>VZRQ01010232.1:10191-24915 GCA_013397975.1 Machaerirhynchus nigripectus | reverse complement strand
GATAGGGCTGAGGTGGCTCAGGGAAGGCCAAGGTGGCCTGGAGAGGGCTGAGGTGGCCTGGAGAGGGCTGAGGTGGCCTGGAGAGGGCTGAGGTGGCCTAGGGAAGGCTGAGGTGGCCTGGATAGGGCTGAGGTGGCCTGGAGAGGGCCGAGGTGGCCTGGAGAGGGCTGAGGTGGCCTGGAGAGGGCCGAGGTGGCCTGGAGAGGGCTGAGGTGGCCTAGGGAAGGCTGAGGTGGCCTGGAGAGGGCCAAGATGGCCTGAAGAAGGCTGAGGGGCAGCTGCTCTTACCCGTGGTTGTCGTACTGGAGCCTGGTGAGCACCCACACCCCGACTGTGACCATGGGGACACCTGCAAGGACAGGGAGGGACAGTCCCTCCAGCGCTCTGGGAAGCCTCTGTGCCACCCCTCTGTCCCTTGTCCCCAGAGACGCGTGTCTAGGTCAGTTCTGGAAGTGGCAGGGAGGTGAGAGCCTTCCCACCTTCTCCAGGAGAAGGAAGGGGTGCCGCTGATGGCGCGGTGTCTGTGTCACCTCCCGGCCACCCTCTGTCCCCGTGTGCTCCCACACCACACCCAGCACCCGGGGTGGGTGCTCCCAGCCCGGCTGGGCGTGGGAATAAGGGAGGACCCATCCTGGATCGGGCCCCACTTCCCCAGCAGCTCCAGGGGCTGGCAGGAGCGGGTGGGTGCCCACCACGGCCGTGCAGGGACGTGCTGGGGTGGGGCCGTGCTGGGAGCAGCCCTGGGGACCTCTGGCCAGGCGGGTCCCAGACCAGGCCGGGGGTGCACAGGGGACGTGCCGGGGTGTCCCCACGCCCACCCCAGCCGATGAGGACGTAGCCCCAGGTGTAGCTGCGGTCGCAGGTGAAGGTGAGCAGCAGCAGCGTCTGCAGGTACAGCCCCTCCACCAGCAGCCAGCAGAAGTTGGCCAGCACCGAGTACTGGAAGAAGGCGATGGCTGCTTTGCAGGTCACCTGCCAGGGGAGGAGGGGGACGGCTCAGGGTGTGCCAGAGCCTGTCCTGGGGACATGAGGGGTGTCACCCCCAGCCCAGAGTGCACCAGAGCCTCTCCTGGGGACACGAGGGGTGTCACCCCCAGCCCAGAGTGCACCAGAGCCTGTCCCGGGGACACAGGGATTGTCACCCCCAGCTCAGGGTGCACCAGAGCCTGTCCTGGGGACACGAGGGGTGTCACCCCCAGCCCAGAGTGCACCAGAGCCTGTCCCGGGGACACAGGGATTGTCACCCCCAGCTCAGGGTGCACCAGAGCCTGTCCTGGGGACACGAGGGGTGTCACCCCCAGCCCAGAGTGCACCAGAGCCTGTCCCGGGGACACAGGGATTGTCACCCCCAGCTCAGGGTGCACCAGAGCCTGTCCTGGGGACACAGGGATTGTCACCCCCAGCTCAGGGTGCACCGGAGCCTGTCCTGGGGACACAGGGGGAGTGACACCCCCCCATCCACCCTCTCAAGGACACCCGTGGTGGCCTTTCAGTGGTGACCTCTCAGTACAGCCCCGGGGACTCTGCCCCAGTCCCTCACGTCCCCCGCGCCAGGTTCTGCTCTGCCTGTGCCCCACGGGCAGGTGACAGGTGACCATGGGCTGGTTTTGTAGGACTTTTGAAAACCCTGTGGTTGAGTCCGTGGTGTTCCCAGTGTCAATCCTCACTCAGGGGTTCCTGTTTTTGTTGAAACCCCAAATCTGAGCAGTACCTGGTGCTGCTGGGGTTGTGCTGAGCTTTAGCCCCGCTGGGGACACCACTGGGGACACCACTGGGGACACTCAGCCTGAGGCCAGGGGCAGCTTTGAGGACAGAATTTGTTCCCTGCCCAGAGAGAAATGCAGAAACGCTGAACCTCCCCAGGGCCACCCACGGCAGAATTTCCTCCACCTCAGGGCCTCTCTCTCCTCTTCACAGTGATAAATCCACCCCGATCCCACCAACCCCTAACCAAGAGCTGCTGCTGCTCTCCCTGCCCCCTTCCCAGGCTGCGGTTTGGGATTTACCGTGGACATGGTGCAGTGGTCGATGGACTCGTCCGAGAAGAGGACGCCGTCCTTGACGAACACGGCGGTGCCCCGCAGGACGAAGGAGGTGAAGAAGTGGACGTGGATGGAATTCCTGGTGCAGTGCAGCTTCCTGCGGGAGGGAGGGATGGGCTGTGCCCGAGCAGGGGCAGAGAAGGCGCTTTGGTCTCCCCTTCTCTGGCCAGAGCCCAGCCCAGGGGTCACCGCTGGTGAGGGTCACAAAGCCCTGGAGAAGTTTTGCTGCTCTAAAATCAGGAAGGACGGGGTTGTGCTGTGCTTGGGGCTGCTCAGGGGCAAGGGGAACATCCCAGAAACCTCTGGAGAGCCCAGATCTGCAGCACAGGGAGATCTGCAAGCCCAGAATGCGACAGGGCCACCCAAGGGTTTGGTCTGTGCCACCAGGGAAGGACAACGCTGCCGTTCCTCTCCTGCCTTCCCGGTGGTCCTGTGGCAGGGATGGATCCCGGCTGCTCCGGGAGGGGACAGGCTGAGGGCAGCCACCCCTGCTGGGGACTCATCCCCTGTCCCTCCACCCTACCTGAAGCAGCAGAAGACGCCGATGGCCAGGAGCAGCGCTGCCAGTGACGTGGAGTAGCCGCAGGTGTAGAGCACCTTCATGGTGACAAAGTGGCCTCTCTGGAAAGGACAGCACCAGGGGAGTGAGGGGACACGGACTGGGAAGGGCTGGTGTGGGGCAAGCAGGGAGGTGACAGCCCTTGCCCCCTCCAAGGATGGGATAACCCTGGGAGCATCTCCATGCGGGGAAGGGGGGCGTGGGGACAGTTCCCCGCAGCCCCAGGGGTCCCACGTGCCGTGGCCTCGGTGTCGTTGTCGCTGCCGAGGGTCTCCAGCTGGCAGGCGCTGTGGTAGGGGGGGCTGGGGAGGCTCCATCCCCCCTCGGTGCAGTTCCTCTGGATCAGCCCTGCAGGGCAAGGAGGGACCTCAGGGGAGCCAAGGGTGTCACCTCTGGTGGCACCCCCAAAGTGCCCGGCCTGGGACAGACTGGGACAGCAACGTGGGACCCGAGTGGCCCGGCTGTCCCATCCCCCTTGGATCCCATCACTGCCCCATCCCTCCAGACCCCATTGCTCCTTCTGAATCCCATCCCTCCCTCCAGACCCCATCGCTCCTTCTGGATCCCATCCCTCCCTCCAGACCCCATCACTGCCCCATCCCTCCAGACCCCATTGCTCCTCCTGGACCCTATCACTACCCCCTCCCTCCGGATCCCATCACTCCCTCCGGATCCCATCACTCCCTCCGGATCCCATCACTCCCTCCTGGATCCCATCACTCCCTCCGGATCCCATCACTCCCTCTGGCCCCGTGCCTGGAGCTGCCAGGAAAACTTTGGGCAGGGTGTGAAAACAAGCCCAGATCCCTCCTGTGGGAGGGAATTGGGAATTAGGGCTATAAAAGTGCTCATTCATCCTGTGAGGGCTCCATCGAGCCTCTCCCGAGCTGTTTCTGCCCCAAAGCAAACATTTTCCAACATTTTCCAAATTACTCCCGGCCGAGGAAGCGCTCGGAGACTGCGGAAGTGCTCGGATGCTCCGGGTGGGATCTCCATCAAGAGGGACAGGAGCAGCTCAGGAGCACCGGGATGGTGCGCGGGACAGGAGGGCACCGAGCAGCAAGGGAACTGTCCTGGTGTCACCAGGATGGAGGGTGAGGTCCCCAAGGGCTCCACCCACAGAGGGATGGAAAGATTTGGGGACGGCCCTGCTGCGGCAGCTCCCTGAACCCCTGCTTTCCCCGTCCCCTGCCTGGACTGCAGTTTGCACAAGGGACATTCGTTTTGAGGGGCAGGAGCTGTGTGGGGTCAGGGGGAAGGGCTGGGGTGGCACAGGGGTCCCGGGCAGGGTGGGGGGGGTCCCATGGGATGGGCGATCCCGGCTGGATCCAGACCTTCGGACTTCTTGAAGACGTGCAGGATGTCGGGACAGGCGACAGCTCGGGACTGGCCGAGGGGCAGGGCGGGCCAGCAGCTCACCCCGTCCCACTCCGTCGGGCAGCCTGGGGAGGGAGGGAGGGAGGGAGGGAGGGGACAGCTGGTGGCACCGGGAGGGGACCTGCGGGTGACNTCGGATGCTCCGGGTGGGATCTCCATCAAGAGGGACAGGAGCAGCTCAGGAGCACCGGGATGGTGCGCGGGACAGGAGGGCACCGAGCAGCAAGGGAACTGTCCTGGTGTCACCAGGATGGAGGGTGAGGTCCCCAAGGGCTCCACCCACAGAGGGATGGAAAGATTTGGGGACGGCCCTGCTGCGGCAGCTCCCTGAACCCCTGCTTTCCCCGTCCCCTGCCTGGACTGCAGTTTGCACAAGGGACATTCGTTTTGAGGGGCAGGAGCTGTGTGGGGTCAGGGGGAAGGGCTGGGGTGGCACAGGGGTCCCGGCAGGGTGGGGGGGTCCCATGGGATGGGCGNCCCGGCTGGATCCAGACCTTCGGACTTCTTGAAGACGTGCAGGATGTCGGGACAGGCGACAGCTCGGGACTGGCCGAGGGGCAGGGCGGGCCAGCAGCTCACCCCGTCCCACTCCGTCGGGCAGCCTGGGGAGGGAGGGAGGGGACAGCTGGTGGCACCGGGAGGGGACCTGCGGGTGACCCCGCTGTCCCGGCTCCGCGGCTGCAACGGGAGCGTCCCCCGATCCAGGGCCGGGCGGAGCCCCGCAGGAACCGGGACCATCCCGGCTCCGGCCCCGGGAACATCCTCCCCCGGCGCTGGGATCCCCGCTTAGCCCCGGACCCGGCGTTCCTCGGGGCTGCATCAGACCGATGGGAATCCCGCGGGTGTGGCATGGGCTGGGATTTGCCCGTGGCTCCTGAAATAACGCAGGTTTATGCTGGAATTGTGCACCTGGAGGCTCAGCTCGGGACGTGTCCCCATGGACAGGACAGAGTCATGCAAGGCTCGCTGCGAGTGATCGGCTTGAACACCCTCTGCTTCCCTCTCCAGCAGTGAATTCCTGTTTAACTCTCTCCCCAGTTTCCTTGGGAAGGAGCACGGCCAGGCAGACTCGGAGCCTGGAGGAACCTGTGACAAGGACATCCCATCCCAGGCCAGCTCCTGTCCCAGCCCAGCTCCATCATTAACCTGGCAGATCCGCATTATCCACCTGGAGCTCGTCCATTCCCAGCCAGGGAATGTGGAACTGGACAGGGCTGAGGAGTTTCCTCTGATTTCAGCCGGGGTGTCAGTCCAGGCAGAGAGGGATTTGCATCCACAGTGCCCAGGTGGGGATTAATTTTTGCTCTGGAGAATCAGGGAAGTGAGCCCGGAATTGGGATCATCACTGAGAGTGGTCATTTCATTTCTTGGGGTTGTGGAATCAGGGAATCATGGAATGGTTGGGGTTGGAAGGGACCTCAAAGCCCACCCAGTGCCAGCCCTGCCATGGCAGGGACACCTCCCACTGTCCCAGGCTGCTCCCAGCCCCGGCCAGCCTGGCCTGGGGCACTGCCAGGGATCCAGGGGCAGCCACAGCTGCTCTGGGCACCCTGTGCCAGGGCCTGCCCACCCTCCCAGGGAACAATTCCTTCCCAATATCCCATCCATCCCTGCCCTCTGGCAGAGGGAAGCCATTCCCTGTGTCCTGTCCCTCCATGCCTGGTCCCCAGTCCCTTTCCAGCTCTGGCTCCAAAGGAGCCTTTGGAGCCTCTCCAGGGCCTCCTCTGGAATTTGTAGCCCCCACAGCCCAGAGGATGCCATGGAAAATGTGCAGGGAATTGCAGAACTCTGCCATGGAGCCAGGCTGGGAGAGCTGGGGGTGCTCACCTGGAGAAGCTCCAGGGAGAGCTCAGAGCCCCTTGCAGGGCCTGAAGAGGCTCCAGGAGAGCTGGAGAGGGGCTGGGGACAAGGGATGGAGGGACAGGACCCAAGGAATGGCTTCCCACTGCCAGAGGGCAGGGATGGATGGGATATTGGGAAGGAATAAGGAGATCCTAGAGCCCTCCCCCACCATCCATGGGATCTGAGCCTGTCCTCGGGTCAGCTCCCCACGCTGGCACAGGCAGGGAAAGGGATGGAAGCAGCTCAGGTGGGCTGGGGGCAGCAGGAACCCCAGGATTAAATCCAGGTTTTAATTCTGCATTCCCGCTCCTCGGATATTTCCCTGCAGTGAGATTCCTTCCCCTTGGCCGGCACGATCCGGGCTGCGGAATGGACATTCTCCAATCCCTTTGGCTTTTCCCTGCTAAGCTGAAGGATAAATGACATCTCTGCAGAGTTACTTCAGCAATTATGCAGCTTCATATGCATTTATTGCCTAATTTTTCCACTGCCCTGAGATGAAACCCCTGGAATGACGCATTCCTTATTCTCCAGGTGACAATTTTTGCCCCGGGATTTTTGGACCATTCCGCTTTTGGATGGAAACTGAGATGTGATTGAAAAAAGGATGTCCAGAAGCAGCACTTGAAAATCGGGTTTTCAGCCGGTGAATTGGTGAATTTAAAAGCCCGGACATGGGAAAATTGAGCTGCTCAGGAAATGTTCGGCAGTAAAATTTCCTGAATTAGGGAAGGGAGCAGATGTGAGGTGGTGACACCACGGAGTGACCCCGCTGGTGATGGCCACAGCCCTGGCACCGGTGCAGGGGCTGGAGTGGGCCCTGCCAGGGGCATGGACCATTCCAGCACTGCCACATTCCATGAATCCCTCCCTGGGAAGGTGAGAAAGCTCCGGGGAAACCTCAGAGCCCCTTCCAAGGCCTAAAGGGGCTCCAGGAGAGCTGGAGAGGGATGTGGGACAAGGGATGGAGGGACAGGACACAGGGAATGGCTTCCCACTGCCAGAGGGCAGGGCTGGATGGGATATTGGGAAGGAATTGTTCCCTGGGAGGGTGGGCAGGCCCTGGCACAGGGTGCCCAGAGCAGCTGTGGCTGCCCCTGGATCCCTGGCAGTGCCCCAGGCCAGGCTGGACGGGGCTGGGAGCAGCCTGGGACAGTGGGAGGTGTCCCTGCCATGGCAGGGGTGGCACTGGGGGGGCTTTGAGGTCCCTCCCACCCCAAACCATTCCGTGATTCCCTAAATCCCCCAGGACTGAGCCCCTGCTGTTGTTTGTGTCCCTCAATCCCCCCTAGCCCATTCCAACAGCATTTCTGGGGCTCTCCAGGGATTCTCCTTGACCTTTGCCCTGGTGCTGCTCTCCGTTTTCCTGGAAATCCCTGCTTTTCCACACCCATGCGCTCTGCAATCCCCTGCCATGGATCACCCTCCAAGGACCCCTCAGGAATTCCTGCCCTGCTCCCGAGGGAGCTGATCCCAGGCTCAGCCTCACCTTCCTGCCCAGGGCTTTGGCTCTCGCTCCGGATCCTCTCCAGGCATTCCGCTCCTCGCTTCTGGAAGTGGAGGACGACGGAGCAGTCGGGATGAGTCCCTCGCACCTTGGGAGAGAGGGAAGGGCAGGCAGGAGAATCGTGGAGTTGTGGGATGGGTTGGGTCGAAAGGGACCCCAAATCCCATCCCATTCCCCCCCGCCATGGGCACGGACACCTCCCGCTCTCCCAGTGGGATGTGGGCACGGCAAACCCCCCGTTCCCAGCTCTGGTGGTGGGAATAGCAGGGAGAACGTTCAGATCCCAAAAATGTGAGAGCTGTGGTGGCTCAGGGTGCAGGGATTGGATTGTCCAGGAATCCCCGCTTTGGGATTTGCCTCCTCGGCTCCCAGCTGGAGAACAGGAGACTGAGGCTGAGCTGAGAGCCGGCCAGGAATTCTGCGTGTCCATTCCCGAGGATCTGTGCCCATTCCCAAACATTCACCATTCATCCATTCCCACCTATTTCCAAGCATCCCTGCCGGGGGGGATGTGGTGGGATGGGATGGGATGGGATGGGATGGGATGGGNGAGGACCCTTCCCTGCTCCCGGGCCCTGGGGTGGCTGGCACTGGCGGTCCCCCCACCCTGTCCCCGCGTTGTCCCCAGGGCCACTCACCTGCAGCGTGGGGAGGAGCAGCAGGAGCAGCAGCGAGCAGGGCCGGGGGGGCTGCCAGGGACCCCCCATGGCTGCACCCGGAGGGGTCCCGGCTGTGTCCCCGAGGGNCTCCTCCCGGGTGACCCGGGGGTGCCCCAGCACCTTCCTCCCCTCTCCCCCTTCCCTCCCCAGCCCTGCCCCGCGCCCCTCAGGACCCTTCCCTGCCGCGGCTCTCGGTCCCGCCCGGGTGTCGCTGTCCCTGCCGTGTCCCCCCCCTGCCGTGGCTGTCCCCGGCGCCGCTGGGCTCCGTCTGTCCGCGAGCGGGGATGTCACCGCTCCGGGATTTGGGATCTGGGATCTGGAGCTCCTCCCTCCGCTCCCCTCCCCACGCCGGGGTTGGACGGAGCAGCTCGGGAGGGCCCCCCAGGCTGGCGCTGCCCCCCAGGCTGGCGCTGCCCCCCAGGCTGGCACTGCCCCCCGCACCCACTGGCGACACGGGACCCCCGGCCGGGCCCAGGGGGACGCACAGCGGGGACACCGAGCCCTTCCCGGCTCCCTGGGAGGAAAACCGCTGGAGAAAGGCTGTGGGAAGAGGGGGCGCAGCCGGGATGGGGGGCGGGGTGCCGAGGGTCACCTCCGTGCCCAGGCGGGGACAGGGACGCTCCCTCCAGCCCTGCCCGGCGTGGCTCTGCTGGCCCCGCGGTGACGGGAGTGCCGCGTCCCTGTCCCAGCCCTGTCCCCTCCCCGTCCTGCCTCTCCTCCCCGGGACACCGTCGAACCCTTCCCCAAAATTCCCCCTCGCCCAGAAAAGTCCTGGGATGGGCTCTGGGTGGGTGACAGCCCCACCCGCTCTGCGAAACGACCCCAACTCTGCCCAGCCGTGGGTTTGGGGTGGGGATTTTGGGCTTTTGGTGGGTGCCGGGTGAGGTCACCTCGCAGGGCAGGGTTTGGGGGACCCCAGGAAGAACCTGGGATGGACACAGAGCAGGGAACACCTGGAGCGGGATTCCTGAATGTCCCCCAGGGATGGGGCTGCCCTTGGGCCCAGACCCCCGAGTATCCCCTGGGCTCTTCTCACAGAAAACAATAAAATGATAGCTCTGTAAATACATAAATATCTACAAAATCCGTACAAATCTGCCTTGTGGGTGTGTAAAATCGATGTGTTTATAGAATTCTCCCTGCTGGAGAGCCCCAGCCCCCTCAGCAAGGGGAATCCTGACTCAAACGTCACCGTTTTAATGACTTTAATAACGGGACCCCCAGTTTTGGGGACACTTTAGGGGTCCCAACCCATATTTTAGAATGGTCTCTGCGGGTCCCATCCCCAACACTGGGGAGAATTTAGAGGTCCCATTCCCAATTTTGGTGGGGCTTTGGCGGTCACTTCCCCGACATTGGGGAGATTATGAGGGGGTTTCTCTGGTTCCCACCCCCTTTTTTGGGAAAATTTTGGGGAGGTCTCTGGGGTTCCCGCCCAAACTTTAGGGGACACTTTAGAGGTCCCATCCCCAATGTTGGGGGGGGGGTCTCTGGGGGTCCCATCCCAAATTTTGGGGAGACTTTTGGGGGTTTCTGGGAGTCCCATCCCCAGTATTAGGAGAGATGTTTTGGGGTCCCATCCCCATTTTTGGGGAGACTTTGGGTGTCCCATCCCCAATTTGAGGAGAGTTTAGGGGTCCCATTCCCAACTTTGGGGCAGCCTCTGGGGGTCCTATCCCCAGTTTTGGGGGTGTCATTAAGAATTTCTCTGTAGATGAGATCACCCTAAAAACCGCGGATGGGAGAACCGGGCCCGCGATGATTCCGAGCCCTCGCTTCCCACGGTGAGGGGGCAAAGGCTGAGCCCGGGCTTAGGCTGACACCAAAGCTGCCGCGGCCGGGCCAGGCTCATTAACATCTCAAACGGAACCACCCTAATTAATCGTTCCATTTTCCAGCAGCCCACAAACACGTGGGGCGGAGCCTAAAGCCTGAATTAAACCCGAATTAAGCCGTCCCTGCTGGAAGAACCCCGTCCCCCCCTCGGCACCGCCCCACGGAGGCTGCTTGGGGCTGGGGGCGGCCTCCAGGTGCCCCCGGTGCCCCACAAGGCCAATTTGGTGGCACCTCGTGGCAGACGGGCTGCGGGGTCTGTCCCCGGCTTGGGAGGTGGCCGGGCTGCTGGGAACGCCGGGGGAAATCGGGAGAGCCCCGCTGTGGGATGGGAGCCCCGTTCCCAGGAGGGTGGAGAGCCCTGGGATCCCTCCGGTGATTCCCAGCCCACACATTCCCGAGCGAGGAGGAGCTGGGGCTGGCGCTGGCGGCCCGAGCTCCCCCCCGGCGGGGTGACCTGCCCGGCCCCGCTGGCCTTGGGTCACCGTCCCCTTCGGCAGGAGCCAGGGGGAAGGAAACGGGAACGAACTCGCTGCATTGCACATCCCGGACCCAAACCCAGCCCGCTCTGGGCTCCCACCAGGCGGCCCCGGATGGGGTGGGATGGGATGGTCCTCCCTGTGACAGTGACAGCGACAGCGGTGACCGGCGGAGGGGACAGGGCAGGGCAGGGCAGGGCAGGACAGGGCAGGGCAGGGCTGGAGGATCTGCCCCGGGCACACGGCTGCGGTGTGGCCGCACGGCCCCGGTGGCAGGGAAGGGCGATCGTGTCCCTGCCAGGTCCCCAGGGAATGTCCCCAGGGGCTGCCCCGCGGCCACGGGCGTCCCCATGGACCCCGCCGGGAGCTGGGGGTGACCCAGCCGTTCCGAAAGCAGAGGCGGGCACTGACAGGGATCTTCCTGCAGGTGACAAACGCTCATTTAGGGAGGGCTGGGATCGCCCACTGTGCTGCCTCCATCCCAGCCGGCAGCCCAGTGCGGCCCCCGCCCCGCTCTGCCTGGGTTTCGGGCTCCGTGCGAGGAAACAAATCTGGGAAGGGAAATACGGAGAAAGAGGAGCTCTCGATGGCTGAGTGACAGCTTGGGGACGATGAAGATCGAAGCACCGGCAGCGTGAGACCGCCTGGAAAGGGAGAGGGGAATTTTTGCAGTTATCGTTCAAAATGCGGAGCTCAAACCCAGTCACAGTCCTGGACACAGAGGGCGTCCCCACAGGTCCTGAGTGCCTGGATGTGGCAGCGGGATGGGGGACAGCCGGGGGGACAGCGGCTCCCACACTGCCACCCCATAGCCGGGGTTTGTCCCCTTGCACAGTGACGAACTGCTTTGGGACTGCTTTGGGACTGTTTTTTGGAGTCCCAGGGAGGCAGCAGGGGCTGGGGGGATGTGTTGCCTCAGCGGTGCTTTCTCCACCTTCCCCGAGTCCTGGGCGAGGCTGCCGATCCTGCCGCGGTTTCCTCACTTCGGGAATCTCTCTGGCTCCGCTCGGTTTCCCGGGAAGGGAAGTGGCACAAGGGATGTGCTGTCAGCTCCGGGGCGGCTCGGGGTGTCACTGCCGCCGTGTCAGAGCACGGCTCATCCCGGCTCCATTCCTCACCTTCCCGGTGCTCCCGGTCGGACCGGCCACCGTGCCCTGCCTGCCTGCGCTCTGTTTTTTGGCCCAAGTTTGCCGATGCCCTGCAGGGAGGGGCTGGATCCCGCTGATCCCATTCCAGCAGCTGGAGCAGCACCCACACGGCCCAAGGGGTGGCAGAGGGTCCCTGTCCCTCCTGGTCCCCAGGGACTGGCCCCGTCCCAAGGCCTCGGTCCTGAAAAGCAAAATTCCTGGTGGGACCCACCCTGTGCCTGAGCGGGGCCGGAGCTGAGAGCCCGGCCCTGGGCTGGGTGTAGGCGGAGACTTTGAGGGTTTCCAGAAGAAATCCCAGAGCTGCTGTGAGAGAGGGGTTCCAGAGCTTCCAAAGGGAGCAAATCCTCTGCTGGGCATCCTTGGGGTGCCCTTGGCACACGGCTCATCCTGGGATGGGGTGGTTCTTCCAGGGGACAGCGGGATCCATCCCCATCAGCACTGGAGAATCCTCTGACCCCACCTGGGTTTCCCTGACCACCCCCTGGGTTTTCCCAGTGGATGTTCTTTGTGTCCCCACCAATCACTGCAAGGTGGCAACACAACCTGGTGCCGGGCTGGCGCCTGTCCCAGTGCGGGTCAGTCAGAGAGAGGGGCAGCAGAGGTGGCAGCTCCAGCTGGAGCATCGTTCCTGCCTAGGGAAGGTGACCAGGGAGGAGTCCTGGGGACAGCACAGACACAGCTGCCTTTGTCCCCATCCCAGCTGCCTCGACAATGGCATTTCTCTGTGCCCAGACTCTGCTTTCCTGGCCAGTTCCTGTCCTGCCGCTCGGATCCCTCTGGCTGTGGATCCTCCTGCTCCTCCTCCTGCTCCTCCAGAGGGCCGGGAGTGCTCCTGCCCGGGTCTGTCCCCACCCTCACCTGCAGCCCCAGTTCTGTGGCCCTGAGCTTTGAAGAGGTTTGGGAGCTGGGCTGATGGGATGTTCTGGGGGGATTGAAAAGGGGCAGGGGACAGGGACAGGCTGGAGCCAGGCACAGCCCAGAGCTGAGCCCAGCCTGAGCCCGGCCTGAGCCCGGCCCTGCTGCACAGCACACTTGGGCCCAGCCTTGGTGGTGCTTGCTTTGGCTCAAGAAAACTTCCCAAATTCCCTTCCCTCCTTCCCCCTCTCCTCCTTCTTCTCCTTCTCCTTCTCCTTCTCCTTCTCCTTCTCCTTCTCCTTCTCCTTCTCCTTCTCCTTCTCCTTCTCCTTCTCCTTCTCCTTCTCCTTCTCTTCTCCTCCTCCTCCTCCTTCTCCCCTCCCCTCTCTCAGTAATGACCCCTGAGGGGCTCAGGCTGCCAGGGGGGGCCGAGGACATTCCGAGCAGGTCCCTGCCACCCTTCCTGCCCCACCCCTGGCACGAGGCTCCCTCAGACCCCTCACCCCTCACCCCGGTGCTCGAATTCCTCCTGAGGAGAGGGAAGATCGGGACCAGCCCAGCCGGGCTCTGCCAAAAGGGGCAGGAAGCAGCGCAGTAATTAAATGGGCAAATAATGGGAATTTAGGATGATAACAAAAGGCAGAAAGGCGATCCAGAGGGGGTTGGAAAAATGAGGAACACAGACAAAAACCCAGTCAAGCAGAAAAGAGCCCGGACTGGAGCCAAGGGCTGGGGGCTGAGGCAGCCGGGCTCGGAGCGCTCCTCCCTGGAATTTGGGGGGTCTCCGGTGCTGTTCTGGGGCAGAACGAGAGTTTTGGGAGGGATCTGCTCCCGAGCAGAGCTGGCTGCGGGCTGGAACCCCGGGAAAAGTTCTCAGATCCGCGCTGCTGGGGCACAGACCCGGGATGGGATGGGATATCTCGGGAATCTCGCGGGCAGTGCAGCTGGGGGAGGCGGAGGGGAGGCGTAGGGGGCCGCGGGGGCCGGGATGGGTTGGGGTCTCTGGGCGGACAAAGTGGATTTTGCTGGAATTCAAAGTTCCGTGCGGATTCCCCATTCCCGGGGTTTCCTGGGATGAGCTGGGACGCGCTGAGCTCCCTGCCAGGGGAACGGGAGCTGGCTGAGCTCTGCTGGGCACGAATCCCATGGGGAATATCCCGGGAAGGACCCGCGGCTGGGGTCGCCGGGGGTCCCATCCCTGCTACTGGGGAGATTTTGGGGGGGTTCTCTGGTTCCCACCCCCAATTTTGGGAAGGCTTTTGGGGGTCTCTGGGGTTCCCACCCAAATATTCAGGAAGACGCTTGGGTGTCCCATTCCCAGTTTCGGGGAGGGGTTTCTGAGGGTCTCATCCCACATTTTGGGGAGGCTCCCGCAGCCGGCTGAGCCGGGCTCTGCTGCCGGCACTTCCCGCTCATTCCCAGGTTTCCGTAGGGAATGCAGTGGTCACTATTTCACGGGGACGCGGTGCCGGGAGCTGGGGACAGCCCCAGGGGACCTGGCACGGTGACACGGACACCCTGGGGACCCCATGTGGCACCGAGGCGCAGCGACATCCTGGGGACCACCTCCAGCTTGGGCCTCTGGGGGTCCCACCCCCAATTTTGGGGAGACTTTTGAGGGTCCCCACTCACATTTTGGGGGGCTCTCTGGGGGTCCCATCCCCAGCAGTGGGGAGATTTTAGGGGTCCCATCCTAAATTTCGGGGAGACTTTTGGGGATTTCTGGAAGTGCCACCCCCAGTATTAGGGGAGGTGTTTGAGGATCCCATCCCCAATTTTAGAGGGGTTTCTGTGGTTCCCAACCCCAATTTCAGTTGAGAATTTTGGACATCTCTGGGGTTGCCACCCAAATTTTAGGGGAGACTTTTGGGGTCCCATCCTCAATTTTGGGGAGACCTTATTAACCCAACGCCCCTCCCATTCCCTAATGAGGCTCAGATCCCATTAACTGCTCCTTCCACACACCCCCGC
Source organism: Machaerirhynchus nigripectus (assembly GCA_013397975.1). Lineage (NCBI taxonomy): Eukaryota > Metazoa > Chordata > Aves > Passeriformes > Dicruridae > Machaerirhynchus > Machaerirhynchus nigripectus. The sequence continues at coordinate 10,643 of VZRQ01010232.1, read as the reverse complement.
CCCCCATGAGTCACAGGGTAGGGGACACGGCCCGGCCCCGAGGGGACACACGGACAGCCCAGCCCGGTATCCCCAGGACCTTTCCCGGGGATTTCCCGCCGGGAAAACCAGCCCGGGGACATTCCTGGCCCGCCGAGCCTCCCTCCGGGCAGGGTTTGTTTCTCCGGGAGCCCTGGAGACGATCCCGGCTCCCGCAGCTCTGCTCCCCTCGCAGCCCGGCCATGGAGGGGGGAGCAGCCGGGGACCCCCGCGGGCTCTGGGGGGACCCCCCAGCTGGGACCTTCCTCGTCCCACACCGGGTGAGCCCCGGGAGCGCTCCCGCCGGGATTTATGGGATGAGGGTGGTGATGGGATGGGGCGGGACGGGAGGGGGTTTTGGGTCAGGGGTTTGGGGGTGCCCTGCAGAGGCCATCCCTGCACAGGGACGTGTCCCCCGAGGTGGGGACTCTCCG
>VZRQ01010231.1:895232-917867 GCA_013397975.1 Machaerirhynchus nigripectus | reverse complement strand
CAGCAGCAGCAGCAGCAGTTGGCTCTCAACTGTCGGAGCGCCTGCACTGCAGCCCCTCCCGCTGGCACCAACGTTCTCTCGCTGCCTTGGAGACAGCCCTCGAGTCTGTCCATGGGCTCACAGAGCCACCATGGATTCCTCGACTCATGCAATCCTGGGGCCCTCGGGAACCACAGATTCTGGCGCCCGCCTTGCATGTGAAGAGAATGGAGTGAAATGAGGTTCTTGAGGAGGTTCTGCACTTCAGAAAGGGTCTGGCTAGTCTCAGTCAATTGCTTGTCTCTTGTCCATGTTGCTGTGGGCTTCTCTTATCCGGTCCCTCAGATTCTTGCTCCTTGATTCTTTCCCTTGGGGAAACACCCTCCAAGCATCCTCTGAAGTATCACGAGTGTCACACCCCCATTCCAGTCGCACAGCCCACTGAAGTCAGAGGTGGGAAATGGCTTTTGATTTCAAGGAGTCCTGCAACATCCTCCATCTATTTATCCATCCTGGTTTAAATGGATGGTTCCCCTTTCTTGCTGATGTTGCAATGCTCAGGTATCCACGGTTCTCACACAGAAGCCTGTGACATATTCCTGTGCAGTTATTCCAGTGAAATATATCTTATATTGGGATGGCTCGGAATTCCCAATTTCAGCCAAAAACCACTGGACTAGTTTGTGAAAATGCTTTTGCCTGAGATGTTTCATGAAACAAACCTGTGTGTAATCTTGAGCACAGCCTTTGGTACAAACTGCAAGTATTTGGTTTAAAACTAATTTTTCAAGGTGTCCTAGTAAAAAAAAGAAATAATATGGATGGATAAATGCTTTACACAGGTTATGCCCCAAATAAAAAACCTAAACCCCTTTTATTCTAATAGAAAAATATATAGAGGTGCTAAAGATACTTTTTTGAGGGGAAAGATGTATTGGGCAGTTTTCCTTTGTAGATGACTGAAAAGGCTAGAAGGTTAAACGTGCTCTCTCATGGGAAATAAATCCCTGCTGTTGGAGCAGGTGCTGACTTTTCAACAGTATTTCAGAAGCATTCGGAACCCTCCTGTTCTCCTTCATGAAATGTTATTTTCATGTGACTTATTTTAACGTATTTTTACTTTACTTTCTTCTTTGTTACTTCCTAAGGAGTTATGTACCAAGAGAGAAGAAATGGCTTCTTCCTTGCTATGCAGTGTGTTGAGGGGGACTGATCAATTAGGGAAGTTTTAGAGCTCACTTTTGTCATTAATTTTCTTTTGCACTAGGGGTAAATTCAAGGAGGAGCAGCTTGACATCTAAGGCAGTTCTACCCAAGCTAGTAGAGAGATGAGTGTTGGAAAGGAGAAAAGTTTCATGGTTTGAAATCCTTGAACTTGGTATCCAACTGGATTTGTCAGAAGGTCTGTATCTTCTCAGGATTTACTATCCCATTTCTTCATTTTTTGTGGAACAGTGCGCATTTGATGGCTTCCAGTAGGACATGGAACCAAAATAATGGAGTTATAAAAACTGTATGTAAAGACATCTGTACAATCATAGGTGGGAAACAGAACCCAGACTTTTCTAGTCTTAGGTTTTTCAGAAGCTGGCTTATAAGTTTTACTTGGACTGATGGCAAACTGTGGAATCTTTTGACGTTTGTGTGTTTTAGACATTGATTTCTAGTGGCTTTGTAATGTTTTTCAGCAGTTGAAAGTGAATTAGAATAGCAAATAGAAGGAAATTGCCTCTGTTTTGCAGCCTTGTCTCCAGTCTGTGTTTGTAATGGTTGCTGTAGATTTCAAGAATGCACGGTTAGAATTTTTATTAATCAGGGGTTTTAAAGGATTTACATTTGGAGATTAATACGGTGGCCTTTTTTTTCACTGTTTGGTATTTGACTGTTACGAATAATCTAATTAAATCTTCAGTATTTGTTCTTTGTGGTGGATTAGAGGAACTCATTCATTTGTGGTTTTTTGGTTGGTTTTGTTTGTTTACCAAATTGTAATAAAACTGTACAGACACATGACATTGCAGTATTTTAGCAAGTTATCTCCCATCATATTTAAAAATTGAGTAATAAACAATTAAATCGTAGCAAAAAGTTCTGCAGAATTACAGTTGAGTAAGGTAGGCACTCAAAATTTAGAAATACAGATTTGTTAATGTTGGGAAGTCTTCAGCTGACGTTTCCAACAGATTCTCTGGAAATGAGATCTAGGTTTAATTTTTTTGAAGGAACCACTGTCAAAATTTCAATTTTATGAAGAAAATTTGTGATTTTATTCTGATGTTTTTGTGGAAAAAATTCTTCCTGCAACAGTTTAATCATTTAAAAAAATATTTCTCATCAAAGCCTTTTTTTTTGCTGGATCCTAAAATGTAGCATAGAAAGCACATAGAAAATTTTAAGGTAGTAATTAATCATACAGTTGATACCAGGACCTGTCTCACATTTTTTCTCCTATTCTCTGCCTTCCAATAGCTGCTCCCTAAGCTCCATCTCAGGTGACAGATAAAATGTTCTATTCAACTATCATCAGTGAGCTCTCTGTCACTAGACTTTATCCACATACCTTTCTTTTAAAGATGTTTTTCTTTCTTTCTTTTCTTGTGTATTTAATGTATCTTTTTCTCCACATGATTGCCTTTATGAATTTTTTTCATTTCTGGGAGACTTAGAAATTGTTGTCTGCCATCAATCAACAATGCACTTTAAATATTTAAAAACCACAAAACACTTTTGATGTAAATATTGTGAATTATTAATTAAAAGTAAATCTGTATGTTGCTCAAATTATTGCTTTGTAGTAAATTAAGAAGTTGCTCCTTCGTTATGTGAGGAACAGCCAGGTAAATTCAGTATATTACCCTCTTCAAAGGCAAATGAATGCTGAAATCCACCAAAAAAAATTTGGGAAGCTGTGTACCAGGTTAATTTGTGCCACAGCATGAAAACTGAGACACATCATCTTGTACGAGGTCTTGCACATCTTTTGGAAATTTATAGATCCTATGGAGGTGTTTTTGAGATTGGAATGAGGGAAGAAACAGGCGTCAAAATCAAACATTTTTAGCAGTTCCCAGTATATTGCTCTTGTCACTACTCGTTTTATTTATGAGCCTATTGGAACCAAATACATACTCGCTCTTACCTGTGACAAACTGACAAGTGGGATATAAAAATGAAAAGTTTTTCCCCTTAGCTGGTGGCTAAGGAATCACTGATCTTCCCTAAACCAACATTAATCTTGCAAAAGCAGCAAGAGGCTTATAGGTCTTCCATGGAGTTTGAAAGTGGTAAATTGGAAAACAAATGAAAAGACCTTTCTGTCCATATTCCTTATTGTTGAGAATATTCTATGACACTTATATTATAAGTTGGTTATAACTTATATTTCATTAAAGTTTTACGCTTGGATCGTAACTATGCACTCTAAAATAATTAACTTAGGTAGAACTCTAAAATATAATTGGTTAGAAAACTAAACTTCTTTTGCTGCCCGTGTCATTGATAGAAACTCTCAGGTGATGAACTCTTAGACAATCCTCTGAAATATTCCATACAACAGTCTCTAGTGAGAAATTCCAAAATAGCAACAGACAGTATCTTATTTTCTTAGCAGATCAGGTAAGTTAAAAGAGCACAAATGTACATGCAGGCAATTATTTTAAGCTTTCTGAAATCAAAAAAGCAGGGCTTGGGAGCATGATATGCAGACATTTGGGGGAGTAGGTTGTGTATTTTGATTGCCATGTCATCTAAATCCTAATTCTTCTTCTGCATTTCCCCGTCCTCAGTTCTGCAGGAAAATTTTATGTAACCTGTGATGGCTTTTTTGTTTTTATGAGGAAGGACCTGGATTGATAAAACTGAATTTGAATTCCAGCTAGGACACAGTCTTTTTGAAGAAAATGGTAGTATCTTAAATTTCATAAAATGAGTTTGTACATGGTTGATAATTCCATATTACACAGTAAACATATAGACCTTGCTTTTAGCTTAAAACTCCCCTAGAACCTGGCAGCAGCAGATGCAAGAATCTTATATCTTCTTGCTTCTACGATTAAAACAAGCTCCCTCTCCCAGCCCCCCAGTCTGTGACATGGGCATAAACAGGCTTTTCGGTTTCGCAACTTTCTTTCTCTCTGATTAGTAAAATGTGTAGGAATAAACAACTTGTTATGCAACCTAAGAACAATTTCTAAACTCTCATGTTTTCCTCTGACAGATCAATGAAATATCTGACTGCAACTTATCTGTTATTTTCTGTCCCCTAATACTTGGGATAGCTCATGCCAGTGCATATAAAAGGGGTTTTGTGCAATACAGCTGTGCTCTTTCATCATTCTGGAGGCATTCCCCACCCATCTCACAGGCTGTCATCATTGTTACAACACATAAACAGCTCCTAAATAAAACCTGGACATGCTACCTGCGTGTCAGAAGAGTGGAAAACATCTGAGAGTGAATAAAATGTCTTTCACTGTCCCTCTTTGGCCCTGCTTTTTGGAAATATGTCCATTTGATTGTAGCTTCACCTCCATTACTGAAGTCTTACCAATCTTCCATAAATATCTTTTTTTAAAATATACCTTTAGGTTCCGAAATTCACCATTGACTAAGACTTGGCTATGTTTGTATTTTTGAGTACCAGTTCAGAAAGGTATTTGGTTTCCTTTATGTGGTAGGCCCTGATTCAAAGGGAGGGGGTGTCTCAACTTGAAGCTGAGCTACATCGAGGTTCTGTGGGTTGTTAATTAAAGGGAACCAAAGCCTGAACCGTTCCTGAGTTTAGTTTTGCAAATGGTATCAAGCAGTTTCCAGAGAAGTTCAAGTTCCCCAACTTACCCTGTTTTAAAGGGAGGGAAAGCAGGCATAGAACCCTATTGCTCTCTACAGCTACGTGAAGGGAGGTTGTAGCGCAGTGAAGCCTGGGCACCTTCCCCAGGTAACAAGAAACAGGACAGGAGAAAATGGCCTCAAGTTGTGCCAGGGAAGGCTAAAATTGGATTTTAGGAAAAATTTCCCCACTGTAAAAGTGGTCAGGCAGTGGAATGGGCTGCCCAGGGAGGTGGGGGAGTCATGGTCTCTGGAGGGATTTAGAATGTGTATAGATGTGATACTTAGGGACGTGGTTTAGTGGGATCTGGCAGTGCTGGGGTAATGATTGGATTCAATAATGTTAGAGGAGTTTTCCAACCATTCTTTTTCACACTGGAGTTTTCCATTTTCCTCATCTCTCAGACTATTCTGATGATTAAATTGTACCCTACAATGAGTTCAAAGTAAGCGTTTAAATTGAAATAATTCACTGTTTGCATGATTATACAATAAATTATACCTGCAACAATGTGTACAATGTATGTCGTAATGTACTGAGTCACCTAATCCTAATTATGAATGTAATATATTTAGCCATATAGTAATGGCATGATTGGAAAAAGAAAGAAAAGTTTATAATTATGGCATGCTTTTCAATGATGTACAGAGGCTCCAATATATCTCTGGAAATGTACATATTAATAGTTTCCATTGTTCATGCATGAACAAAATATTTTGATGCCAGGGGAATGAAATTCTTTTGACTTACTGATTTGGAGGAAAATTTTGAGAGTTGATAGCATTTTCTTTCGATTATGAAGCACATATTATATTCCAAATGTGAACTGTGACTTCTATAGGGAAAGAAAGATGAAGAGATCAGTTTTGTACGGCGGGAAATTTACTTGATACTAAAACTTAATGGATGAAGACATTTGTAACAGTATGATTTCACATCTTTTATTCATGTACAATTTTACCAAAGTGTTCCCATCAGCCTATTTTCATTTCCCATATATTTACATATACTTTCTCAAATAATGTAGAACTCGGTGGAAAAAAGATTGCTAAATTGCTTTTTGAGAGCAAGAAAATGAAAGTGAAAGAAAAGAGTGTCAGAAGTTGTGCTCTGGTATAAAATATCAAAGAAATTAGAAGCTGGGGAGGCTGCTAGGTTTTGGCTCTGTATTTTCTATGTCTTTGTGTTTCAGGTCATTATAGCACCTTTGATTCTCAGTGCATTAAGAACAGAACTTCTCTCCATATACCTCATTATGGACACATAGATTCCTATTTCTAGCAAATACTTCAATATTTTGCACACCTAGGACTATCTGTTAATTATTTGAGTGTACAACAAGAGCAAACCAGCACCTCACGGTAATACACTGGTCAAAGGGAAAGAATCAATTACTTATTCTGTGCTGGGTAAAGCTGTTCGTGGCGTTCTTTTGAAAGGGAAGAGAGGCCAAGTTAATTTACTGAATAATATGTTGCAAGTGCGAGAGAACAGAACCCATCATTAAAATGAAATGCATTCATACGGTCCCTTTGAATGCCTGAGGCACGGGGGAGGGCAAAGCTTTGCAGCAGTTACCTGTCGTTGTGCAGAGACACAAACGTACCTGACACACAGCAACAACAACAGTGAGTCATCTTTGCCTTGAGGCAGACAAGCACCTGCATGGCCATCACCTGGTGACTTCTGGTGGGGCTCAGAAAGAGCCTGGTTTTCTTCTCAGAAATAAAATGCTTCTTTCCGTAGTCTGCAGTGAACATCCTAAGGCACTGCCTGAAGAAGAAGGAGGTGTGCAGTTCTGAGGTGCTAAATAAATGCTGGACCAGGGTTACTTTGAGTTTTATAAATAACTGGTGAAAGACATAGGTGTTGGAAAGGAAGTTTGGTGTAATTAACAGATTAGCAAATGTCTGTATTCAAAAAAGAAGGGTGTGCTGTGGGAAAGGTTTGTTCTTTACAACTATTTTTATACCCTGGGAAGGAGGTGGAGATGGGTGGAACAAGGTGCTTATATTAAAATAGACCTGCAATCCCATAATAAAAGCGTGATCCTTTTGGTCCAGATATTCTCAGCAGAAAGAGTGGAGAAAAGGAGGAAACAGCTCAGGACGCAAATATGGAATAAACCTGTGTCAGACATCCTTTCCGATGACAGTTGTGAATGGAACATGAATAACATGATGATCCTTTCTTACTTTTAGTTTGAGCACTTCTTGTCCACCACCTTCGACTTTTTGAGGAACAAAATAGAATCTGATTATTGATGAGCATAAAATACTGTGCTGGAATGAGAGAAAGCTCAGTGTGTTACAGTGTTAAGCACTCTGAAATTGTTCAGTTATATATAAACCACACAACATAATAAGTGTGAATTTTCGGGCCACATATCAATTCTCACTTCCTGGGCTGTGGCTGGAATTTTAGATGAGTATAGCTGGTTATTTTTAAACTGTAATTGTCTATTTTGGAATACTGTAAATCAAGACTTTTCACGGGAAGAAAAAAGAAGCTTTTAGTGGAGGAATTGCAAAATTTTTCCAGCTCCACCTGTGTTTCTAGGATGTTTTGGAAACAAATTTACAGTAATGAGAGGAATATTTGAGATAGCATGTGTTGGAATTCAACAGTTGTATAGCAGTGAGATGCAGAGAAGACAGAACAGCCCCCTAAGGTGACTTAGGGTGAGTCTGGAAGATGAAAGAGTTTGGCTGTGTCACTGTGTGATAGTTTTGTTCTTGTCATAGAGGAGTTACTAACATAACCTTGAGCTTATTGATGTTTTTTAAATGGTCCAGGTCATTAGAGCTCAGCTGGTAGTCCTGCTGTTTTTTGTGTCAAGTACATTTGCTTGCTTTTATAAATAGAATTCTTTTAAGGTAGATTTTAAAGCATTTATTTGTGGCCCTTTTTTTTTTACATGATCATTTTCCAGGCATGCTACTCACAACTTGATAAAAAGATAGGTCAGGTTTTGGCCTAGCTAATCATGAGAGGTTCTTTTACCAAGACTTTAAAAAGAACAAAGTCTTTAAAAATTGCAGAAAAACATTCCTTTACATGATTATGTAATTCAAAAGAAAATGAGAAGTTAGTACTAATTATTTCATTGTCACATTCTGTGGGACTTCTAATTGCAGAAGTTTATATTAAACATTTCCAAGAAATTCATGGAATGAGCTGCCCTAGTTTGTCTTGGCTTTCTGTAATATTTTTGCAGGAGATTTAGACAGTAATCAAATCCAGATCTGCTTTGTTTCAGAGAAAATCACCATTTCTCTTCTAAACAAAGCTAATAGTTTTGAGATATTATTTTCATAGCTGTAATGACATCTAATCATGGGCCAGGCATTGTGTCACGTGCTGCACAGGCAGAACAAAGTCTTTATTCCTAAAAACAGAGAACCTGAGGGCGGGTGGAAGCAAAACCCATATAAGCAGGCCTGTGTTGTGGTTTAACCCCAGCCAGCAGCCCAGCCCCACAGAGCCACTCACTCACTCCCACACCAGTGGGATCGGGGAGAGAATGGGAAGGGTAAAAGCTACAGAACTCATGGGCTGAGGTAAGGACAATTTAATAAGGAAAGCAAAAGCCACACACACAGCCAAATCAAAACAAGGAATTAATTCCCTGCTTCCCAAGGGCAGGCAGGAGTTCAGGCATCTCCAGGAGAGCAGGGACCCATCACAAGTAATGGTTACTTGGGAAGACAAACACCATCACCCCAAATGTCCCCCTTTTCCTCCCTCTTCGNACCCCCCCAGGCACCCCCAACTCCCTCACCAGCGTGGCTTTACAAAAAGCAGAGAAGGCCTTGGCTCTGTGCAAGCCCTGCTCAGCAATAACAAAAACATCTCTGTGTTATCAACCCTGTGCTCAGCACAAATCCAAACACAGCCCCAGACCAGCCACTGTGAAGAAAATTTACTCTACCCTAGCCAAAACCAGCACAGCCTAATATCACTAGGCAAGTGCAAGGATTAGAGAAGGAGAACAGGTGAGATGAGCTTTCTGTGTTACATGGTGGAAGCAAAAAGGTGGGAGAAAGGACAGAAGGTGAGCAGAAGCAAAGGAACCAGTGAATACATTGAATGAATTCACGTTGAGAGGAAACATGCGAGATCCTTTCCAGGATGATAAGGAGAAGGTGCATTCGAAGAGGTGGTTTTAGAAGAGGCCTTATGGCGATGGAATCTGATTAAATTGGGTGAAGTAGAACAACCCAATTCAGCGAGCCTGAGGGACGACCACACAGCTGACATTTGGAAGAGGTAGAGATGCTGAACCATGCTGAGGACAGGGTATGATAACCCGGACCTGCTCTCTCCAGGCTCTTCTGGCTTCCTGAAAGCTTGAAGCATGAGTTTTACGGGCCACCACAATCTGCCCAGCTCATGGAAACTCCTTCCTGTAAAGAGGAAGAATGATAGAGCTGAGTATGTAGTCACTGACATCAATTCACAAGAAGAAGAAAGAATAAGAGATAACAAGTTTCAAAAAACAGAGAAAGGAGAAATAGAAGAGGAATTAAAAAATGAACATGACACCAGATATATGGAAAGCTACAGTCTGATGCCCCAGCATGCAGCAAGGGGAAATTGCTGTAAATTATGAATTAAATGAGATAATAATGCATATCAACTAATGAACTTCATAAAGATGTCTGAATTTATTTTAGAAATTGTTTTTAAAGTAGGTGATCAGATCTGAAATGTGCAGCTTTGTTTATTCAGTTGTTTTTTACAGATATCTTCTAGATAGCAGAGGTGTGAATTCCTTTTCTTGCTCTTTTTTTTTTCTCCTTTTAGTTACAGGGCTGATTACAAAGGCTTTTGAAAAGCTGGCTTCCTCAACAAAATATTTCATATTCATTGTAATCCTTTTGAATACAAGATTAATTGTTTTCCTGCAGTAAGACGTTCTACTGAATATAATTGAATTCTGGTGGCTTGCTGCATGGCTTGCTTGTGAATGTTTACACGTAACCAATTTTTCCTTCTACAAGTTCGTACATAATAAAGTAGTTGTGATTTCTGTGGGTTTCTAGAGATGGAAATCAGCCTGTTTGCATGAACTGGGACCAAGATGCTCTCCAGCCAAAGAGGACAATCAGCAGTTATTGTGGGGAAAAGGTACTCCGTGGCTGAGTGTTTGAGTTCAGCTGGAGAAGGGGACACCCACTGCATGGGGTGTGAAGCAAAAATTTTTAAGAGTATTAATTTCTACTTTGCCCTCTGCCAACCTCTTAATTCTATCCATGCATCATGTGAGTTACACTGTTACTAGTCCTTTCAGTAGGAAAATCAAGCTAATCATGTAAAGTCCAAGCATCGTCTAGTCCAGACCTCACTTCTCCTTTCTCTCTTGGCTGTTCTCAGCCTTTACTGCCCCAAGGTAAGGAAAACAAACAAACACCATCAGAATAATGGTGTTTCTCTTTTTATCTAGCGAAAAAAAGGTTCCTGTCCATTTACCCATGGACAATGGCCAGGAATATAAATAACTAGCCATGCTGTCATGGAATACTGAAATGAAATGGCCTGAAGACACAGACCTGCTCTGCCACATCCTCCCCAGAGGGCAGAAATTTGCAAGGGTGGTTTTGAAGGACAGAACAAGCCTTTTAAACTACTGCTACAAGTCTCATCAACAGGCTTTTCTTTATAACCACAGCTCCCTTTGGATTAAACACCTCCTTGTCTTGCATACACCTTAATATTACTTTCATAAGGATCTTCTCCATAAGATCTACTCTCACAGAGGTGAGGTCTGTATTTCCTCAGGTATTTCTTTCTTCCCTTGGTAAAATAAGAGTTTCTGGCCTGTCTCACTTGATTTCTTATTGTACCAGGATGGAGAGTCCTTTTGCTCGTAAGAAAAATAGTCCTAAAATGTGGCCAGCTCTGGTCAGCTCTTCTGTCTCTAGGAAGAGTTTCCCAGGAGATCTCATCCATTCATTCTTTAAAAAACTAGAAGTTCACTCTTCTGAAATTCAGGGTCCTGACTTTGTTCTTTGCCAGACCCGTGTTCCATGTTGAAATGAGGAATTCAGCCAGGGCATGGTCACTACAGCCCAGGCTGCCTCCAGTCCTCATTTCTCTGATGAGCTTATCCATACCATGGGCACCAGGTCCAGTAATGATCCTACTCTGGTTTGTCTCATATGTGGACCTGGAGGTTTTTCTTCTTGTTCTCCTGGACAGCTGCATTTCTTTCCCAGGAGACATCTGGGTGGTTGAAATCCCCCTTCAGGATGAGAGCTTGGGAGTGTGATGTTTCCTGTAGCTGAAGCAAGGCCTCATCGACAGCTTTGCCCTGATGAGGTGGCCTGTAGTGGACCCCAGCCACAAGGCGTGCTGTGCCTGATCCTTCATTTTCACCCACAGGCTCTCAGCCTGTTTGTGGCTGCTCTTCCCAATCTATCCATTCCTTAACACCAACTGCAACACCTCCACCCCTCCTCCCCAGCCTCTCCTAAAAACACCAGGTTCAGAAGCACGGTGTCATTTCAGCAGCTCCCAAAACAAGATTATGTAAATACATGGTAACGAGTTCACATCGGGCGACTGAGAATTCAATGTTGTTTTTTTCCCTTGATCACATGCATTGTGTAAATTTGAACTCCAGCTTTGTTGTTGGGTTGACATGCTCTTGATAAACAAATATTAGGACTTAATGAGCAAGCACGGTGTGTATAATATCATAGGAGAAACAACACACGAGTATCAAAATGATTCTGATGGACAATGAAGTCTTTGCAGCACAAATGTAATATCCTACACAAAGAGTCTCTGCAGGTAGCAGGATAATGCTCTTTGATGGTCTAACAGTTTCTCTTCCTCAGGGATACCTTGTAAAAGAATCTTTGAAATGTTTGTATCAACCTATTTTCATATCCCTTGTCAGTTTTAGATGGTTCTTTTCAGTTTAGTTAAATGAATTTCACTTTTGACATATACTCTGAAGTGTAGTTCTACTCCATAAAAATGACACTATTGGGTCCTATATTTACTTTACTTCAGCAACTAAATGTCAAGTATATTTACTGTTGAAAGTGTTGCCTGATAAATCCCATATCTGAAAACTCAGGCTAGATTTTAAGTGCTGCATGGTTTTTGCTCTTTTTTTTTTCATCCATTTTTACTGATGCAGGAGAAGTTCTGCAAGAGAAATTATGCTGCTGGATTTGCAGAAGTAGAGCTGACCAGAACTCATTGGATAACTCCTCTGGTGATGCCCAAGAAGGCAAATGAATCAATTTTCCTGCCCTTGTCCAGGAAAATAATATAGTGGAGTGTCGTATCTTATATCGTATCATATCATATCATATCATATCATATCATATCATATCACCATGGGTGCTGAAGCTGCCTGGCCACAGATTTTCTACCTTTGTAGAAATTAGATGTTCAAAGAAACATTTCTAAGCAAGCTGCATCTGCTAATAATTAAAACAAAATATTTTCCTTAACAGTTATTATAATGTGTTGTAATAAGAACAGATGTTTTTTAATGAACATACTGTGTTTTAAAGTGTTGGAAAACAAAGCCCTGCAACAACTATCTGTAGTTGAATGTTTTTTAAAAGGCTATGCTCACTGAGATTTTATAGTATACTTCCTACTGACATGGATGAGTTTTGTTTGAGTGAGCTACACTGTTTGTGGTTTCCCAGATTTTACTTCATTTCTCATCAACAAAGCCTGATTTTTTAAGAATCTGCAATCCAGGCGTTCTTGGTCATTTATCTTCCTATGCTTTAAAAGTCTGTGTCATTACAGAGTAACTGCTGCCTTGCCGATGTCAATCTGAATTTTAGACTGGAATCTTTTTCAGAGAATGTGGCATTTTAACGCCTTATTCTTCATCCATCAGATTCTTTTGGTTCTTTGTACAATGAAAAATTCCTTTAAATTCCTTCGCTTTGTTAGAGACAGTCTATCTGTAAATGACTGGATTTAAAAAAAAAATTGGTTCTTACCCAAGGAATAGTATTATCCGAAACCTGCAAAAGTTTATCTGAAAGTAGGAAATTAAAGCTGCATGATGAAGTTTTAAATTAGCATCTTAATCTAAGACGCTGATCTTGCTGTTTTTTTGACAAAAACTGTGTCCTGAGGCTGTCCCAAGAAAACGGATTTCAGCACACGGCTAATGAACGTGCAGAAGTGGGATTTACTTTATCTGATAAACTTTCTGATCTCAGTGCTCCTCAAGTCAGGCTGTCTGTTTGTGGGAGTGATCCTAGTGCCTCCAAATACTACAAGTTGATGTATGTTTTTTTACAGACCTGGAAGTGGTGCTGAAAGGCAGGTTGAGCATAACAGAAGCTGAACCTTGCAAAGAAAGATCAGGCTGTTTAGGTGAAGGTCTGTTTTGACCAAATAACCAGAAATGTGGTGTAGTGGTTTAGTTCACATCTATTTATTCATTTTCCTCCTGCGAGATAAGGATTAGGAGAAAGACAAAGCAGGCTCAAAACTTTAAAGAATCCCTGGTGGATTTCTCCTTAAGTAAAAACCAAGCTATGCTAAACCATGACATATGGGAATATGTCTGTGGGTTTGTTTGTTTGTTTTTTTTTTCTTTAATCTGATTTGGTTATTCAAGTAAAAAAATATAAATAGGTATTGATCTCTGTGTGATCCCTTGTGCAAATGGTTCTTTGATATTTTCTACATTTATCCTTGCCTGGGGTGCAAGGAAGAGATGGAAAGCGTGTTCAGCAACTTGTGAAGCTCTGTATCATTTCTGGCCCCATATCCCATATCTCATATCCCCTAACCAAAAATCTTGAGAGAGCAATTTGTGGTCTGGCCAAGTAGCATAGCAAGCTATTCAAACAGAGAGTAGCAACTCTGACTGTGAACAATACTGGGTGGATTTTACCATTTAAGTGAAATGTTCACACATAAATGGTGCTGGATCGTTGCATATACTTCTTTAGGAATACCTAGAGTGATGTAACACTAGATGCTGTAAAGAAAGGAATACCTGAAGTATTTGGCTGTGTATTGCCTGATTTCTGGCTCTGTGTTCACTGGCTTTTTTGTGTTCCATGTAGAAAGTGGCCCTCGAAGGGAAGGGGGTTGGGATGGAAAATGCTACTCAATGGCACAGGAAATACCAAGTGGTTGCCAGACAGACATGAAATACTTCGTTCGTGTCTTAGAAATTGTTAGATAAGATTTATGCGGCCTATAAAAAAATGAGACATTTTGTGTTCGGAGTGGATACTGTTTGCCACAGAACTGGAGGGATCACCAAGGTCACTGTGGAGAGGAGAGAGGGCTTTTCAGAACAGAGCATTCTCCTCAGTGGTGAGGTTTCAGCTGCTTCTTTCCCACACAACTGCTACCCCATTTTCTTTTTTTTTCCCCACCATTCAGTCTCGACCGATTGATTTCAGCCAAACTGAGAAAGATGCTGCTGTTGAAAATATTCAGAGAGAGGCAGAAAAATCCTCATAGCAGCTGATTTATGTTGGACACTGAATCTCATACTTGTAGGGGCTGAGTTCTGCCAGCATGGAAATGTGTTCTGAAAAACCAGCATTTTGTGTAGTTTATGATCCTGGTCTTGCCTTTTCTAGGTAGGAGCTTCTCTTCTTGTTTCTTCTTGTTGATATTTATGAATTAAGAATGAGTATACTTCTACAGGCATGTAATAAAATATACATACTCTGCAATGTGTCCAGTCAACATTTTTGGAGAATCCGGAGCCTTTGACATTTTGCAGCTTTGCATCTCAGTTCATTAGAGATTAGAGTTCATTTGCACTTTTCACTTAAATCATGAAGGGGCATGAAAATGGAAATGCAGAGCAGACTGTGGATTGCTGTGATTATTCTTTTATCTGGGGGAGCTCTTTCTCCCAGATTCGGTGTTGTTCACAGTAAAACAAAAGTGGCTTCTCTCCTATATGAGCTGCAAAGTTCCTTCTGAATAAACATTTTAAAGAATTTATATGTCCAGTATGTTTTCCTTTAGCACTTCAGCATCATCAACTGCTTCTTTATTTACAGGTTTTTTTGGCTACCCTTTGGGTTTGAACTTGACCCCCATGTTTGGATATTCTGGTGTATATGGAGACTTTCCACAACAGTAACTTTTTTCTCTGCATTTCTTACTTGGAAATCTTAAAAGATTTTTTGTTTTAGAACTGAGCTTCCCACACAGACTGAACACAACTACAGGAAACCCTTCTCCAATTGCTCTATATTTGTTCCGATGCAATTCTTGTTGGAAGGAACCCTTTATAAAGCTACTTTACACAATCACTGTGTGGTTAATAAGCATTTGAGCTTTGGATTCTCTACTTCCTTTTGGATGGTCTCTCCACACAAATCTTTCTCTCAGTCTGCTGTATGTAAACAAGCTGGTTTTTCTCTGAATTATTTGGAGTATTTTAAAGTGCCTACTGGAAAACTTTGTTTCCTTCAGAGGCAGTACTTACCAACCCTGAGGCTTTCCCTATGATTTCTCACCGAGGGAATACGTGGACACAAGGCTTCGTTACAAAACGAATGTATTTTTATTTAATCTAAACAGGATCAGATTTAGAAGCCAGAGGATGGATTAATGAGGTTTCCCAATAATTGAAGCATGTGAAATTAATAAATTTAACTTTTTTCTTTCATGCCTTTCTCCATTTCTAAGTTACTGTCAATATTGCTGAAATACAGAGAATAAACTGTATATCCCATGTGAGGGACTATCTGATTTTCACACAGAAGTATTTTTATCTAAATGTTGGTGTAACTTTAATGGGAAAGTTTCTCAGAAATCAGGCAAATGGAAGCAAACTTGTTTCTCACATTCTTGAAATTAAATCAGCTTTAAGCAGATACCCAACTTACTTTTTTAAGTCAATGGTTCAATGTTGTCAATTAGAGAATTGCTTATTAAGGTTAAGAAGGCAAATCTTGCTGTAATTTTAATTACTCATATTGCATCTCCTTCCCAGGGAACTTTACTGCAGTGAGTTGTGCTACATACGATGTGCTACAGCATGCACACAGTAAAATGATGCAGAAAGCAGGCATTACGCTACCCGTGGTTTTAATGTCCCACAATAAATGACATTATGGGTCTCTTGGAGTTTAGGAGGAGAGCAGCCAGTTGTTTTACAGCACCAAATCCTGATCCCATTAAAACCACTGGGAGTCCTGCATTGGCTTGGTTCATTCCAAGACCTGAATTGTGAATACTGGTAACTGTTCAACTACAGAACAATAGCAAAAGTATTTTCAGAATGAAAAAAAAAAAATAAACAAAGCCTAAAACTATAAAACAATAACCCAACACCCAATAAAACACTACCTCCCTCCCCCCCAAAAAAAATCAACCCAAAAAATCCTTCAAAGGCTTTCTAACGGATTAATGATCTTGGATTTAGGCTGGGCAGAAAAGAGAACTACCCATCTCCCCCTGCAAGCAAGGATACCTTTATATTGGTAAAACACAGGCTCATCTAGTAAGTTAAGGAAAAAGTGGCATAAAGATCCTTTATGGCCTACACAGGTGAAGATCAAAGACCCTGCCTTAACAAAAGCTTGAAATAAACACAAATTTCAACAAATGAGCAGCTCTGCAGGTCACAAAAAGGCCAGATAATTCTTTGTGGTAGCAAACCTGCTTGCATATCTGTTCTAGCAAATTACTGTTCCCGATGCAAATGTTTCTCACAAAAATCACTTAATATTTCACTTCCCCCTCTGATTTTATGCCTTTGTTATTATTTTACTGTTGTGAATTTGCAGTAGATTTAGCTGAGCTCTTCTGCTTCAGAAGTAGAGGTAGATTGTTATCAGTAGATTGGTATCAGTTGAAAGAGCTTCAAAAGCAAATGCTAAATTAATCTGAGTGTGTATCTCCCCCAAGTGATTTGGAAAACTAATGGTTCTTACGAAGTTTATAAGAAAAAAAATCTATTAAAGATGTGAAACTTAGCAGAACTTTTACACTTCACTGTGATGAACAGCTAGAGTTCTTTGGTTTTTTAATGTAGAAATTACCTGATAGTGACTATGAAGTTTTCTTCTAATTCAAGATCAATATGCAAAAATGCAGCACCAAGGTCTTGTGTTATGAATTTACCCAAACAAAAAATATTTTATGAGAGTCCAATTGTTTAACAAAACTTTGGTTTTCCTGTTTTACAGCTGGGAGAGCTCTGTAGAAATGTTTCTACAGTTCCTGAGTTTCTAAGACTCCTCTAGTTTCTCAGGAAACCAAAGTATTGGAGATTTCTAAACTTAAGTTTACAAGGTTTCTTTGGTCTTTTTCGGGACTCTTGTGAAATGTTATGTTATGTGATTTCTAACAATTATAAAAAAATGTAAAATTTGGGATTTTTCTTTTTGGGGGTGTTGTTTCTTTGTTTTTTAAATTTTGCCAAGCTTATAAAATTCATTGCAGTCATGATGCTTTGTGTAGTGTTGTGAGGTGAAATATAGTTGTTGGTATTGCAATGGTTTTGCAGATTGTCTCTTTTAGGGCTGGAGATTTCATAAACAGACAGCAGTGGTTTGTGTGGAGTGAAAACTAGAAAGAATCTTTCAGTGAGAAGTAAATTCCAGCCCATCAGAAGAATGAGATTCTATTTTATGCAGTTCTCAGAGACTGATGGTGAAATTGTGAGGGAGTGGGGAAAAACATTACTGTGGAAGTCTGAATTAATTGATTTAGAGTAATTAACAATAATGCAAAGTACAGTTGCTGTAGAATATATATAAACAGAATTTTGCCTTAGAATACATGTTAAATACAATGTGACAGATATTTTGATTTTCAGAAAGTTTGCTGAAGAGTAGTTTTTGGTACGAAACTATCTTAACAATTGGCAGGATGCAAACTTTGTTTACAGGAAAAATCATTTAAGTCTTCCATATATGTGGAATACATGAGTGGAAACATACGATATTTATGCCTTTTAAACAATGTTGTGGGTTAAGTACTTATTACCATTTTCTAATTTTATGGGGAAACAACATGGCTACTTATGCTGTAGTTGTGGTAGGGTTTAATTTAGAGTTGTTTTATTTATCATTCTGTTGTTGATTTGGTTCTCCCTCTCTTTTTTAATTCTTTCTTTTTTAATCTTTGCTGATTGTTCTTTTTGTACAAAGATTATCTAAATTGGAGAGGAATACAAGAGTTTGGGGCATCATATCCATGGTGGTTAAGAAAGTTCGACCAAGCAACATGAGCAAAATGTGCTTGTTTTATCTGAAATCTCGTGGCAGGCTGGTCAACAGAACAGTTTTCACATAAAATTTACTGTTGGCCCTGTAGGTTGAAAAATTTAGAAGCAGGTATGGAAGGTTCTAGTATTGGCTGCAAAAGTGGGTTGACTGTCAATGAAGTTTTAAAAACCTTTTCTATTTAGATGAGTACAAAGAGCAAAACCAGGAAAAATGGGTGTTAATCTTTAAAGGAATAATTTTGTTGAGCTAATATAGTTTCTGTTTCATATGAATAGTTGAATAACTGGATTGTTCGAGCTGAAGTGCTTAAGAAAATGTAAAATGTAATTGTGATCTGAAAAGATGCATGAAAGTTCAAAAGGAAAGAAAAAAAGATGTATTGTTTTTGTTCTGCAATACTTTTTCTGCATCATCTTATTTACAGCTAGCACCAGCCTCTCCAAAAAGGTAAATCCCCTGAGTGGCGGCTATGATTAGTGATAAGCAAATGTCAGCAGATGTTGTGAACTCTATTATTAGTTGCTTCAACTCCTGAACCATTTCCCAGCCTTCTGAGGCTTTTATCAAACCACTGAGAGGTTGTCTGAAAATTAGGAAATTTAGAAGGGCTTTTGGAAGATGCACGGCTAAAAAGAATGGTAATGAGGATGTATATGAGCATGTGTGGTGGAGCCTTGGGTAAAAATATTTTGGGAAAGGGCATTGAAATGCAGTCAAATATGGGCAGTTGCCATTCACGAGCACTTTTTCAATTCTTAACCACTGGAACAGAAAAATGACCGGAGGCTTCACAGCAGTTCTAGAAGTGACAGCTTCTCCTGTTCTTTTGAAAAGATCTGATTTCTGCCTCTTCCACATAAGAAAATACTGGAAATGGCATTCTTTCCCTTGGAAGGCCTTTCTTTGAGAAGAATATGCTTTAAAGTCTTCAATTTTTGGCAGTTACATTTGTTTTTTCAGAGAGGAAAGCTCTGCTTTTTCACTTGTGCTGGTTGACAGGGTGTTCTTAGCATACCCTTCTCTATAATGACCTTCCTTTTGCAATTTCCCTTTCTAGGCTGCCTAACTTTCCAACCCTTTGTGTTTACAGACCAGACTATTCTGTAGAAACTTTCATAAGAGATGTTTTGGTCTAGAGTTCATGTTTCCTTCTTAAAGAATAAGTGAATACAGCAAGGGAGGGGCTCTACCATCATTTGTGTGATCACAATTTAGTGCAAGCTTAAGCTATGCTGGTCAACTGCAACATATTTTTTTTTTAATGACCAAGTGATTTTAATTGGGGTTGGCTTTTATTATCATTGTTAATGTAAGAAGGTTGTGTGCATAAAGCTTTTTTTCTTTAAAGCTGATTAAAAAAAATAATAAAATCTCTCTTCTGTTTCACAGATAATGTGTTGCTCAGAGTAAATTATCTGAACTCATATGAAAAAAATGGGAGTCAAATCAACTCATTTGCTAAGCATCTATAGGGAATAAACTAGTTTTTGAGCTTTTAGGCTATGTAGAATTTTTTTCATTACTTTTTATTTTTTGGTACACTACTACTTTCAAGTTTCAGTTATAGCTGTCAAGATCAAAACAAAGTGAGAGTCTTACTTTAAGATTTTTCTTCTCTTTCAATTGGAAAGACCAAGAAGTCTCTTAGGTCCTGTTCTTGTCACAATCTAAGACCTTTTGTACGAAAAATTTGAAGGACTTGAAGTGGTATATAATGTTTCTCTGACTAGAACATAGAGTCCAAATTCACCAATGAATCAAAAAATCATAAGGATCATGAAAACTGTCTCACAAACCTTGTATTTCTTCCCATGTGGGTCGAGGCCAGCAGACTAGTCCTAACATTTACTGGTAAAACTTGCAAGGTTTTTCACACCAGGTCACTCCTGTGATCTGTTCTGTCTGAAGATCAGAAATGCAGTAACGGATCAGAAGAACTTGGAGCACGCTATGATTTTTCAAGGTCATTCATGTCACTTCTTCAGCAATTAGTCTTCTGACAACAGGCAAGCTAAGCAAGTAGTGTGGGCTTGGATAGTACATGGATATACTCGGATTTGCAAGAATTCACAAAATCCTATAAACGGATTAAGTAACTGCCTGCATCCCACTAAGGATTTAATTGTGGTGCATCCTTTTATACATGTTTATATACTTGAACATTTCTGCTAATCTTGCTCATGCCACCTAAAATTTGTCTAAAGACTAAGTGTCTTTTTGAGATGGAAACCAAGAATTTCTTAGCAACACAGAGGAACAGAAATAGCCTTGAGGGTAGAACAGGAAAGGCTGTATTTGGAAGTGGGATGGAATGGGAACAGGCGGGAAGCTGATGACCTGCACAGGGTTGGGGCAGTAATCCAGGGCCTCTGGTTTTACCAGTCATGGTGCTCCCAGTACCCTCTACCCTACTGGTGGTGCAGAGACAGTCTGGTTTGGCTCAGGGAGGAATTTTCTTTAGCAATTTCTCCTTCGTGTCCCTCTGATGGATTAGTGGATGAAACTCAAGGAATGGCTGTAGAAGCCTTTGAGAGCTACAACCCATGCCCATCAATGGAGGAGAAAGTCATCTCTCTTCACAGTGGGTGAATTAATTTTTTCCACATGCAAAGTGACTTAAGGTTTGGAAACACCATGGCATCGCTAGGTATTTTAAACCTTACATTTCCAAAGGGAGATACTCAGAGTCTGAGTGTGCGTTTCTCCCCCTCTCTCTTTTATTCCCTAGTAAATAGTCTCTGTGAAGGGGTTTATACGAGCTGTGCTGCTGTGGAAGGGCAGTTCTTCTGTCAGTGGCGCGTTCGGCCAGGCAGGAGGAAAGCAGAGCCCGGCTTTTCCCGGGTGCTGGAATGACGGATCGGACGGGAGCGCTGGGAGGGAGCAGCGCCACCTGCTGACCACACCCCGCCACTGCCGGTCCGGCCGCGCTGGAGCTTCCCCCGAGGTCATTCCCTGACATCCCCGGCTTATCAGCTGAGGGAAAGCAGCAAGAATAGCTTTGGCTGTGGGATTGTATGAATTAATATGTCGTCCTTTTTATTTTCTCTTGGTTCGATGCAGATTTAAAAGCTGCCAATCCAGCTGGTGGTGGGGACTTACAGAGCTGCTGGGTAATGTCACGTGTAGCTGCTGGGTTAGTGGTGTTGAGGGAGAGGAAACTGCCGTCGTATTTTACATAAATAAGTGTAAGGATGACAGAAATCTGACGTTTCAGATCCTCAAAGGTATTCACGCACTTAATTAATATATTGGAAGTAGATAACCTTGGGGAATCGGCCTCTGACTTTAATGGAGAGCAGCAACATAAGAAGAGATTTGGATAAATGCTATCCATTCCAAGCCTCGTGGGATTAGTCAATAAAGCTGAGATGTCTAAGCTGTGAGAATAGGTTGCCTGCTGTGGAAAGCCTTATTCTTTTTATTCTTTTTATTCAATTGAACCTTATTAAAAAAAAAAATAAGGAAGTTATTCTTTAAAGAGTTTTACAGCTGTGTTATTTGTACAAGATGTTTACCAGAGAACAAAGTCCTGTCATGAAAATTTGGGATTTTACAGCAATGTTGGTAAAAATTTCCAGATCCAGCAGGGTAATAACCATAAGGTTAATTTTCAGGGTAAGAATGATAAAAATCTCTTCTAGTATACAGGCATAATATGTTTTAATCTAAGAGGTGACTGGAAAAAATTTTGGCAAAAATGGTTTTGGGTCTTTCTTATAAGCCAATCAGAACTTCTATCATCTCTTACAAATCATCTGACCTTGGTCTTGTGTAAAAGACACAAAACACTGTCTTCTGCTTGAATACAGTGCTTAATTTATATAACTTAGAAAAAGAATTAATCCTTTATGTTTGATGGACATAAATCATAAATTTTTTGGAGATGTGGAAATTTTGAGTAAGTCTCCTAAATTAATTATATTTAGTCATGAACTGTAATTCTGGTTGGTTTTTTTTTTCCAGATTTTTTTAGCTGCCCCATAGAAATGTGTCAGAACAATTAACTGATATTTTAAAAATGTGTGCGGATCTGGAGGCAAAGAATGAAAGTGGTAATCAAACTATTTGAAAACAAGATGAGTTTTAATGTCTTGCAGTTTTAATCTTGGTATGAGAGACTTAGTAAAATATCCCATTTCCAAATACTGCACCTGAACTGTAGTTCAGCTTTCACTATTTTATGGGCAGATTTGTTGAATTGGTTACCACTGAGTTGCTTATTTATCTGATTTCCTGGGTACAATGTGTTAAGACATCAAAGAGGG
The DNA here is from genome assembly GCA_013397975.1 of Machaerirhynchus nigripectus. Lineage (NCBI taxonomy): Eukaryota > Metazoa > Chordata > Aves > Passeriformes > Dicruridae > Machaerirhynchus > Machaerirhynchus nigripectus. The sequence goes on along the minus strand of VZRQ01010231.1, from coordinate 895,590 downwards.
GAAAATTCTGAGTGCAAGTAACTGATTCCTGGTTGGTACGTCACTAAAATATTTTTAAGTGCAGTGGATTCCTTTAATTTTTGTGTAATAGATAACAGTTTATCTCTGTTAAGCAGAAAGCTGGGGCTTCTGGAGGCTGTCAAGTTCTGGCACATAATTCTTTCACCTGGAATAAAGGCTTCTTTTGGAAGCATTGAATCCCTCAAGCATTAGTGGGCTTCAAACCTATCAACAGATTTGGGGCTGGTAGAAGTATCCCCTCTTTACACCATAAGTGTTGTCTTAAAGTTTGAGAATCCTTTTCATGTTCTGTCAGGCCCTAAGTGATAAGAAAGAGAATAGAGAGACTTGGGGAGTG
>VZRQ01010231.1:875005-895187 GCA_013397975.1 Machaerirhynchus nigripectus | reverse complement strand
ATTTTTGGCTTCTTCTGGATTTAAAAAGAAGAAAAATATTAAAACATAAGTCTGAAATCATGTGAAGATCAGGCTGAATGAAGTCAGGTCAAATAATGGGAGATATGACTATGGGGCCAAGGAAAAAGGTTGTTATCTGTGACAGGCCTAAACATCTTTGTGCTGTGATTGAACTAGAAAGATGCAAATATTCTGTCAGGTGTGTGCTTGTGCATGACTTGCTGGTACTTGCCTAAATGTTGTTGCCTTCATACTTCAATAATATTTTTCAATCCCAGCTCCTCAATGCACCATGACTATTTTTCTAGGTTGGTCTTAAGGAAGTATGAAATTTATTCCTGTCCTAAATGTCTGCATCAGAATTTCTGGATTTTCAGTACTCCCTGGAGAAGCTTTTATTATCCCTGAAGAAGCTTTAATGATGGAGACCTTCTTCCCACCCTGGGACAAGGGTACAGAACTGTGTTGGTGCTTCATAAACCTCCTGGAAACTTCAGGCTCTAAGACTAACTGCTGTTAAAAGACCTCCTCTGACATTCACCCAAAAATGCAGAAGACTTCCTGCTGTACCCCACCACACAGAATTAGCTAAGATTGCCTTGTGTTAGGCCTGCATATCAGTTGAGGTTTAGTTGTTGAAACTTTCATACAGTCTGAGTAGTTTTTTCATTAGAAGTTATTTTGGGGAGCTCGGTTTTGTTCAGTTGGCTTATAAATGCAATTAGAATTACCAAACATCCCTAAAGCTGTAATATTTCTTCAAGGAATTAAATTTTCAAGCAAATAGAATTGTTCTGATTGTGTTCAATATTTGCACATTTAAATCTGAGCTTGGCTTTTCATCTTGGGAATCTCAACAAAGCCCAGCGTTTGAATGCTTTAGGAACATTTGTGCTCTAGAGTTGTACTTGGTCTCTAGAAGAAGTTATTTGCAAACCCAAATATGGGAAGTTGAAATCCAAACATTTTCCTTGGTTTTTCTTTGCTCCTTATGCTTTCCTCTGAAAGTGCTAAATAGATTCAGACATTTCTCAGGCTGCAGCCTAGTCTTTGTTGAAAGCTTTGGGGGATTTAACACACTTTTCAACAGACCAGCCTCCAGCTTTTGGTATGTAAATAAGCTGCTGCTTAGCTCTTGTGCTTTACAGTTTTGATATAACAATTAAGGAAAAATTGCTTAATCACCTCCCGAATAAATGCCCTTTCTAGGAACTGGGAAAGTCAGAGAAGTTAAATTCTAAGCCAGTGGGAAATTTGTGCTAAATGCTGAATCATAAAACCACTGTAGGAGTTTGTGTCACACCTCATTCCCTGATCAAAAGAAGAATAGTCAGAAGTTAAATGTAATTAAAAGAGTATTCATTCCTTGTTATTTCAGGATTACTTGGACAAGCAAAATATAAGTAATATGGTTGATGACGCTAAATATTGAATTCTTTGAGTAACAACACTCCCAAAATAATTTCCCTAAGAATTTTCTCAAAAAATGACATAACATTTTAGTAGTCAATCCAGGACTGACCTGGATTTATTAGAATTTGTTTAACTACCTGGCGCCTTCCTACTTTATAGAGATGTGCGTGGGAAATACAGCAGACTTAGGAAGACTTCACTGCTTTTGCTTGGATTGAACTAAACCCCTTGCTCTGCCATTTTCTGATTGATGTACTGCAGAACATAAATCCTCAATAACTAGAAGTGATTATCAGGTAGAAGATTTTCTATCCATAAGAAATTACATTATTCATATGACAAAATTAATCATTACTAACTGCTATGACAATATAGCAGTGAAGGTCACTGTGAGCAGCTCAGTGAGTAAAAATTTGTAGAGGTGAATGAGCTAAATTTATAATTTAACATAAAGTTAAAATACATATGTTTTTACCTTTATTCCTTTCCTGACAGTTGGTCAGGGTCTGTGGTTCAGTCTGGCAACAGATTTATCTGAAAAAAACTACAGAATTTAGTCTTTTCCCAGTGCAGGGTGCCATTTCTGCAGCTTGAGCCCACGTGGTCCTTGGCTCTATGAACCAGGCTCTACTTTTCTTAGGATCAGTGAAAGAATCCTAATCCACTATGTCAAAAACTTTGGGCAATGGCAACTCTTGGAATGGAGTCAGGTTGCATTTCTGCCTAAATATTTCAGGCCAGTGCATGAAAGCAACAACAAAGAAATAAAGAGGATAAATGATGTGTCAAGAAAATATAACTTAATGGGAAAAACTGATAAAATATTGTATTTTATAGACAGAATGATTCAGCTGATGTTTATGGCATAGGTGAATATATGTAATTTTAGCTTTATTTAAAATACACAAGACACTTCAGCTAGTCTATCAATTTTTTTCTTTAAAAGTGCTTTTTTTCGTGGTGCTTGGTGATAGTTGGAGTCCCTGGGTCTATGATCTCAGTTTCTATTTAATGTACCTGTGCATAAAGCAGGGAGAGTATGTACTATGAGAAAAAACTGGAAATCAATGCAGCCTACTCAACACTGCAGGATCTATTAATTTATTGGTCTGGGTTTCACTGGAACCCAGGTAGTTTATTATACCATTATCCAGTTGGGTTTTTTACACTCTCGTGCTTCTGATTTTCAGGAGCAGTTTCTTTTAAACATTAATCTCTTTTCTAAAACTTGCTGTGAAATTCTAGGTTTGAGTAACTGACGCAGAACAGACACTGCCATTGCTTTCCTTGTCAAGCAAAGCACATAACAGTCTGGAATGAACTCTGCAGAGCTCTGCACAATTACTGGTGCCACTGAGTGTCTCTTGCATTAAGACAGCCTTGGAGTGAGCATGTGAAATGAGGGTTTAAAAGGAAAAGCTCATTATTGTTCCTGGTATAATTTTCATCAGCTCCAGTAGGAGTAAGAGTGGGTTTTGAAGCTGGAGTGAACTTGTCTGAAGACTCATCTGTATTCTGAAATTTGAAGAAATGTTGCCTTTTCCTGACTGTTCCTGAGTTGCCTACCTATGGCTGAAAGCACAGATGCTGGAATGCTGTGCAAGGAGTTTCTGCTGTGGGTGGTGTGGTCCTGAACAAAACCCAGGGTTGTTTAAAAGCAGATCCACACAAGTAGTGTGGTTCATTTTACAGGCTCCAGGGTGAGATGAGCTAGAGAACTGCCCTTTATTGCATCTCACTTCTCTCTCTTGGCATCCCTCCATAATGTTGTGTATCTACTTAATACATTTTATATCCGGAATCTGAATGAGCCAAATAACGCTCTTCTCCAGCATCTCTCTCTGAGCACAGGCACCTGAAACACCACGCTGCAAACACCACCTCGCTGAGCACACTTCTGTGATGGACAAATCAGTGTGAAGGGAGTCCTTGTTCTCCCTTTCACAATAAACAGAATCAGACCAAAGTAAAAACACCATGGTGACAATCTGTCAGTTGAGTGTTGTTTGCCTTTGATTTAAATGTTCATGCATGTAGCTCATACTCATGGTTGAAGTGAGTTATTATTGTCAAAGTATTCTTGATGAGCAGGAAAACATAAATTATGTTGTTCTTATAACATCAAAAACCTATAAACTCTGACATTAAGAACAAATGCAATTAAAAATAACCATACGAGTGCAAAAAAATAATGATTACTGTTATAACAGCTCATTTATTTGAAATTATGCCCACAGTCTTTTGTGGAAATACTGTCTTCTGAGACAAATATATAATAAAATTGTCATAAAGTATTTCTAAACATTGTAAACTGGCTTCTTCATATTACCTCATCATGCTGTTGAAAGAACTGAAACTCAAAGTACTCTAAGTGACTTGTCCATGCTTCAACTGATATATTGGAAAAAACTAATCCTGTGTCCTGCGTAGGGGCTAAAATACCTTTCTATAGCCTAAGACTTATATAGGAAGTATGGGCTGTCACTTGGAAAAATTAATAATTTAGTCAATATTGAACACCTTCATCTGGAAAGACCAAAGATTAGATGGAAAGTTTATTCCAGTTCCTTGAAATTAAAGCACTGCCTCAAACAAATCTTGTGTTTCTCATGCTAAATACAATCTCCATCAGAGTGAAGTAAAAACCCACCTTTCACATGGCCTGGCTTGCCCCAGCAGCGCTTTGAGCTGTGGAAATAAAGTTGGGGTTGCCCAAAAAGAGATCACGGACCAAAGCTTTTTGTATCTCATCAAGAGACTCTTTGGAATAAGCTGAATTCTGGAACTGAAATGCATTTTCTAAACAATGTTTTATGAACCCTGTTTTTTTTCCCTGGTGTGTGCGTGTGTTTTTGTGTGACAAATAATTACATTTTATAAAGTAACTATTTGACCCAGTCACTGACGGTCCAAAGCTCAGTGAAGGCTGGGGCAAGTTAGCATCAAGGTTTCATCACTGCTCTAAATATTGTTACTTCCAGCATCTTCCAGCATTGCCTGGAAATAAAATATTGGAGGATTTCTGAAAAAAAAGTGAGAGGGGCACAAAGCAAAATGCACAGATCTTGCATGAGTGTTTGTATGGAGCATATCCTTATTCACAAAGGTGAATGTGTTCTTCCGTTTTAAAACCAATCTTCGTTAGAGGAAAAAAATACTTGGCGAAGACCATTTTTAACCATATTCATGATATTTTGTAAAACTGATGTGTATTAAAGATTCACAGGATTAAAAAAAAACCACCAACACCCCCCAAACACAACCTGTGGTGTCAGTCATGGGATGCTGCTTTTAATTCCCCCTCCCCAGACTGGTCTGCTTTAATTATTATGTGTTCCTGTCTATGCACCACCCAGCTGGGAGCCTGTTGCCATATGCACTTAACAACATTAAACAGAAATATATTCTGGTGAAACTGAGATTTTCCTAGTATCTAGTAATTGTAAAGCATGTGGCATACATATTCCAAGTGGCTCAGGAGACAAGTGCCAGCCTTTTTGATTAGGAGATTTCCTGCATTATTTCCTCAAGGAATTGCACTGTTTTAAGAATCTGATGTGATATTAAGGTTGTTTATTATTCTCTGTTGTTTCTCATAACTAGACATCTTTAAGCATCTGGTGGGTGGGTGGCATTGACTGAGGATTTTGAGACTCTGTGTAATTCTGGCACCAAAGTTACCCTGTGGATTTAGCACCATTTTTGTATAGGAGCCTGAAGTGACAGAACCCATAAATAATGTACAAAGCTGTACATTACAACAGAAGGATAAAAAGTTATGCCTCCTGCTAGTATTCACTGGTCTTCTATTTAAGAAAATGAGAAGGAGCCATCTGAAAAAGTGCAATTGTGAAATTCGAGATTGGCTGACAGATGCATGTGTATTTCTGCTTAGCTATGACCTAATGTACACCTACCAAAGGGTGTAATTAGATATTTTTATTTAGAAGTCTGATGATAGAAGGCATATTTTTTAAAGAATAGGCGAGGTCTCTCTTCATATGATGACAATATTTCCCATTGGACTGGAGATGTTTGGGTCTAGTTCATCTTTCTCTTGTTAATCACTCACTGCAGATGAACTTGTCAGGCCATTTAAAAATATCTTGACAACTTTCTCCTGCAGACGCCATGGTCATCAGGACTCTAAGCTTTGACTTATATGTTCCATACCCTACAATATCTGGCTGAAGTGATGGACAGCTCTGAGACCAAGTGTTTTCCAACTCACCCTAGCTAGGCTTAAAACACCGAGGAAATTCCATTTTTAGCATCGCTGTACACCACACTTCTGTAGTTTAATATAAATAATTTGATTAGTTACTGCATGCGAGTTTTGGAGTGAACATATCTAATCCTTTCCAAAATTCTGTTGCATTACTGTTTCTACAACATTTAATGTTGTTTTCTGCGTTCACTAAACATTCAGCGTGCACTTCAAGTTCTCTTTGCAGTAAGACTAATGTTTTAGGAACTAACTTATGTAATGTAGCATTTGCCTGCCATTAAAACCCAAAATACTGCTTCCCCCACATTTGGCAGAACATATGTTCTGGGGGAGAGACAATGGCGAAGACCTAAAGAAATCTAAACATCTAAACAAGAAGTAAAACAAAGAAGCACAATTCATTAGTGGAAAACCACTTGGGGCACCAGTTAGTCTAATTCTCTGCTGCTGTAGACAATTACAATCCCAGAGGAAGGTTTCCCTGGCAGCATTTCAGGGGAAGGCTTATATTTTCATTGTGAGGGAGTACTCTTGAAAAATATCCTTAATTAGGTCAAGACTGACTGACATTTCTTTAACCCAAGCTACAAGCATCATCTTCTTTTCTATTTTCTTTTTCTTTTTTTTTTTAATTTTTATTTTTACGCTTGTCAGTCTTTTTATTGCAATCAGTTACATAAAAATTAGAAGAAAGCTGATAATATGCAAAGAGTGATAATTTGTACACTGGTCTGTTACTTTAGCCTCTCTACTGAGTCAGTAATTTTTTGACCTTTAATTTTCACCTTTTCTGAAATAAATTATTTTCCTTAGCTTTGGGAACAGTCAGTAGCATAAGATATCTGGATATCTCTTGTAGCTCAAAAATACGAAATTCTGCAACAGCTGAATCCTCAGAATCTTTTAAAAAGTGAAGATGGAATTTCTGCTGGGCTTATTGTGACACCTAAGACTTGTCTCCACAAAGCCAGGCTCCTAAATACAGTTCCTTAAAATGTCCCCGAGTGTATTTGGTTTGGTGGGGATTCACTGCCTTTGTGGAGAAATGTTATCCTGTTGTCAGGGGTTGTTTGCCTTGCTTCCATTGCCAGGGAAGCCCTCTGATCAAGCAAAAAACGTATGAAAAACCTTAAAATCAGTCTTTAAAGTAATAAGAATGGAATGAGATGCCTCAGATCCACATGAAGAAGGTTTGGCCATACTCTTGGAATCACCTCTCCACATCCCAGCGAGGGACATACTCCAGCCAGAGATCTGGCATTCCTGAAGGCACTCCTTGTAATTTTCAGATTGCTCTATGTTTTTTAATCCATTCTTTCCCTGAGCGGTGTAGCAGCTCTGAGACCACAATGACCTAAAAATTATCACAAAATAGCTTTGACACCAATGCCTGCTCTTTTCTGAGAATCTTTTACCTTCCTATCTCTAATCCCTGAAGCTGGATCTTGTAAAAATGGTATCTTCCTTTATTTTATATCCAACTCACCCAAAAGACTACCAGAAATACTCAGATACTGCGAATGAATCCTGGAATTAAATATTCAGGACTGCTGTGTTTGTTATTTGTTTTACTCACCTTGCCATTGGTTCCTCCAGTCTACACTTCATTTTATTTGGCTTTGACAAACATCTTGTACATCTGTTAAATATGTTTCATCAAGTTCTTGACCTCTGTGTTTGCCAACTTCACATGAGACTTTGAGAACCACACAGTAATAAGTTGCTGCTTAAGAAATGTATTTCATAAGGGTTTCTAGTTTTTTTCTAGGGTGGTTGTTTTTGGCTTTTGAATTTTTCAATGTTCAATGGGCAGTGGTACCGCCCTTTATTAATTAGCATGTTATTTGTGGTAAAATCAAAGTGTGACATTTATTTCTGTCGTTGAAAAAAATTGAAATGAAGAAACAAACACTCAAACTATTTCTAAATGCTAAATCTATTGATTTGTGGGTAATTAAATGAATGCTTAGGCATTAATGACCAGATGCTGTAATGTCCTGCACTTGCTGTAGCAAATGCTGATGTCTTTACAAGGGGAAGGTAAATTGCTGTGGTGTATTTTCACAAAGGAATTAAGACACTGTGGGTGCAAGAGTGCATAATTTAGCCTCGGTGTCAGGTCACATGAAGAAAACACTGAAAAAAATGAGATTATAAAATAAAAATACAACACAGCTAGGTTCTTAATTCTTTCAGGAGATCCTACTGATGTATTTGCAGCTTTAGGTGCTCAAGTCTTATCCTGACACCTTTCATGACCATGCTACTGATATTCTCTAAGTATCATCTGTAAATGAGCCTCAAAAAGCTGTAACACTTTTAATATGTAATTTTAAAGGTATTTTTGAACCCTGGTTCACTTATGGCCACTAACTCCTGGTACACAGGTGGGTGTTAATTACTCTTAGCTTACAGTTCCTTATTTTTGATTGCCTATTCCTCTAGAAATTGTGAAGTGCTGGGTTTTCTCTGATTCTGGAAAAATCTACTTGTATTTGTCTTTTCTTCAATATGTTTCAACAGTTGTAATTCAACAGCCTATTATTTTGTGTTTCCTATGAGCCCTCATGCACTGCATAAATTAAATTGTGAGGATCTGTATGTGACCATAAATTCTTGGAATCAGTAGAGCAAAGGAATACTCTAAGAATTTGCCATCCAGGCAGTAATTTTAGGTCTAATTTTCTCACAGAAAAGCATTTATGAGTGACCCATTTTGTCTCCAGCTGTTCCACATGACACAAGATACCTCATCTCATGAACAAAGATTTTTCTAGATGTTCCACAGTAATTTTTCAAAAATGTCATATTTCATCAAATATTTTTCAATTTTTTCCTGTGTGTGAGATATTTCTGCTTCAATAACCTGTTGTCTTTTTAGAGACCTCTTCCCTGTTTCAGAGGGAGAATAGGTAAGATGCAGAAATATCTTAGTACTTTCAGTTAGGGTGGAACAAGCCCAATCAAGGGAATCACAACGTCCTTTTGTTAATCTTTCCACTCCTCTCTATGTATTAAGATGCCCAAGCAAAGGTACTGAATTTGCACAGTGTGTGTGGCTCTGATTCTTCATCTGAAATTTGAGGCAAGTAGGACTGAGTCTCCAGAGAGAGCTAAGTCAGGCAGCATTTTGACTCCCAGAAAGCTCTCCCTGCATTTCCAGGGTGTAGGATAGGTTTTGCTTCAGAGGTTGTGGGTAAACTCCCTATGTGGTGATTTATCTTTTGATGAAATGTCCAGGTAAAGAAGATAGCTAATTTCATTAGAGAATTATTTTTGTCCCAATTTCAATAATCTCAGGCTTTGGCTTCAAAAAAAAAAATAATATGGTTTCCATAGTTACAGGTTTAAATCACCTTTGATACCATTACCTTTGTGCACATATCTACAAAGGTATCTTGCTATGTTTTTAGACAGCTTCAATTTTCAAATAATTTCTGAGGACAAGCTAAAATGTCTTTTCTTTTCCAAATGCTTTATAGTTTTCAAAAGCTCTCGTGTGTCTGTCTAGAACTTGTAGTAAACAGACAATGTATTTTTTCCTTCTGAAACAGTGGAAAACAATAATGTCCTTCTAGGCTAGTTGGGATTTAGTTAGTGACAAACCAACAGAGGTACTTCTGTGCATGTCATTATAAACCTTAACACTTTAAAATAATCTGTTGAAAGTTTTATAGCCTGTGCAGTGCATTCTTAGCTATAAAGTTTCATAGGATTGTTCCAGTGATCCAATCACAGTCATCAATAGCACATTTGTCAGTAGTTGTGCTATGATTAATTTTTCATAAATGGGTCTACTGTGGAACTGAGCGAGCAGTAACATGATTTATTTCACTGAGTGAAAGAACATAAAGACTTTTCTTTTTACAAAACACTGAAAATTTCACTTTATGGCCTCTGGCTTACTGTCTCAGCTCATTCATGGTGTACGTAAGAAGCAGAGGATGATTGTGAGTTCTTAACAATGGATCTAATGAGTGGCTACAAAACTAGGAGAGATATTTTTCTGTACCTCTAGAGAACTAATGAAACTTTTCAGCTTGAAAATTAGTTTTTTCACACATTTTACTAATGAAATTACTCATCTGTCAAGGAGGAGAAAAGGCATCATCCCAACTGTAGATGTATTTCATTCCTGTGATAATATCGTAGTTTGTTAACCTTTAATTTCAAGTCAATTTAGGATTTTTGAGGTCTTCAATTAAATAATATGGGCAGCTGTCATCTCATGAAGTTTATTTTAGCACAAATTTACTTGACTGGTAATTTTGGATCAGATTTTTGACAGTTATAAAGACTTTTGAAGAGCAATCTCTGCAATAACTGTTTGAGGCCCACGTCCCTTAAGTTTGTTCTTATGAGCAAAATAATGAACAATAAAAAAAAGGAAGAGCCAATTGAACCTCTGCCATTTTTGGTCTGCAGTAATTTTAACTGCAGGAATTTTTTCTAATATTTGGTAATTTTAACTACACTTATTAATGTAATTTCATTGTTTTAACTGCAGTCATTAACTATTTTAAATTAACTATTAAAATTAATTATTTAAAATTATTTTAAATTAACTATCAACAATAACTTTATTAAATAATAAAAAATTATACATTATTGGATAATTTATATCTGTAATATATTACCCTATTGAATAATAAAAATTATTTATTGTTGATAATTATTGCTTATACATTTATTAATTATGAAATATTTTAAATGCAGTTAATAATGTAATTTTAAAATTTTAACTGCAGTCCTGCTGAGGACATCCAGGTGAACCTGTGAATCATTTTCTTGGTAGAGGGAAGTCTGTTCTATACTGGAAATTTAAAAAGTACTGCAATGCACCAATGTCATGCCATTTTTAATGGTTTGTTCTGCAGGTCTCTGTAAAAGTGAACGAGGTATAAAATAATAATTAATATCATTATTATTTTTGACTGCTAATGCTTTTCAAAGGTTATGTCACCATAGTCTCACACAGAACACTTTTCTCTTAATTGCCAAGTATAGTTGATAAGAAATACAGCTGATCTGGTTTGGATCAACAGTGGTCCAAAAATAATTCATTCAGTTGGAAAACTTCTGCCCTGTTTGAATCCCATTGAAAGTAGAAGTCATAACATTGAATGGAAGACAAGTTGTAGGTGAGGTTGGATTTAAAATGGAACAGAATTTGTACTGGAAAACACTATTTTTTTGCTGTGATACGAATTTTACGTGGAGACAGCTGAGGTTAGCTCAATTAGAGCACGGTGCTAATAACACCACGGTCATGGTTTTGATCCCTGTATGGGCCAATCATCTCAGAGTTGGTCTCAGTGACCCTCTGAGGTCCCCTTCCATCTCTAATATTCTGTGATTCTGTGAAATATGGGTCCATGTGCACATATGCACACCTTTTTTATACCATTTTCTGTGATTTATGACTAAAATATACAGAATGCAATTACAATTGACTGTGTTTATGTAAATGCTATGCACAATATTAGAATAAGATATGATCAATGTTCAAACATTTATTTTCATGCATAATGCAGTTTCCATACAGTACAAGTTCTTGACAGCCAATAATGGATATTTGTTCATTTTTTTAAAAGACATTTCCATTGAATCAGCTGAAATAAAAATACTTTTGATTGCTGAGCTTGTTCTGATAAGCTCAGTTTCACAGTGTAATTTCCTCATATCCTTACATGTTAGAGTAATGGACTACTTATTTCTCATAGGCCCTTTCATCATAACCTTCTTGTGGAATTGTTTTACTCTAAGAAAACCTTGACTTTAACAAAAAAAAATTTTTAAAAAATTTAAAAAGTGGTTTTACTCGTTCATAAGGGAGAATGCTTATGAAGTACATTCACTGATATTATTTGAGAGAAGTGAAATGAACCAGAATATTTTGAAAGAGAGTTTAGAAGTGAAATGAAACAATATTTTGAAGGATAGGAAGCAAATCAAGCATATTTTACTAGCATCAGAAGCTTTTTGTTGTCTGAACAGAAAATAAAAGGTATTGGTATAAAACTTGTATTTTTGGACACTGGTGTTTTGCACTTGATTTTCATATGTGACAATGCCAAATAATGAAAAAAACTGAATTACTGAAGGGAATTGATGAAATGTGATATTATGTGATAGTTTGCTTTGGGAAGGAGAAGGCAGGACACTTGGTAGTTTGAGAAATCCATGGCCTGTCATTGCTCCTCTGATTTAATTTTAAAAGGGAAAAAAAATAGATGTATTTCATAAATGTATTGGAGTCTAGGCTTTTTTAGGGTGGGGTTAAAGTAGCATACATAATTCTGTGTCCAGGATTTCCCTTGGTAATTCTTCTGATTCACCCAGAAACATTCCAAGTGAATTTCTGTCAGTTTACAGAACTAAAACCTGGATGGAGCCTGTGAAACTTCATCATCTGCTCAGGCAAAAATGTGACCTGGGAAACAGATACTGGAAAAAAACATAAAATAGAAGGAATTTGCTGGCAATTTGCCAGTCATGACTGTGCTTGTATTTACTGATGGATTGTGTCTCGGGGAAAGGGACATCCTCTCCCAGTGCTCCCGTGAACCTCTGGGGACATCCATCAAGCACACGACTCCCAGCTGCCATTCCCAAATATTTCCTGGCAAAGTGTGTCTGTCTCTCTCTGTTCATGTCATTGAGGAAAGCTTGTAAAATACTTTCCAAAGGTGAGCCTGCAAGCTAAACTATGGCACATTTTGGGACACCAAGTCGCAGGAGCGCGCTGGAGACACTGGTTTGTATCACTCTCCAGGATTCCTCTCCCACACGAACTTCCCTTTATTCTGCAGGCTATAGAATATCTCTCACCAACTCATCTCTGTCCTCCTCTCTCCCCGACACCTCCCTCCTTCCTCCCCTTTAGCATCCTCTTTATTTCATGGGTACTAATTACCTCTCTCCTCTGAGATCTTCTAATGAATGTGTAGCCAAGCAAACTCTGAGAAATCACAGGGACCATGCATTTAGGTTTGCAAAATAACTCATTTTCAGGCCTGCAGAAGGGCTGCTGTGTTTGAAAGCTCGTAGATTTTTTTTCAGCTATACCAGCTGCTCTGGGAAAGGATATTTCCTGCTCCCACAAACCCTGTTTTGCATTACCAGCTTGCAGTTTTAGCCTTGTATGCTGATTACAATTAAAATAAGACTACATGTCCACAGAACTCACAATGAGGTACATAGTTAACATACCTTTGCCTGTTTGATCTTCCATCTCTTTACCAAGCAAGAAATGATAACTTTTAATGTGTAATATTTTTTCCCCATGTAGATGAACATCCATATTTGAAATGTCTTCATGTATGTATTTTTTTACCCACTTGCTGTCAGGTAGTTTAGATCCCTTTTTAAATTACAGACATGAAATTTCCTTTGACATGAAAAAGATGTGGGTCTGAAAATCTTTAGAAGATTTCCCAAAGCTCCTTTAATATTTGAGCTGGAAATCTGAGATTTAGGAAACATTCTTGGAGAACTATTGGGTTTTTTTCTGATATCCTCAACCACAGAATTTCTCTGTTCTTCATCTAAGCTCCTGGTGATCCACTGGAATATCTAGCAATACTTGGCATAACTTGAATTGCACAAATAAACTGAAAGAAAACTTTCCAAAAACCATTCATTGTGCAAAAACTGCTTTGAAACCATGTTCTAGTAGTTGTAGCACTTTAAGCATTGCAGTAATAATACAAAGGTATTGTCTGTTCTTAGGTTGTGTTTTTTACCTGGAAATGTTCTGTTACCCGGTCTGATAAGGAACTGAGCTACAGAGAGAAGTGGTGGGCTCAGTGGCAGAATGAATTCTGAAATCAAATCTCTTCTTAGTCCTGCATTCTCAGCTTGGCCACGCTCTCTCCTTGGTGGTACGTTGTGTCAGATGAACACTTCCCCCTTTAGAATTCATTGTACTTCCAAATATTTAAATTTGCGTTGGGCTGGAGGTAGAAGGAGCTGATTTAGATTCCCGGGGACAATAGGTCTTGTAAGGGAAGTGCCAACAGTCCATAAACCACAGGAGTGCCTCACTTGGCAGCCTGAGGTTCAAATAAACCTGCCAGCTAATGATGAAAGAAGATGCAATGGCCTAGGATGGTACAGTAAATATTTCCTTTAAAAGGAACGGCTATTGAATACAGCAGGAGAACATGGGCAAAATAAATTCATAACACGTAGCAGGAGGTTGTTGTAAAGAGCTTGCTTAGGGAGACAATTCTATTCTGCAAATATCAGCGTGCTTGAAGTATAGTCCCGGTTCCCAAAAGTGTCAGCGAGTTCACTGATGGCATCACCTTATATTTATGATTTATTCTTGGTTTTGTCTGTCTTGATTTCATGGTCAGTGCCAGAAATCCCAAAGAATTTTTCATCCTTCCCTTATCTGCTTGGCTGTGAGTTTTTATTGTTTTTAGTTTCTGGGGTGGATTTTTTTTCTGTTCAGTTTTGGTTTTGTGGGGTTTTTTTGTCTTTGAAGATGATGTCATTCTTGCTTTTGGGCCTGTTGTGTTCGTGGGATGTGTTACTGCACATTTTCTTTCCATATTTGCAGTCTAATTAAGACCTATTCTAACCAGAGTTGACTGAAGATTTAATTACTTACTGTATCACTATAAAAATGCTTTTTGAAAAAGAGGATGGATTGATTGAGTCAATAATGGGCATGTGTAAAACTTGGTGTCTTTTTATAAATTATTTGTCTAAATAGAAACCATTCATTTTCTTAGACAGTGTAAGTTGTTTTTTTAATGTTCTTCCTGAAAGAACAAGCAGCCTGAAAATCGGTAAAAAAAGGCTTTTTTTTCTGTATGCAAAGTTTCATTTATATTACACCTTTGAGAGCTCAGCTACTGAAAAAATAGGAACTTTATCACATACCTCATGTCTTGGAGAAATACAAATACAGGGTGAACAGGTGAAAGCAACAGCCAGTCTACAGGTGTTAAGCAATTCAAGGATGAAAATATGGTGATAAGAAAACACTGAATAGCTGACTCTAAATAGCAAAGGTGTTAAAAAGCTGGATTCAGTTTGGTCATTGTTCATTAGTATTTTAGCCAGATAGAGTCAAGTTAGAGGCACTGGGGTCAAGGTCGATACAGAAAAACCTGCAATCATGTCAAATCAGTAAGGGGTGATTGAATAAATTACCAAGATGCCAAATTTCAGGTTGGTATTAAGGTTTTAAATTAACACAAACTTCTGCAGAGTTATTGTATGGCTTAGTTGGAAGCAGCAGAGATGAAATTTTTGGGGGGAGGTTATGTTGGATTTTTTTTTTTTTTTGGTTTGGTTTTGGTTTTTTTCAAGCTGAACTTGTAGTCTGTGATAAAAGGTGAAGTCCAAGTCCAAGGTGACCTGGACACAGTGGTGATGGCACCACTGCAGGACAGCAGTGATGGGCAGCTCTGGGAGGGGCAGCAGCCAGGCTGCATGGGCACCAAAGGGAGCAATAGGAAACACTTCCCTTCCTGCCCTCTCCGTGGAAACTGGGAAGTTCCCCAAGGCAGAGGCTGCTGAGGGAGAAAGTTGGGTGTAATTGCAGGAGGTGTGACCAGGAAATGGCTGGTGCTCCAGGTTTGCAGCAGGGAATTTTCTTAGGGGTAAAGGAAGTTCGTACTGGGCTTGGAGAATCTGGTTGTTTATTATGCTCTTGGGAGTTTTCAGGGATTCCCAAGATAGACTTTGAGTATCTGTGTGGGATAAAAGGAGAGATTTTTAAAGAACATATTTACTTTCTGATATTGGAAGGAACCCTGAGTTAATATTCCAAGAAGCCTGAGTCTTTCCTTAGCAAACCTCCTCCCCAAAATAGACTCTGTGTGGAAGATGAGCTTCTGTCAACTTTTGATCTTGAAAAATCTATTTAGGTTTAGTTTAAATCACACTCTGCCTGTGTTATCCAGAGTGCTGGATAGACTTTTCTAGATCTTTTGCAGTCTCTGTGCTGTTTCAAAACATGTGTTTTGTCCCCCAGTTTTCCAGCTTCATTGAGGTTTTGCCCCAGTTAGGCCCAGGAGGAACCTGAACAGAGCTGCTCTCTCTACCTCTGTTTCTCTCAGCATTACGGTGTCCCTCTAGTAATATGTATGATGCTATTCTTACCGTATCAGGGACGAAATATTTCTATAAAATGCCCTGGAAATGAAAACTGTCTGCATTGTCAGTGTGAAAATATGCTGAAGGCATGCATGACTGAGCAAGCAAATGTAACGAGATGCTGGGAAGTTCTGGAGATACATTGTATTGACTGACAGTGGCGTAAATGGCGAACAGACCTCTGCAAACATTTACTGTCATTACTTGTCACTGCTTGGATTCTTAAGAGAAGTCGAGAACAGTGCTACAGAGGAGTAAGAAATCATTTCAAGTGTCTCCCAAGCTCTTTGCTTTGTCTAAAAGGACAGCAGATATCTCTGGATCCCTTTCTAAACAGGCTTCAGACAGCATGAACTGTATTCAGAAAAGCCTCGTTCTTGCTGTCGATAGAGGGGGTTTTAATTGCAACAGGTTTATTATTCCATCTAAATCAATAGAGGGAGTTCCTATCTTGTTTAAGAAAAACTGACTGACTGCTGGAGCAGTGGGAAAGGAGAGAGATGCAAATTAGACTAATACCTAAATCTGTAGCAGGACACAAAGGTGTAAAAATGAGATAGGCACATTTGAAAGTGCAGTCCTCAGGTTCCCTGCTTGCTCTCCCAGTCACCGAAGGTTTTATTGCAGATTGTGTTGCAGTGTTGTTTCTCAGTCATCCAGAGCACTCTGCCTGAAGAGCACCATCGACTGTTCTGGCACCTGTGAGCGATGGAATATTTAGCTCATGAGGAAAAGATCTTTGGTGACTTTCCTCAACTTAATGTCTCTTGATTTGGTAGAGGTATTCAGAATGCACTTACTGCAAACTTTTGATGTTAGGTGATCACCCAAACCCCTGGATAGCCTTTGATCCCAAAAACAATTAACAAGGAGAAGGAAATGGCACCCTAGACCTGTCTCCAGAAAATCCATTCTAATTGATACAACACCATCAATTTCCTTTCTCTCATTTCAGCATGAGTTCAACTTTAGAAGTCTAAAATCTCCATGAGGGACTGAGAGTGCTTTGAGAAGATTTAGATTTTTCACAATTAGCAGCTTCCTGAGAGATGGGGATCTGAGAACTTGCAAACCAAGCAAGGAGCTGAAACCCATTTATCTCTGACGTTCTACAGGAATATTTTAATCATTAGCTCTTGTGCAAGAGTGGGTAACATTCCTGCCAGACATCTTGTGAAAGAGATGTATCCCCCTGTTGTTATTATCACCGTATTTATTAATAGAAAATACTAAAGCTCCTGAGTTTAGGGAGGTGAATCCTACAGCCCACGGATGTTATCAAGCACCTGGTGGTTGTGAGATTTAGGGCACCTGCCACCCTGATGTTTCATTTTGGCTGGTTTTTTTGGCCTCTGCTCTGTGAACTGGCTCTTTTAAGGGGTCTAATATTCATGTAATCAGTTCAGATATTTACCTGAGGCACCGGTTTACTTTGAGGTCCAGGGTCCCTAAAATCAGGTCTCATATAGCCAAGAACTGCACTGCACATTGTTGCTTTGTAGGTAGTTCCCCAGTCTTCAAACAACCATTTGAAATCATAGAAGCAGTAGGGAAAAAAAAATTAAATGCTCCTTATCGTATCTTCCAGTCAGTGCAGGGGTGTTCTGCAGTACTTAGTGCAGTCTTCCAAAATGCCACTTGGAAAAAACAGGCTCCTTTACTGGGGAGGCAAAAAGTAGGAAAGACTGCTGATCTTGTGAAATGATTTTTGTTTGTTAGGAAAGCCCACTTTGTGGAGGCGAGGGGGAGGGACCCACCACTACAGCTCCATCAGATGCAATATTATCCCAGTAATGATTGTTATGCCTAATAGTCATGGACAGCAACTTTATTCATCCTGGAGAGTGCACAAAGGAAAGCAGCGCTGCAGTCTCTAAGATACGAGGCTTCCTCTGTTAAATTTGCCATGGATGGTTGGGCTCATCAGTTTGCCTGCATCTTTGACTGATACATCATGCTGGATGCTTTAGGCAAACACACACTAATTAGTAGAACAAATAGAAAACCCCGAGGATGCCCATGCTTAATGACATTGCCCATCTTCTAAACCGTCTCTACAACAAATTACTCATTTCATGGCTGTAGGCAGTGCAGGTTAATTTGTCTGTATCAGTTGCTAAGTTCAAGCATTCACTTTTAGCAGGACACTGTGTTATGCCTTTCTAGGAAACTTTACAATGCTTTTGAACAAAAAAGTACCAGAAGTAACAGACCAGGCCAATTCAGGAGTTAAAAAGTAAGAGATATAAAATCTCTTGAAAGTTAAGAGTCAATAGATGCTGAGGAATTAGTTACCACAGAAAACCCCCCAAAAGCACTAAAAACACTTTGAGGAGTGTTGAGTTAGAACACAACACTGTCTCAAAACAAAGGTGGATTGTGCAGAAGCCTGTGCAGTTCCTGTCAGGAATTCTTTAGTCAGGTAATTGCTTTTCAATCAATCTCAGCAAAAGAAATCAGAAGTCAAATATGGAGAATTAATCAAATTTACAGGCATCTTTCACTGAGGAACCTGCATAAAGCAAAGCTTGTTCCCATAAATTAATGAGGTGAAGATCATGGTCAAATGAGACCGAAGAGTTTATGACATTGCTGAACTATAGCCACTTAATTACCCACATGAACATGGGTCTTTGGAAGCATGACACTAAATATTCTGCATAACTGTGCCAACTCAAGGCTTCAGTAGCAAAAGCAGACAGAGCATTGTTGCCTTAAACATGATGGATCGATTTGCCTTCGTACTGGCAGCTTGGGTGGAGGGTCAACCGCGAAGGGAGCAGACTGAGTGGAAGCAGAGGACCTGGGGTATTACACTGGAAAGCCAGGACTGCTCATTCTCCTTCCTCCAGCGGGACATGAAGATCAGAAAAAGCAACTTGTGCTGTAGAGACCTCATGCTTCCCTAATCAAATGCTTTTCTCAGCAGTGGAAGTCTCTACAGTCAGCCCCAGCCACTGTAGCAGGTGTGTAAGCAGGCATGTCCTTCTGGTTTGGATGCCACTACTCAGTGTGGATATGAAAGCTTGACTGCCACCTCTTCACAGACGTGGAGGGACATCGCCAGTAGCTCTGTGTTTGCAGCAAAAGCTAAAATCTCATCCAACTGTTAACGTCACCCTTAGAGAATGAATAGTTCTGGGCTGTGAGAGTTTACCTTCTTTATAAGCATGTAACATAGAGACTGAAATATAAACAAGCTTACAGTGGCAAAGCTTTTGGCAAAAAACCTTTCAGAAAGCGAAAGGTCCTGCATCCTCACAGAGACCTCAAATAAAGACCTTTATTTGGCTCACAATGTGAGGTTGTTTCTAATCAACTTCCAAAGGTAAGTTTGGAACCCAAAAATTTGCAAATCTGATGCTAACAAATGCCTTAGTGGGGTCCAGGAGGACTTTAAATTGCTTGCTGTTTCTCATACTTCTTGGAAGTTGTGCATAAATGCAGTTGTATTCATCTATCTGCTACAGTTGTAACCTGGAGAAAGGGGTTGGAAAGGGATTTGTGCCCTCTGGTGCATCTGTCACCTTGAAAGTATTCAGGTCCTGCTTGAGGACCTTTCCTGCTTTCTGCTTCTCTTACGAAGCAGTAGAGGGAGGGAGAGAGAGAACAGCATTTTAGGATCAAAACCCTGGAGTTAGGGACTCCAGGGGTCTAGGTTCACTTTATTTTTTCCACCGTTGTAATCTCCTTTTGTGGATTTAGATAAGTCATTCAGTGTCGTTGCGCCTCAGTGTGCCTTGTGTAAAGGCAAATAATGAGCCCTGCTCTCCCCTTGCTTTCCCCTGTGTGCATCTGCTGGGATTTTCCTGAGCGTTGGAGCAGACCTCCCACGCTCACTGAGGTGAGCTGTGCTCACAGCTGTTGTGAGCACACTGACACAGCCCGCGTCTCTGATGTGCACGGTGGCAGGCTGGTGTGGGGATGGATCTCGTGTTCCTGGCACAGCCGCCTCCCCGCATGCCTCTCTCCCCTCCGTGGTACCCGAGGAGCTGCAGCCGATGCTCCTCGCTTGCCAGGCGTGCGGCGAGCCAGGGCTGTCTCGGTCCATCTGCGCTGGTTTAGTTGGTAATGTTTATCGTGTCTGCTGGTTCGGAGAAAGACGGGAGGGGTGGAGGGGTGTCGGGAAATTCTTTGAGCCTTGTTATCCCTACAGTAACTATAGACTTCGGCAGGAATGCGGGTGATTAATTTCAGGTCTGTGGGCTCAGCCCGAGCGGCAGCAGCTCTGCGCTGGGTGTCTGGGAGACAGCAGCGTCCCCTGCTCCGCTCTTTCACCAGACCCTGTGAATTCAGCTCGCCTAAGTAAACACTACCGAGCTGCTAATCACACGCTCTGAAACAAAACAGCACTTCAGTTCGGGATCTGGGCAAGATCAGACTTCCCTCCCTCCCTCCTTCCCTCCCCTTCTCTCCCGTCCCCTCCCT
>VZRQ01010231.1:823749-874988 GCA_013397975.1 Machaerirhynchus nigripectus | reverse complement strand
ACCGCCGCCCCGCTCCCGGGCACCGCCGCCCCGGCGACAAAAAGTTGTGAGGAGCGCCGAGGATGGGAGCGCATCTGCAGCCTCTGGCCCTGCGGCTCCTGGCGCTGACTTTCCCCTTGGTGGCGAAGGGTTTTTCTGACGAAACCTTGGAGAAAGCCGCGAAATCCGAGGGATATTGCAGTCGGATCCTGCGAGCCCAAGGCACCAGGAGGGAAGGGTACAATGAATTCAGCCTCAGGGTGGAGGGCGATCCAGAATTTTACAAGCCTGGAAACAGTTACCGGGGTAAGTTGGACATCCTCTACATCCCATACTAACGATAATGGTGAGGATAAGTGGCTCTGGAACTGTAACGTGTCTCTGCCTGTCAGCTCCGGACCCCTCTTGGCGTGTGTGTGTGTGTAACTGTGTGGGTTAAGACAGGGTAATATACCCCCACGCACTACTTTATTGGGGATGCTTCCATGACAAGTGAGAGCGAGTTGGGTTTCAGTGTATCACGTTACTCCCAAGCATTCCTCATTAGGAGGAATTTCCTTTCTTTTATGAATCCTCTCTACCGGCTCAGCGCTCGCACAAGATCACAAGTTGCAGCGATACAAAGCACACTCTTCCCCCGTTTACCCACTTCTGTGGGATTTCTTCCTGTCCCTTTAATTATAACCCAGTGCATGGGAGAAGCTTTAACATTCAGCAGGAAGGAGGGGAAACTCGGAGCTGATTGTTCTTGCCCTGAAATATGAATGTTAATATAATGAGTTAGCATATGGGCAAACATGATGCAGCACACTGCCAACTTCCCACATTTTCCACTTACGTTTATCCCACCCCTTTTTTTTTTCTGGGTAAATGAACAGATGGTTCAAACAGGAAATAGGCAGAGACAGTGCTAACGACCACTGTAAATAAGAGATGGAGGCATTCGTTCTTCCCTGAGCATGTCACATACAATCCTTGAAATGAACTTCCAAAGCACATTTGAGTGTGTTTTACTAATTAATAGGCAAATGCAGGTTTTGGTCACTTTTCCTGCCTCACTATATAAGGTCTTCAGAAATAAACCTTCTTGGAATGTACTGTTAACCTTGTGTTTTGAAAGCACTGTGAGAAGAATTTGGACATTTTTAGGTATCAAAACTAACATACTTTCTAGGTGTCACTTCAGAAAAAAGATAATTGGGAGATTCTGCTAAGTGTTTCTTAGATCTAGGGTAAAGAGCTGAGAAAATGTTTTCCCATTGCATGAACATGGGAATCTTAGTATAGATGGGGGAAAAAGAAAGTGTGCATGGAGCATAACCATTGTGGTTTTTTAAAGGTTGAGAAGTACATCTGCAGCAGTGGTTCACCTGTTTTGAGCATCAGTCTGTAACTTTGCATGATATTGATTTGATTTTTTTCCCAAAAATTATTTTATTTTAACATGATGTGAAGAAATGTACATTACCCACAAGCTGGCTAGCTGTTCCAGACATCAGGATTAGTGCCTTGGGTCTGAAAGATTTCATGTGGCATGTCAGCTTGATACATCTACGAAGCAGGAAAAAGATGTGCCAAGTTCTTTGATAGTGACAAATGTGAACATTCTTTAAAAGTTTTGGAATTTACTTCTTTAAAAACATTATTGGATGTTTTCAGTCATCTACCAAAGAAGTTTCTACTGCAACGAAATGTAGGAAGAAAGTCCCAGATGAATTAGCAGAACTAATTTTCTGGAGATATTAGGTCTTGGCATTAGGAACTCAATTAATAAAATCACATTAGTCTATTATAGCTGCTTGGAAGTGAGAAAATTACAGCTAATAGTAAAAAGTTAAAATGTAGAACAAAATACGTGCCTACATTTCTGATACTTGGGACTGAAGTATTCAAGGTGGTACATAAGGGTGTGTAGATTGTTCTTTCAGGACACTTGCTGAATGGTTGGAAGAACACAAGTAAAAGTTGCTGTAACATATATGTTATCTACAGCAGCAGTTAAAACTAACAACAGACCAAGTTTTTGAGAGCTCATTTTCAAAGGCATTTCTACAGTCCAACTGAAAGTTAATTACTGTTTATGCAAAGGATGGAAAATCCAATTAATAATTTAGAAAATGAGATATTACGACAAGTCTGTGGGGTTTTGTTTGTATTTATTTACCTGCAAATTACTAGATATGCAACATGGCAGAAGACTCGCACAACCTCCTTAGGGTTGGAGCTAGATATTCCTGTTTCCATGGCCCCTGCCTGGTTTACATTGGTTTACAGCAAACTGGATCCTTGGTGCATTCCCTAGTGGGCTCTTGGAATAAACTAGTATTTTCAAGGTGGATAACACAGGAATTAACTGTACATGCAAATGTACTCCACCAAAGTGACAGTGTAGGAACATCCATTTATCTTCGTGACATTGGTTGATATGACACATCAGACTCTCAGGCTGCAATGATTGGAGGAAATACCTCATCATTCTTGCAGTGTGGGAATCAGGAGACCATGGTTCACAGATGCTATTTGCCTTTGGGGGAGTTTTTATGACTTCCCTGCAGTTATTCACCTTTAGATCAATCAGAATCCATTTGCCCTAAGGGGAAACCCTGGGTGGATCTGTGTGGATGGAGCTGCAAAGCCTTGGTTTTCCACCTCTGGAGCTGTGATAGGAAACAGTGGCCCTGGGCACTGAATAACTTCTCTGAGTGGGTATGCACCTCCTCTGTGCATACCTCAGACACTGGCAGCAGTAATAAGGGCACGTTCTCCTGTCAGACAATTAAAAATGTCTTCCTGTGGGACCAGGTCTTCCTGTAGGACCAGGTTTGTGGCCACACCATCCCATGGTCAAGGTCCTCTCCTCCCTGCTGGTTACCTTTGACCTTGGTGGAGCTGCTCTTGCTTCCACTGAAGGTCAGAGCACTCACTGCATTCAAAGGCACAAATGAGCCTTAAGTTTGGATGGTGCTACAGGGTAATGATCCTTGAAAATACTTGGTCCTGGCTTTATTGATTGTAGAGTTAGATTAATGATTGCATGAGATTTCCATGAAAAATGAGGTAATTTTCATGCTATTAAAATGTAAATAAAATTGCTTCCACAAAAAGGCAGTAATATGTCCACTTCACATGCTAACAACATGCAGCAGACATACTTTCTGTTATGATACAATGAAATTATTATTCTGAATAAGAAAAGGAGAATTAGACTAGTTACAATCCTTACATATACCTTTGATGTGGATGTTGTTTCTGGTTTTGATGGAATTTCCACTCAGACCTCAGTTCACTTTCTCTGTTTTTGAGAAAGGCTCATTAAAGGTGCTGCGCTCCATTGCACTGGTTTGGGGACTTCTAAGGAATGTTGAGTCTTTTTCTTTCCATTTCTTTCTTCTCCTCTCAACGTGCAAACACTTTGCAAACAACCACCCATTCTCTAACTATATTAGCCATTCCCACATTTCACAAAATACGGATAAAATTTGCAGCGTGTATTTGTTGCTACTTGTGCAATGTACAGCACAGGATGTGCAGTTGTGTGGGATGAGAAAAGTCAGATTTCCTTCCTGAAACCAAAGGAGAAGCTGCTTTGATCACCCCACCTGTAGCTTGGGACACTGGGGAAAGAGGAGCATGTTGAAGGTGCATGCCAAAGTGCAACTTGTAAAGTAATTAGAGGTTTGCCGGAGGGATGGAAGCAGACAAAAGTAACTGCTGATATGTAATCTTCCCTTTAAAGTGCAGTCCTTAACTCTGAGATTTAACTGATCTGTGCGGGAAGTTCGTATCGTTCAGTGGAAGTTAATTAGTGTGAACGCGGTGTGAGCAGGACCCAGCTGTTGTTTAAAATGGCAGAGTTTAGCCCCGCAACTCTCAGCTCTTACGCAACGAAGAGGCGCTCTCTTGTGAAAACCAGATGTGGTGTGACAGCTTCCCAGTGCTGCCCGTGCAGTGCGAGCCTCTGCCGTGCTGAAACACCTAGCCCAGAGCCAGAGACTCCGGAGCCACCCCCAGAACGAGCTCTGCGTTTGGGAGCGCTTGGGATAAACCCTCGTGCTGGGGTGTCAGCTCAGCGCACGGGTGGCTCCGAGCGCTGACAGAAACCTTCCCAGCTCAGGTGTTCCCAGTGTTTGGCCTAGCTCAGGGCTACCAGAGCACACTCCCCGCTCGGTATCGCTGAGCTGAGGTTGCTCAGACGCCGAATCCCTTGAGGCCTGCTCTGCTCTGCTCTGCTCGGGCGGGTCCCTGCCCGCCCGGCCCCTCTCTGTGTCCGGCACGGCGGAGCGGCCGCGCAGAGATGGACCCAGCTGAACTCCCCGGCTGGGGCTGGTTTGTTTTACTTTCCGGCTGGGTGTGTTCCCCAGCCCAGCTGAGAGCACAGCTGCCTGCATGCGGCTGCTGAGTGAGCAGCGAGGCTGTGGGAGGACAGCATCACCCCTCTCTTGGAGGAAGCGTGGATTTATTCGGGGTTAAAATGACTGCAACCACAGCAGGAGTACTGCTAACCCTAGGCATTCAAAAACTATGAGTCAGGCTTCGGAATTACTTTCCTTTTGCTTTTTTTTCCTGATGCTTCTGTAGCATTTCAGATCTCAGTTTTATAGGTAGGTGTTTAGAACTTTGAAAACTGTTTGGTTTGATCTGTAACTTTGTGAGGAAAATGAAAACTGTTGAGTCAATTCACAGCTGGATTCTCTGTTTGCTTGCATACATACTTAAGTATTTCTGGTGTAACCTTTTACTCACAGCGATTCAGAGCCTTTAATTGCATATGAGATGGAAAAAATTGTTGCATGTAAAAGACTTTTATGGCAGTTAATTTCTAAGAGTCAGTGTTCAAGCAGGAGTAATGTGTTCATCTCTGTTGAGTTCAGCAGTGTGCTGTTCTGTTATTGCAACTGAGAACCTGCCTGTGGGTTTTCATTTAGACAGAGCTGCAGAAGTTTGCAAAATTGGACTAATCGTACTAATTATTGGGCGGAAAATGAATTAATGAATTGGAGCAATACTTTGTAAAGTAAGCAGAAATTTTAATGGCCTTATACTGCTACCCAGTTTTGGTATGTAATATGTGAAATTTGTTTTCTCCCTCAGAATCATGACATTTAACCTCATATTAAGGTTCCATGGATGAAAAGTGTGTTGAAAATCTTGAGAGCTGGGGGACTTGCTATTATGCCACTCACTACACCAGATTTGTACAGGTGCTTGCAGGTTTATAGGTCGAAACATGGCACTTACACAAAAGTTTGAAAATTGAAATAAATCTTTCCAATCCTTTTTTTTTTTTCACATATAGTCAGAAAAGTTAGGTATTTGTAAAAACACCATGAGTTTTAGACCCAAATACAGCTGCATAATGCTAGAAATTTTCAAATTTCAAGCCTATTTCGTATTTTTCCACTACTGAATTTCTAGATCAAAGAGCTCTCCATATGTTCCCAATGAACTCTGGGGCATATTTTGAAATCTCTATCTTTTAAGGGCAATCTGTAATTTTTAGCAATGTGATCCAACCCCTCATAGCCTGTTTGTAAGAGAGGGAGTCTCTTGTGGACACTCTTCTATGGAGCAGCCCTTGTAGTTGCAGTTTGCTCTGAAAACTGTGGGTGGTCTTCAGTTTTTATTGTGCCTGTCAGGGTTGGAGAGTGTGACAATAAAGTCCTACAAGCGACGCTGTCTGCGTTATGCTTAAAGTAAAAGATACTTTAAAGCAGTAAGAGTTCCATTTTCTGTCTCTTTTAGTTTAATTCTAGAATAATTTTTTTGTTCTAAAATTTTCACCTGTTTCAGGAAAGGATTCCTATAAGTTGTTGGAGTTTGGCAATTTTAAAAGTCCCGCCTCAAAGTTCTGCCTGGTTCTGTCTTTCTGATAGTGTTCAAAAGAGCCTCAGCTGATGACCCTGAGATTATCTCAGCTGATTAGAGCCTGGTGTTAAAAACGGGGATTCAATTCCTGTAGGGGCCCATTCACTTAAGAGCTGGATTTGGTGATCGTTGTGGGTCCCATTCAACCCAGAATATCCTGTGATTCCGTGAACTCAAGTGTTGCTGGGTGGTGCTTGAGCGCTGCTGATGGCAAACAGAAAGATCACACAAAGCTAACTTGCACTGGCATAAAATCAGGGATTTAATCCTGATGCTGAACATGGTAAAATCAGATTAGTCATCATTACATTACCTGCTCTCTGCTGGTGGATCCAGTGCTGCCTTCCTGGTCAGGACAGGTGTGTGAAGAAGGGTGTTAGCTGATATGTGGGATTGGTTTGGCGATCAGAGCTGGCAGCACAACCTTTAGAGGTCAGCTTCAGCCATGAGTTTAACCTTGTGTCCTGTTTTGCCCTGAGGATGAAGCAGAGGAAGGATATTTTGAGATCCCCCCACTTCCAGGAGCTGGAGTGCCGTGCTGAGTGTAGCTGAGCTGGAGCAGGCAAAGTGGTCATCTGGCATTACAGACAGAGAGACTTTCTGAGTACTAAAATACATTTTTTGTGCTGAGAGCAGGACAAAAGCTGAATTTTAATATTTAGGAGATGCCCCCTCACATTACCAACCCCCCCAACAAACAAAAAACTGTTACAAAAAAACTCCCCACAAAGAAGTAAACCTCCTAACATCTGTGTCCCCACCCCCCAACCACCAGCAAAACAACCCTCCTGTAGATCTGAGCAGATTATCAATTTGCTTTAAAAAAAAGTGGAGGTAAAATAAAAAAGCTGAGGTATTTCACGCCAGTGTTTCTCAGTTTATGTGGGAACTTGGACTGAACATTTTGTGTTCTGGCTGGCTTGGCTCCCTGGTGTCAGTGCTCTAGCTTTGGTTAATGCCACCTTAGAACACACACCTTTCAAACTGTGAAATTACATGTAAGTGGCTGATTTCACAATTAATGTTTGTTATTTCTCTGTTCATCACGTCTCAGTGACTCTTTCTGCTGCCACTCCTGCCTACTTCCGAGGGTTCACACTGATCGCCCTCAAGGAAGGAAAAGAAGGTGACAAAGAGGAAGACCACGCAGGATCTTTCCAGGTGAGAGAACTTTCCCTGACCTACACCCCTTGGGGTCTTCCTTACTGCTTGCCTGGCTCAAAGGGAGGTTTTATATGCGCAGCAGAATGCAGACCATGTCTACGTAAGCATAAATGTTTGTGGATGCTGACATGAGGACAACATAGCATGTTTTATATCCCATGCATGTTCAAGGGATCAAGGCTCCTGTTCCTTGAACTTCAGCTTGCCTTCCCACAGTCTTACAGTTAAAAATGAGCATCAGTTGTTTGAACTAGAGCCCAGGACACCTGAACTTTTTATCCACAGCGAATATCAAAATTGCTCTATTCACATGTTGGGTTTTCTGTGTCTTTGCCTGGATATTTTTGTCCACTGAGATGTAGAATATGACTCTGAGAAGTGTTTACTGCGGCTGTAATGACAGTTTTATCATTCATAAATTAGATTCTGCTGTTTTATTTATGCTCAGTAGTACTTTACTTAATGAACACATTCAGTGAGATGAAATGTTTATTATTAAAAGGATTAGAATCCAGAGCGATGATTCACAAACGGGTATTTTCAGCTACTTCATGCAGGGAATTCTAGAAATTGAGAAATATATCGTATTTATAAAAGAAGGTAGAAATGATGTAAGTAGGTTTGATTCTCACATGAGGCATTGTTTGCTGTTTGACTTTCCAGGCGTAGAAATATTGAATTATATTGATTATAATTTACAGGATGTTTAATAATATTGATAGTAATTTTAATAATGGCTTCTAGGCAGAAGATTTCACTTGCCTCAGGTTTCAAGCTTTTCAAGGGAAATATTCAGAATTTGTTCTGAATAGAAGAACAGAAGTTCCAATTTAGGTGATCTGCAAGGAGAGAGAAATGAACATCTCTTTGTATATTTCTTTTATATTTTTGTATATAACAAATATGATGTGCAAACTCCATAAGCAATTGCCCAGTTTTCCTGCTGAGTTTGCTTAGAGGCCTCTGTCTGGTTTTCATACATTTTGTAAGAGAATCTAGAATAAGTGAGAACTTCTTTGAGGTTGGAATAACTCCATCCTCCTTAAAATGAAACAAATTCCTATTTGGGAGAAATCTTTTTAATATGAACTTTTTAATAAGGTTGGGGTTTTAAAGAATAAGCTAGTATTGAAGGATCAGCTACTTCTAAGAAGTAGAAGTACTGATGCTTCATCTATTTTAAAAGAAGCTTGTCACCATTAATTTCTTCATTTCAGTTGTTAATATCTCTATAGCTGTGGCTAATGAGAAAATTTGGCCTGAGTTTTTTCTTTATGTCTGATTCACAGTGAGAAACTCACTAAGCTTTGCTGAAGTACAGAGGCATTTTGAAGTTGGCAGAGTGGGAAGCAAATGGAAATTCTATATAGATGGGGGGAAAAAAAGCCCAATGGATCTCAGCTGAGGGAAGATTGTTTAATTAGCTGCATTATATGGATTGCAGTCTGAACTCAGTGTTCTAATTGGCAGGTGGGAGTTCCAAAGTTTATCCATAACTAAATTTTTGTATCTGTGGCACAAGCAGTACTCACTGTGCTCATCCCACGTTAGCACAATTAAATGAAGTTTATTCAGATGGCGTCTGCCTGTTCTGCCTCTGTGGATACAGATGTAAGAGTCTCATCTAAGTATTCAAAGAATGCTTGCAGTGCTAAATACAGATGTCCCTTGTATCATGGCTGCGTGGTAGCAACCGGAAGAAAAAAGATGTTTGTTTCAAGGATTTGCACTGTGTTTTTATTAGGAAATGAAGATGCTAGGGGTGGCTAAACAGCTGTGCAGAGTAAGGAGAAGCTGTGTGTACAGAAACTTGAATGCCACTGGCCGTTCTGTTTTCCCTGTGTTCAGATGGAGCATATGTCATACAACGAGTTACGAAGTGGAACAGGACTCGGGGAAAATTCCTTAATAATGGCAAGAGACTAAATGCTGCTTTTGGACTGCAGGCATAAGCCTCTGCCTCTGTGAGGAGACATCTACTGCTCAGATAGTAGTCAAAACAAAGCACTGCATGAAGCAAGTGCTTCGTTCGCATCAGAAAACTTTCCAGTATAACCAGGGTAGAACGAAACGGAAGCTGACCCAGTACGACTTTCCTGCCATGACTTAGAGACTGTCAAACACTTGATTTGCAAGCTTCTGAGTGCATCTTTCAAGCTGTGAAGCGTGAGTTACAACACCTTTCCTGCAGAGAACCTGAGAGCACTCTGTGCTCAGGGTCAGACCCTGCTGGGGCCGCGGCTGCTGCTCCGCACAGCTCTTGGGTGTCAGACTGACCGGCAGGGGCAGTGCCTCCAAGTGCTGCAGAGGAGCACGTGCTGGGGTAGCCAGGTGGTAAAGAAGGGCTAACATCGAGGTTTTGGCATGGATGTGGTACGCTTAGGCAGGAAAAGCACTGTTTTCAGGGGTCACAGTCCAGCTGGAGCAGGGGGAGTGCTGCAGGCCGTTCGGATGTACAGTAAGCAGCTGCTGTAACCTCCTCATGGCTCATTTACTCTGGTGTGACTCTGCAGGTCACCAGCTACAGTCAATCTTCATTAATCATCAAGTTGCAGGGCTGTGATCCTATAAGTAGCACAGCTGTTAAAATTCTTGGTTGGACAGGTAATTTTTTCTACACCCTTTTTGGTTACCCCTATACTTGAGACCTTTAGAGAAGTGTAGTTTGGACTTCACCATTCTAAATCTGTTCTCCTCTGAGACAACTGAGACTTTAAAATCTGATTTTACTGTGGTTTGTTTACTTAATGCAGCCAAGCTTCCTTTTTTTGTTGTCCTTGTAATACACAGAGGACACAATTCAGCCTTAAAAAAATCACTTTGTCTCCCACAAACACATGTTAAGTAGCTAAATTAAATATGGCTAGGGAATCAAAGATGCTAAATTCAGCAATAGAAATTTGAGGATATAGTGGTAGGACTCTTACTTGTGCCAGTGGTAATTGTACAAGTCAGGAGAGCAGTGAGGCCCTGAGAAAGCTTTGGGTATCTGTCCCATTGGCCTCTTTACACAAACCATTCCCAGCTCTTGTCATGTAGACTGCTGATCTTTCTCTTTTGTAATGTTTAGCAACAATCTGCAAATTGTTTCCAAGGCAAATTAAACCCGAGAGCAGCAATCACCACTTACTGACTACAGAAGAGTGTCTATCTAGGCCATTTTAATCAACATATGCATGCAGGGTAATAGATTTGGTCTGATAAATAATGTAGAATATTAGAAATGTAGAGCTGAACCTCATCTCATCTATCTTCCTTGTTCTCTGAGGAAGGATAAATAGTCCAGGAAAAATTTTGGTAGATGTTTCGTCAGTCTGTTCTGAAGTGGTCAACAAGAAGAACAAATTCATCTCTCCAAGTTTGAACACTTCAATATATTATATTTAATAGAAAATTTAAGGAGAACCTTGTGGACCTTGTACTGACATTCAAACTGAGTCTTCACTAATAGTGGTTAAATTGCTCTCTTATGAGATTGTCTTCCTAAATTAAGAATTCTCTAGATACCTTGCGAGGCAGGTATTGTGAAGTTTTCTTCACTCTCCCTCCAGTTCCACACACTCTCTACCTGTTCCTAATTCAAATGTTCATATTTTCATTGTAGGCCATCTTCTTCCAGCTTTGCTTTTTCTGCAGTCAAGTTGAGATTCCAGTCTTGTATTCCTCAGAACTGTACCCAGGAGTCGATCTGGACCATCAGCATAAAATTGTATAGAATTTGGATAGAGTAACCCTTTGGCATGCCATAGAGTGGCACACCTTTGGAGTGCCTTGTGTTCAGGATTAATCTTCTCAATCTGTGCATTCTTATTCTTTTTTAATGTAGAGCTTCACCCAGTTTATCAAGGAAGCTATGAACTATAAATTTGTCCTTCAAGATGCCATTCATTCCTCAAAAATTGGTGCTATTTGTGAACATACTTGATAATTAAACACTCAACATAAAAATTTGTGTGCAAACATGACCCGTTTATCTCATGTACAGTGATAAACTGAATCACAAAGACTCAAAATGAGGCACTTCTTTGTACTGCTTTGGCATAATCACTTGTTAGATTTGTATCTTATACCCCCATTTTTGTGATAGTTTAGTGTTAAATGCCTTCATAGCCGTAGTTCTCCTGGAGGTGTCCTTTCGGCTTTTTTTGTGCTAGAGTGGATTAAAAAATTCTTAGTTTAGGTCCCTGAATTTAATGACGCACCTGTGCAAAAGCAATGTAGGACAGTGAGCAGGCACAGCAGTAGCAAGAGTGAAGGTTTAATTAAAGATGTGGCATTTATAAAAGCCCGAGGCTGCGCTGAAGAAGAAAACATTTAAAGAAAATTGCAGTAGTGAGCCAAGTAAGGTAAGTAAGTCGTCCTTTACCTTTAGTCCCTTGAAACAACAGCCCAAACGTGTCCTTTGTTTTTGGTCACCCGTTCTTTCGATGCTGTTTAGTTGACTGATGTGCTTAGCCAGGCATTTAGATTAAAAGGCATTTTCACAACCTCTTAGAAAAGCAGCTCCTCTAATGCTGTGTTCCACCATTTTATAGGAATCTTCTTGATATGGTGCATTTTGAAAGAAGCAGTCTTAAAAGTGTTTTCATTTCAAATGATTTATTCTTGGATTTATAAGCAAAGGTTGTTTTAAAGTTTTTAAATGAATTAATGACTGCAATTATTTTTTAACCTTTTTATATTAAAAATTCAGATATACTTGGATAATATTGATGTTCTATTAGGTTTGTTTGTTTGGGTGTTTTAATCTTGTATCCCAATATAAACTCATCAGGTTGTTCAGTAAGCAGCTTATTCTGAGGTGTATGAAATGATGTAGTTTTCTTTAACAAGTGCCCAGAACGTCCATGTATTTTGCTCATGTTTGCATTCTCTACATTCCCTGTCCCAGCATCTCCTCACTGAAACAGTCTGTCACCTTACTGCTTAAAAGCATATGGAGGTAATGATCCAAAGCTATAATTACAGGAGTATTTTAAATAGGAAAGAATCACAATATGCCAGCTATAGAATTTGTAGACTAAGCAGGTAGACATGAATTCTGAGTCTGTAAGATTTAAATCTCTTGTTCTTTTGCATTCGCAAGAGTACTCCCAAATTTTCTTTCCATAAGAATCACTGGAAATATTATCCTAGGCATAAACCCCCTATATTTTATAATGGTAAACCAAGCTCTAGTTCACCTTTCCTGTAGAGTGGAATTGTTTAACCTTGACAAACTCTTCCACGCATTTTTCCAGAACTCCAAGTTCCATATCATGATATTCAGGGATTAAATATGAGTTTAAAAATAAAAATCCCAAAAAAAGTGTCTGCCACTGCCAGTTTTAGCACCGACTGGAAAATGTGAACATTTTGAATGAGATTAAATAGAAATATCTCTGGTACACTGGAAAAACCTCAACCTGAACCACTTATAGGCAAGATTTTGGTTAAGAAATTGTCTCAGGAGGTATTTATACCTTGCTTTAGAACAGTAAAAGGAAATGTAAGAGAGTGATGAGCACCAGGAACTTGCAGAACAGAAGCAGCTCTGATAGTCATTATTTGCTACTGATGAGACTGTAGAAAAACCAAACTGGATTCCAACTGTGCAGTATTTTTTACTTCCTTCCTTTACATTTTTGTTCTGGTTTCAGCTCGTGATGTCAATGAGACAAAAAAATCTCTTAAGTTCGGGTTTTGCATGACCCAACTCCGGTTAGTTGCACCTTGGGCGCTCCCCCAGCTGATTGTCTGCATAGCTGCTGAGTCTTGTAGGAATGAAGGATTCAAACCACAACATCTCACAGCCAAATTCAGAAAATATAGGAAATTTCAGAATACTGTTTTGTTGTGTATTTTATTGCAGTGGATCTTTGAACTACTAACATAGGTAAAAAGAGGAAATAAATACTGAATTGTACTGGCAATGTAACTCAGTTCACTGGTATTCAGTCTCTTAGGCTGGGCTCACTCTTCTGTTGACAGCTTGCTTATCTCAGCTTTGCTAGAGTGCCTTTTCTAAAGGTTTTCTTGCTATATCACTACCATCACTTTTAAAACTAAAACTTTCTTAGTTATTTTGGCTTTAGTTTCTCTTCTGACATTTCTTTCTCTTCGCACTTTCCCTATCTCCCTGCTTGGCTGTGGAAAAAAACAAACCATTTAACTTCTGGCCATGTAACATTTGTCCCTCTTTCTTTAATCTAATCTAATTTTTCTCTTTTCTTTATGTATTTTTTTAATACTTTTTCTTGAGAATGACTTCAAATGATGATTGTGTCTCAGTAAGAGCTTATGTTTCTTGGAAAGGGTTAGGCCTAAACAAATATTTAATTTGCGATGATTCAAGTCCTGTTTTGGAAAAAAAACAGCCAAAACACAAACCAAAGAAACCCTCTAAAAACATAAAACTAAAAACAGGAAGCATGACTTTTGAGATTCGTTAGCTAAAGCTCCAGACTCCTCTTCAGATCCAAGGCTTATCAGAGCTGGGTTATCTCAAGTGTAACTTCCGCCCTGCCTTGGGCACTGCCAATGCAGCAGAGCCAGACTACGTCATGGTAAAATATCAGAGCTGCCTAATTAAATCTCCTGTTCAAGAAAAATATCTGTTAGTTTATTCTGTTCTTTGGATTAGCATTAAACTGCAAGACTTCCTGGTTCTAAGAGGCTTCCAAAGAGACTCATTAAAGAATTGTTTCCTAGAATTTGGCACTGACACTTAACCATCCAATCCTCAAGAGAGGAAATGACACTGGAAGCACTGTTCCCTTCTGCCTTGGCGATTCCAATCTGCTCTTCAGACACATCACTCTTCAGAGTCCCATTCTGGGCCTCTCGGGGTTTTGGATTATTTGATGCCCGAAGAGGTTTCTCTGTTCAGGTCTTGCTTCCAGTCTAGAAGCCAGTTTTGCATTTGCAATTGTTTCACTCTGAGAAAAAATCTGGTTCTTGGAAGTGTGGATCCCTCTAACTCTGTTTTTTAATCAGTAAAATCTGTATGTTCTTTCCCAGCCAGTGTTTAAGTGGACATATCTATCTCAGTGACTCTAAAGGGATTTACTTCAAATATCCCTTTATTTCCAGCCCAGGTAAACTGCCTAAATCATTGTTATTTCCCTCTTAGATAATCTTTCTTCAGATGGTGGCACCCGGGCCATGTGAAATTCTAGTAAAGACATTTAACCCCTCTGGCAAAAGTCAGATGCTTTACAGTTGCCATCTAGCAGCTGTCATGGGTTATAACTCTAGATGTATGTAGGCTCCAGGTTCATTGAAACATCTATCCAGCAGCTCTCTCTTCATTTATAATGTTGCCATTAGGCTTTCCTTCCTAGATTTCCCTTTTCGTCACCTTTAATTCACCAGCTTCATCTAAGGCGGTCATCAATTACTCTGGTTTGTATCTCTACTGAGAGAGATCAGCATGCTTATCTCTCAGCTCCTATCCCTTCCTCAAATGCTCCAAGAATTACCTCTGATGTAGTTGGCCATTCTGCAGCATCAGGAAACCTTCAGCATGTCAGTTCCAATCAATGGGACCTTAGAGCAAGTGTTTGTTCTTTGCACTTCCACCTTGCATCAGGTTGGAAAGCATTTATCGGGTATTCCCTCCTGATCTGGACTGTTTGAGCTATCACTGCCTGTAATCCTCACTGTGATAATATGGATCTGGACATGTATGCTACCCTCAGAATCACACGCTGCTTTAAAAGGAAGAGTTATTCTGGGAAAATGTGTTTGTTCCAAATGAGCACTGTCAGCTTCCAGCCTACAATGACAGGCTATGGACATATGGAATTATGTCAGTACCTGAGAGTCTTTTCTCATGATGTGTTTTCTTTTCCCACCATATGAATTGGGACAGTGGGGATGGAGAGGAGAAGGTGAAGGTGATGATAAAGACTTGACAATTGTCAGCTTGACAATTTCTCCAGGTTATATGGACCGTAAGAAAATCCTGTTGTCAGTCCTCTGGACTTCTGAAGGTACACAGATGCCAGTAGAAAGTACCCCAATTAAATTTAAATGTTGGTCTTTCTTTTATTCTTTTTTTGTAGTTTTTTTGTGTTTGTTTTTTTCCCCCCTGCTGTGTTAAGAGAGGTTTTGGTGACTTAAAAGCAGAATGGCTCTTTTAAATTCAGGAGTTTACCTACCTGACTCACTCATGAATGGCTGCTGTAGGCAAAATCCTTCCTCCAGGTTTCCTTCCTCATAGTGAAGTGAGGCAGGTCACATCTCACTGCAGTTCACTGCTAAATTAATTGCTGCTAGGCTAAAAGTACTGCTCTCTATGCCTGTTGTCTTGAGAACTGCTTGCTGAATTCAGAAGGCACTTTTGCATTATTAAAGTGACAATATTTTTAGCTTCCATTATTCTGGACTGCGTATGTGGCTTTCTCAGACCTAGCTGTGGGCTACCCCGTCAGTCCTCCTCCTTTGCACCTCTTCCCTTTATAGTGATGGAAGCGAGCTCTCAGTGTTTGCTGAGGGATACTGTTTCAACCTCCACTGCCGCCCCGAACATTTGTAATTGATTACTGTCTTTGCTGTGATGGCTCTTTCTCATGACCTAACGACCCAGGCTCATTAGTCATCTGCTCACAGTGTATTTATCCTACCTCAAAATGATACAAGACCTGGTCAGGAAATGACCAAAACGACCATATCTTTTGATTCTGGTGCGTTCAACATGTTTGCATTTTGGTGCTTTATCTTTTACCTTCAGAGATGGTTTTGGTCATTTCACTTCATGCAGTGATGAGTGGAAATCTGTAAATGGTGTCCTCAGAATGATGTGCAAGGACCCACACAACTGAAAAATATGCCCTCTCATCCTAATCTCATCAGATGTTTTGCTTCAGTGCTAGTCTTTACTCAAGAGACTTTGCAGACATGTTTCTCATCAGGATGCTTTGTATTTCTTTGGTCTGTTTTCTCAGAAAACTGTGCAGTGAGGCTGGGATGCAGCTTTAAGTAGTGTTTTTTCCCTGACCAGGTTGAGGCTACTTGGAGTCCCAGACCGAAAAAGCCACACAGTGTTGCTCTTTCTTTCCTACTTTTACAGAACTTGTCTCACCCGGCACGATGCTGGATCACTTCAAGGTAAAGTCACGTTGTTCATCTCTGTCAAGTCTTGGGTTGTAAGGATATCTCTAGCTGAAAGAACTTACACAAAAGGGTCTGTTCAGACATACAGACCAAATTCAGTCATTATCCCACATCCTGATTTTCTTCAAACTTTGCTGTCCACTTCAACCAACCTCTGCTTAATTATCACCTGAATGAGGTGCCCTTCTCTTAGCGTAAAGAGTTCAGGAAGCATTTGGACAATGCTCTTGGGCACATGGGATGACTCTTGGGGAGAGTCCTGTGCAGGGCCAGGAGTTGGACTCAATGATCCTTGTGGATCCCTTCCAGCTCAGCACATTCTGTGACCTTTCTGCTAATCACTTGCACTGATCCCAGCCTGTCCCATGAATCTTGATCTGTGTGGATTTCCTGAGAATGGTCATTGCTGCTCTAAGAGTAATGGTTTCATGGGTGGTTTCTCACCTGCTAAATTGTTCTCTGACAGAACTGCTGTGATGCCTGCGCAGGACTGTCAACCTAATCAGTCAGGAGGTCTGGCTTTCACTTCAAGCAGGAGATAAGGTTGTCTCCACCTTCCTCCTTCTCTGAGTAGCTTCTTTCACTCTGCCCTTTCTCAATATAAGGAGCTCTCTCGCCTCCTGCACTGGCTGAGCCAGGTCCTTTCCTCAGCCTCATTTTTGTGTATCTCTAGTAGGGAAGCACCAGAGAACAGCCATGAGTAGATCTGGCCTCACCACAGACCCTTCTGAGTCAGGTTGTTTCTCAAGCCATGGCATGGATGTTCCCGTTCCAGATACCATCAGGACAGCTACATCAGGACTGACTTACAACAGCTTGGCTTACTAATCAAGCTCTACAAATTCAAGGAGTTATCTAGAAATAATGTACCACTTGCTACTATAGTTACATAATTTTGTTTTCTGAAATGATTCTTTACTCCTACTCCAGGCAGTTGTGCCTCTGGCAGGACCTGTTATTGGGAGTTGCCCAAAGTGAAATCTACATATAAACAATCATTGAAACGGGACAGAAAATTTTCTTGTAATTGTGTTCCTCAGAAGAGGGTTGCATTTTTTTTTTTGCCTATTTATCTCAAGCCATCCCCCTTTTGCTCTGTTTGTCTCCCTTTTCACTTGCTGTGAGAAAAACAGAAAGTCTTATATTCAGCTTCACTTTTCTCACAGTTGTATAAGAGGCAGGATGTGAATGTACACAACATGTTCTGCAAAACCAGAATTTTCTGGATTAGGTACTTTTGGTTTCAATTGATATAGACAAGTGACTATATCATGAATACTGATAAAGGCAAGATATTTAAACAAGCCATAGTTACTGGCAATCTGTTGAACTTTTGGTACAAAAATAATTTTACCAAATAAATTCTCAAGCAATATTTGCCAGGGAATACTTCGTATTTTTTATGCATAGTTACTTTTGATTCTTAAAACAGCATTGAAATTAATTTTCAGATAAGAATAAATCAAGAATAATGAAGAAATTCCCGATCCAGTTGCACAAAAGCTGACGTTTGGCTCTTGAGAATGCTTTTCACAGTAGTCAGTAATTAGAAAGGGAAATTCCCTGCTGGTATAGAGCTACCATTTTGTTCCCCATTCCTGCATTGTTGCTGGGGGTAAGGTTATTATGCAATCCTTGGCAAGCTCATCCTACCAGACTGCTTACTAATTTGTAGGCTGTAGGTGTAAATTGAAAAGCCTTCATCCTGCTTCTGTTTACTTCACAGATTGAACTGGGCTCCAATTATTCTCATCTATGTGAATTGAGGCACTGTTGCTGCTCTTGCCTCTTTTTTTCTCCTTGTGGGTGGGCACAGTTCATTTGAACCTGCTTTTCTTTTCAAAAGAAACATTTAAAAGAGTGAGTATGTAAGAGGTAGCTTTGGTACTTAGTGTTCTCTAACTTTAATGATTATATATCTCGAACAGTCAGTAGTGTAGTAGAGGTTCCTTAGGGCATTGCCAGTGTTTATTCATTATTTGTCAGGCACACATCAGGGTTTTGTTCTCCTAGAACTCATTTAATCTTTTTTCTTTACTTTTTTTTTTTTTTTTTTTTCTTTCTTCCTACTCATTTCAGCTGTATGAGTAAAGTTGACTCTGCTTGTATGGGAGACTTAATTATACCTGTTATTGCTCTCTTTAGCCCGTTTATCACCAGCTTATTTTAGCTAACAGACTGCTTTTAAATAGGAAGAATACAGAGTAGGGAAGATAAGGGACATAAAGTAGCAAACAAATAATGGAAATAGAGAAATAATTTTCACTACAGTCTCTCTTGAGCAATAGGTCACTTTCCTAGGAAAATGAACTCCCTGTTTTATACCATCACATGAGGAATGCTTTCTGGAAGCTTCAGGGAGGTATTTGAAATGGTTGCTACGGCAGCACTTTGCCTCTTATTGCTGTCCTCTCTCTCTGGCCTCTCTTTACATGATAGTGTGGGAATCCCACATGTAGGAGTAAAGGAAAAACCTCCAGTCAGTAAATCACCTCCCCCCCCACCACTAATCCTTCCTGTTAAGAAAATCTGCCCACACATTGTGATAAATCCCAGATTAAGACAATCATAAATGTTTTCTGTATTAGCTGCATGCAGAGGAGCAGTGGGGTTTTTGACTGTGCAAAGTTCCTTGGCTTCCTTTAGAATCTTTCAGTAACCCAGTTTTATTGTCCATAAAGGTTATACAAAGTGCTTGTCTGAATTAGAATTGGGTTATGATATATTTAGACACTGGGCTTATATAATGGCCTTAGCTTCAATACCGTGTGTTCCAAACACTAATTTCTTAGACATTGTGTAACATTTCCCCGAAAGACGAAAAAGACCCATATGGTACCTTCTCCAAACTCTCTATTTGTCTGTATTTTTTTTCCTCTTAGTTCGTCTGATGTTCCACTGATTACATTTCTTGCAAAATGAATTAAACCCACATTCTAAACAGCCAGCTTTGTATGTGGTGCAGATGTTATGCAACTGGCAGCTTTCACAAGAAGAACATTGTGTACATGGCAATGTGTTCTTAGGCTTCTGAACCCATTTCCCCTCTCTCTCTGCTGACTATGAGAGAGAGATTTGGGATTTCCTCTTGGGAGGAACAAACCCGATAGAACCTGTGTGAAAGTTGGTCCTGGTCTTTTACCATTTCTGTTCATATTTTTACATCTATGCACATCATGTCCACTAAAAACTTGGGATATGCCCAATAATAAGCTAAACTTGCATAAATATGGAAAGGAATATAGCAAGATTAAAAACATGATAAGCATATAATGGCAGGATAAAATGCTAAACTCGTTATTAAGATACTTGATAAATTCTCTTGAATTTTGAGAAATCATAACTGAATTTTTTTCCAATTAAATTTACCGAGTCTTGTCCTTATGATTTTCTGTTGTGAGTGCTCCATATTTGCTTTTGCATTTATGGCTATAATACAGCTCTCAAATGTTCATTTATATTGTCTTTCTGATTAAGACTTCAAAGTTTTTACATAAACTAAATTCCCTGAATATTTTTCCTGAAATGTGAATTTATGATATCCATTTAACAGAAGATGAAATACTGAAGGAACTTGCTCAAGATTACATATCACACTTGAGCCACGACTAAACTTCAGGGATTCTGCTCTTCACATACAGTGTTTGCCTCCCAAGTCAGGAATGTTTCAATAATCATCTGTCTCCTTGCATGGATATATTGTCCGTGCATAAAATAACAAATGTTTTTTAAATGTGTAGCATTCCAACCACGAGTGTAAAACAGAAAAAAAGAGATTTTAAAATAGAGGAACACAATCTAATTTTATACATTTGGTAGGAACCCTAAAAACAATTCCAGTAATAACAACTGTTGTCCTGGTAGGTATCGAAAAGATAAGCAAATCTTTCCTACTACAGGATTAAAGGGATGAAAACTCTCCAAATACTCTCCTAGCACTCTAGGCTTAGTCACTTAAACAAATAAATGTGTTTGGATTCATATTATGTTTTTGTTCTTCCTGTTGTTTGGAACAGAATCAGAAACAGCTACATTTACATGTATTTTGGATTACTAAACTGGATGGTGTAATGCCTACTGTGCTCTCTATAACATGGAAGTGTTGTGGGTGTTTTTGTTCAGTGAAGATAAGAAGTAATAAGAATCGAATCTATTAAATATGATTCCTGGCCTTTAATTTTAATACTTCTCTAATTACATAGTTCATAGTCTGGAGATTAGCTGTCGTTTATCANATATTTTTCCTGAAATGTGAATTTATGATATCCATTTAACAGAAGATGAAATACTGAAGGAACTTGCTCAAGATTACATATCACACTTGAGCCACGACTAAACTGTTTTTCCCTTTCTGAACCAGGTGTTGTTTTCATCCTTTTTGCTGAAGTTGTTTTACAGTTGCATTCCTTACAGAATTATTTTCTCAAGTACCTGTGCAAAATTTGTATGATTAGTCTCCAGAAGATGAAAAAGCACAGAAAAATAACAGATCCAGGGTGCTGACTTTGAGCTTTATACAGCTTTTCATTGAAATTTATTGAGAATAATTCAGAATAATATTGAAACTATCAAATGCTTCTGAACAAACACTGGTGTGATTGATTGTCCCTAACTACCGAGATAGATTTCCTGTATCACCAAAATTCAGCTTTAGGAGTGAAAGATGGCATGAGACTCCTCATGAGCTAGAGCTGACCTGCAGGGCAATACTCCGTTTCTGCAATGAAAATATGAGTTATTTCTCGTGCTTCCATGCTCATGTTCTGCAAATGTTTAGATAGATGAGTTCAACTATTTTTGCCACTTACGGTGAAATTCTCAGATAAAAACTCTCGCAGTTACACACTTCAGATCCTCACACCGGAGTCAAGAAGAAAGGGACAGCTGTTTATATTCCTACGCACCAGCACTTCATCTGTTTGAGAAGGTGGTATTGTCTGGACTCATATTTGGTGCTGCACTGTGTAAGTGCTTTGGAGAGAAGTAGAGCGAGGAAATGAAGACGTGGCTGAAAGAAGCTTTGTTCAAGGTTGGAAAGACTACCTGTACCAGATTAAGTGTAGGAAAAGAGGCAAAGAGATGCAAAGATACAATTTGTAATGCATATGAAAAACGAGAGACAGAAATTCACTGAATGCCTACTTCATAAAATCATGGAACAGTGTAGGTTGTAGGACTGTACCTTGAAAGATCATCTGATCCAACCATCCATGTGAAAGGAAGCCTGGATTAGGTTATTTTGACTCTTGTCCAGCCACTGCCTGGAAACATCCAGAGATGGGGACTCTACCCCATTCCTGTGGAAGTTGTTCAACTGATTGATTGTTCTCACTGGATTTTTTTTTGATAGAATCAGAGAATATGCTGAGTTGCAAGGGACCCCCAAAAGAAAATGTATTTACCACCCTCTCGGTCTACAATTACACGTATTTATTGTCTGCAAATACATATATTGAATTTCTACTAATCCTAATGAAATTTCAAAAATAACAACTTTATAATCTGGAAAAATGTAATAATCAGAATTAAATCCCTTTATTGAGATAAATACCGAAATTGAGATAAATTTGTGGTTTCTTCAAGAGGTTTTTGTTGCCAGATGCACATACAGTAAGATAGGAGTACAGTTTTTTAATTGGGAAGTCTATCCACAGCCAAAAAATCAACACACATAATGAAACCTGTTATTTCAAAACAAAACGTGCCAAAGCAGGAGGAGCTGAAAACTTAGTCTAATGCTTTTTGTATAGGGTTCCCCTGAAGCTTCAGAAATCTACTGTCCCTTATGCAGCTTGTCTTGGAAATTCATTTTGAATGTGTAAAAAGTTCCAGAAGCATACTTAAAAAATCGCTGCCTTTTATAATTTGGTTTTAAAAAAAAAGTGTGCCAAAAATTTGAATTGACAAAATTGTTGGTCCACGTGTAATATGGAAGTACCACTAAGTGAACATTTCATTCAATGCATGGCCTCGAGATTAGCTCAGTTATTATAGTGTTGATCTGTGTACAAGTAATATTTGATACTTCCATTTCATTTTACAGCTCTATTTTTAGAATAGTCCAATTTGCAGAGAGATGAAGAATTTTGTTAGAAACCTTTACCAAATTTCTTTGTTATTCTACTTTTTTCAGAATCTCTTTTTGCATGATTATTTCCTCCAGAAGACAGCTTATACCATAGGGAAAGACACGGCTGTATTCAAGACAATAGAGAACCTCTGGAAAAACCACAAAAAGCCTCAAACTTCAACAAAACCACCGACACACAACCTCACACGCAGACTCATACAACCACTGAAGCTTTTAGTTAGTTTTCTATTACTCATGTCACTGTTTTGTTCCCATAATGAACCTTTTAGGGCAAGACACTGTTCAAAAAATTGTCCAAACCATGTTTTAATATGATCTTTTCTTTTAGTCGCAGCACTAACTGACTTGGACTTCAGTCAGTGTTTGAAGAGAGCCTACCACACTCGAAGAAATCTGTTCTGCCCACAAGAGTCTCCTTTTTGCCAAACGATGGCTTTAGTGTTGTTTGAGTGCAGTGTGTCATTCTGAATCAGAATCCTCTCATGCTGGAAGGGAGAAAGCAGAACTTTTTGATTTCTTGGAAACTCTCGGCCTGCAGGTTTAATTTGCTGGAAGGGTGCTCTAGGTAACATGAGATTAGGCTTTATAGAAAACCTTGGGCACAGTGGCAGGGAGGGGAACTGATCCTGAATAGCCCATATAATCTGTGATGCCCTCTAAGGAAGGGAGGAATTGGAGAAGCTGTGCATTGTTAGTTCACCAGCATACCAAAAGTGCGAGGAGCCAGAGCCTGGACTATTATCTCTTGAATCTGTCTAACTTTCAGGCACACACTCACATGCACACAAAATGCCTGGTGGCTTTATAACTGCTCCCAACTACTGTCAGTGCTGCCAGAAACCCCTCCTGACTTCCTGCAGCTCTTCTGCAAGAGCAGCATTCCTGATCTGACAGTGGATGCAAATTATTAAGCAAAAGATTTGAGAGCTTTTTTAAGGAAGTAAATGCCTTCTTAAGTTTATCTGCACAAAGCCTGTAGTTCCAGATCACCGGTATTCCTGCTGTAAATGTGGTTTTAACAGTGGATTAAGTCTCTAGGAAATAGATTATGTTCTGTACACAGTCATCCAAAGGCTATGAGAATTTGTGTGGAATCCGCTTGAGCTA
Source organism: Machaerirhynchus nigripectus (assembly GCA_013397975.1). Classification (NCBI taxonomy): domain Eukaryota; kingdom Metazoa; phylum Chordata; class Aves; order Passeriformes; family Dicruridae; genus Machaerirhynchus; species Machaerirhynchus nigripectus. Next base: position 851,686 of record VZRQ01010231.1, on the reverse strand, counting down.
GGTCGGGATGTATATTTTGGCATTGAGACACGAGGAACATGAATAGCACGTGTGCCAGAGCGTCTGATGCTTTAAAGCTCCAACGCCAAGCAGGACAAAAATGCTATTAAAAATATGTATTTTCTGTAATCCTTAAATCCCTTCTTAAGTGAGGAGCTCCAAGTGAGGTAGCTACTCTTGGCACTATTGTCATAATGCTGAGTAGTGTAATATTTTCTAAAACGAAGGTTAAATGAAAAGCCTGAACAAACTAAACAACTGAGAAATGCTGATCCAGTAAAATGTGCAGACTCATATTTTACTGTGTATTTCAAGTGACCTTCACCAGTTCTGGTGTTCCTAAGAGCAGAAGAGGCATTTCCGTTGTGCTTTGCTGCTGGATGTTACACTGTATTGCAGAGAAGTATCATCTCTATAATATTATTTTTGATTACATTAGTAAAGAAGCCCCCTCTACCCTTAAGCCCATGTTGGACTTTATACTCCACAAATTTGTAATTAGAAAAGGCTCCTCTGGCTGGCAGTTAATGCTCTGACAAATGGAAAAGAGAGAATGGTTGGGGAGGAAAGCAGGCTCTTATCATCCCTCTGCAGGGAGCACGTGACACACAGAAAGGTGCCTTCAATGCACGAGCTATATATGTTGTTTGACCAGCCACTATAAAATTTCTTTTTATCAGATGTTTTACGTGCCTCCTCAAATTTAACATTCCTTTTTCTTTGATCGACTGGTGTTGCAAGTGTGGTCTTATCTGGGATGTTGTTCCTGAAATAAAAATGGCAGTTCTTGAGTTTCAAATTGAATTGACAATGAACCTGGAGTTCCTTGCCACAGAAATGTAAATGAGAAGTGCCAGTGTAAGCAGAAGATAAGGTCCATGTCTTCTGTGTGAGTCCACAGCAAATATTTCTCTGGCACCCACATTACTTATGTACTGCTCATTATGGGGCTAAAGATGTTGGTAATATACAACAATACAAGAAAGATAATCTTATCAAAAGACAACAACGTAATTAATTTCAAATGGCAGAGACACTTCATCAGTATCATTTAACCCCAACTTTACTAAACTACTGTAGTGTAGTAATTAGTAAGGAATCACTGCCACCCAGCCCATGTGGTTTGTTCTGATATGAAGATCACATTTTCTTGACTGCCCTTTGTTAAGCGTTCTAGAACTGATGATAAGAGTGGTGGATTTGGGATTAGATCATGCTTTCTCTCAAGTACTGTTGCATTATGAATATGAGGGCATCTTTGTTTTCTTATTTAAATTTCGTAACTGTGTGTGTGCTTAAAGCTTATTTTCAGGGTGAACAGAAGTTCTGGATCACTGAATTTAAAATATGTTATTGACTGGACTTGAATGGTGACTGGAGGTCCTTACTAATGAAATATCTATTAGTCACAGTGGAGGCATGTTCTTTCAAGCATTTATAAATGGTATTTTTGTGCAAAAAATTCTGTGCATTGACAGCAGCAAAGACACATGGGCTCAGGCAGATAGCGGCAGTTGCTGCAGAAACTGAGTAAAATCCTGGTACTGGTATGAAAAGTTTCATATTGTTTTGATGAATTAAGAATGTGCTGACAAGATTGTAATTTGCATTTAGCAAAAATTAAAATGCTGAGTTTTGCTCATAGTAATTAGGTAGTCCTTCAGCTTTCAACACACATGTCCATATCCTGCCAGATACTGAGCAGTCTGCATTTGACATTTTAATGGCCTTAAAGTGTATGCTTAGCATAAGACCTGGAAGTTGGTTTAGGTGCGTGTTTATAAATCTTTGGCTCGTGCTGAGACAGAAAGAATCTGAATGAACTCTTTACCATATGGATGTGTGTGTGAAATAGGCTTCATGCATTGCTAGACTTTGGTTTCTGTGCATGTTCCCTGCTTCAAGATAACACAGAATGCCAGGTCTGGGGAGGAAACTCAGAGCTCTGTTTTGTCCTTTTTCAAAAAAAGGCATTTGTTTGTGGGGGTCAGAAATAAATGCAAAAGGAAGTTTGTGGTTTGGTTTTTAACTGAACATTTTAAAAAGTTCTGTGTTAGCACTCCTAGAACTGATGCAGTTGCAGTCCTGGACTAGCAAGCCGATGCCAGAAGGAATTCTTTATATTTTGGGGAAACATTTTGGTCTCTTGTTTCCCCAGAAAGAAACACCAATATATTGACCCTTTTAATGGACTATATAGNGAGCTTTTCATCCAGATGTAATTTCCAGGTTGAAGTAGAGATCCAGCAAGCGTCGGAAAAGGATTTATACCTGGATGGGAAGGAGGAGGTTCAGGTGTCTGAGCCATTAGAACAAGGTTTGCACCAGAGAGTTTTGTCGCCCTAAAACATGCTTCTCCACACAGCACCAGTCTCCTTCAGGATGGATTTCACTCTGCCTCCTGTTCTTCTTGCATCCATCCACTTTGTAGGGCCAGTAAAACACTTCACTAGACCAGCAGGGACGAGGCTGGCTTGGTAACTCAGGGGAAAAGTCATCAAAATAAACAGAGCAGAGATCAGTGCTTTCACTACCTGACTGCCAAGCCAGTTTTTCCCCTTGGTTCAGGACATATGTGAAGTAGAACAGTTCAGGAGAGAGACTGGCTGAAGGTTGCTCATTTTGTAAAATCTTTCACTGAGAGTGAACAGCCCAATTCAGAACGGATTTATGAATTTACACCTTCCAGATCACAAGCAGAGTATTCAATGCTTGTCTCAGAGCCCACTCTAACAGAATGTCTCATGTTTTTGCAAGATAAGTAAGAGAAATCACTAAGTAAGTTTTGTCTTCTGATCCCACTGTGCAGCCAAATGAAAATATAAAAAGTTTTTTTGCAAACCAAGGTTCTTTGTTTTTAGCACTATTTGAATTTCCTTTTAAATTAATTGTGCCACAGTCCCTGGAAACACTGAAAAAGTACTCTGGTGTAGAAGATGCAATTGTCAAACTGCAGCTCTGCCAGATTTTTGTTCTGCTTCCTGGGTTCTGTGAGCATCAATGCACTGAGCTGGGAGATCCCTGATAGAATTTGGCTGTTCTTTCTACGAAAGTGAGACAAAGGCTTTCTACACAGGGGGCCACTCCAACTTTATGTCTTCCATGGATTTCCCTGGCTTAAATTCTAGTTGACTCTCTAAGCTACTTTTCCATTTAATTTGAGCAATTGGTGCATCACAGAAGAGGCTGAAGATCTGGAATCTCAGATTTAATCTCTTCCTAAAGAACTGCTGTTTATGAAGGCTGAGACCAACTGGAGGTGTGACAAGCTGTTAAGGATAATAAGTATGTTATCTTAGAGCATTTAATGTATTGTTTTGAAAAAGGAGCTCAATGTCTATATCTCTGCTTCACAGACCACAGTAAAGTGATTTGAGAAAAATTGTTTAGCAATACAAGTCACGTCTCACTTCCAGTCGAGGGTTGTAGGCACATTGCCTTGCTTTATATCACTTTCTTTTATGGGGCTTCAAAAGCATTTTGTTCTTTAAACAACTTTCCAATGCTTTTTATCTATCTAGAAAATCAGGTTAAAATGTGCTCTTTAATGTGAGGTAGCTAATTGCATTGTATATATCTGGATATAGTGGTGGGAAATATATTTAGGAGTTAACAGCAGTTTTCTCTCTTTCCAGAGAAATTTCTGTATTATAGACTTGAATGAAAAGCCCTAACTGTACACACTGAACAAGAAGTATACAAAATCCTTAAACTATTACTTCTTTCAAGTGATTGTTTATCTAAAAATGGTTGATTTCTATACAATATCCCCTTCAGCAAGCAACGTTTCTCCCAGGCTAAAGCACTTGAGACATCATCTATCAAAAGCTATTTTTTACTAGATAGGAATAGTGGCTATTTTTTGCCAAATAAATAATGTTCACAGTGAAATAGTTTTGACAGTGGGACATTGAGTATAAATAATGTCTCTGTGGAAGTATTCCACAGAGAACCCTGCATGGACCTTTGTTGAGGTTTATTGTGGTTATAGTCTCATCTAAAATGCGTGTGTTAGTTTTGTCATCTTGGAAGAACTGTTGGCACTCTGATCCCTCCATTACATGGAAGACAGAAATGAGAAATCCATGAGAGCCTGTGAGAGCCTTAAGTGGCTGTGCTCCATTTCATCTATTTTTCAACATTGGACTTTATTTTTTATAGCTGCTGTTTTGGGTTGGCCTTGGCTCACGTGTGGGGAACTGGCCAGAGGACTGCTCTGACTAATGCTGACTCTGTTCTCAGGGGACCTGCTGAGGGTCATCACAGCACAGCCTTCATCAGTGTCCCCATCATCCTCACTGGTTATTGGTCTGGTTTAGGGCTGCGATGGGACAGCTCTGCTTCCCACTCCTCGGAGCAAAGTTTTGGAAGGAAAATGTCTTTATTTTCATTTTACAGTCATAAAATTTACTCTTTTTTCATCTGTTATTTCATGCTTCCTAATTTAAAATATACTCAGACCATAAAACCCCCTCTCATTTCACAGAGAAGCAAATGCATTTCTTTAGCTACTGCCTGAATATAATGAAAATTTGTAACCCACAAATTAATGTGTTTGAATTGGTCAGCACAGAGTCTGACCTCAGTAAATTTACTCTAGATTTAGGTCCAACTTGATTAAATTGTACATTGAAATGAGCCAAAAGTCCTGTTTCTTTGAACTAAAATTTTCAGTCTTTCCCAGAATCCTTATACACCATTTCAAGTGTTGTAAAAGCTGCTGTGTAGACTGGATGCCAAGCAGCGGGAATGAAGTTAAGCTGCTTGTCATGCAAGGCACAGAGCGACTCGTTGCTTTTGTACAAAACGTCACACCAAGTTCTTCTACCCAGTTTCCTCGTGCTGGTGCCCCTGGTGCTGTGATTAATTTGTATGCTCTGATGCTCATGCCAGGGCACTCTCTTTGGCAAGAGCCAGCTTGGGGTACTTTGGGTCTTTATGTGCCAAGGTGTGAAAAGCAAGTTCAGGCTTCAAAATAACTCCCAGTCTCTGATGAGTGTTGCTGGATAGTACTGGATGTGCTAAGAAGCTAGAATATTTGAAGGGATTTCAAAAGGTTATAGAATTTAAGATTTTGTCCTTTCCCTGCTGGAAATTAGTGTTTGCAAATTGCTTTTTAAACATGAAATGAAAGAATTTTCCTTAGCTGAAATAGCTACTTAAAGGAAGTTATTGATCGACCTCAATGAGATTTATAGCTATGAGAATAATGACAGTTTTCTATCCCTAATACAGTTTCTCTGTTAAAGAGAATACAAATAATGTTAACTGGGAAAAGCTGGATTATCTGCCAACCCCACCTTAGTAATACAGTCTGATAAAGTAGATTGAATCAATTCACCAAACTGTTTTCATAGAGATGTTAATGTTGCAGTCAAGGAGGAAACTTCATGGGAAAAAAAGATGAAACTTTGGACTTAGAGTCCCCTCTTAGTGACTACTTAGAGCAAAACTGCCTCAATTCACAACAGTCTGTGCTGATTTGTCTCTGGAGTTTTACAGATAGCTCTAACTTAATTGGCCGTTTTCATTTTACAAGCATAATTCTTTAGTGTAAGCTTTATAATTCAGCATGTTATAACTTTAAGTTAACTAAGAGTGGTTCCAAAACAAGGAAAATTTACAGTATAGCATTTTACATTTACTAAATACTGTCAAGCTACTGTTACCTGTTTCTGCCAACACACATAATCGCTTTACTCTTTTCATACATGCTAAGTAAAGAAGAAATAGCTATTTTGTTAGCCTTCCCCTAGCCGGGCTTGGGCAGGAGAGGCTGTTCAGTGTGAAAGCTGGCCATGGGTAGTGCTGTATCTTTACTGCACTTCAGGCCCTTGTCACACTGAACGGCTTTCTTTCTCCTTTTGTTTGAGCTGCACCTTGGGACAGACCCTGCAGCAGCCCTGCAGATCCTGCCTGCCCTGCAGTACGCGTGATACAGCTCAGGTTTGCTCAGGCTGAGCAGCAACGCACAGCAGATTCTTGATAGCAAATTTTTTTTTCCTCAACTAATGATTACAGAACTAAATTTGATTTCCAATTGCAACTTTGTGGGACATCTTCGTAAAGTTTGTGCTAGAAGTTACAAGAACATAGTGATAATCTACAGGTGTATTTTAGCAATGCTTTTCTTCAATAGATCTGCACTTTTCTCAGTGCTTCAGAGAAACCCTAACCCTTACCAGACTCAAACCCTTATCAAATCCTAACCCTAATCCTGATCCGACCCTAACCCTTATCAAATCCTAGCCCTAACCCTTATCAGAAAACTCCAGCCTTGTGGTGCATTGCTAAGGGTGGTCAATCTTGCAGAGAGCCCAGAGATGCTCAGTGGTTCAGTACTGCCTTGGATCATAGTCTGCACTGAGACTGATTACTAACACTGCATAAAAAGTCCCAGTTCTGATTCTTCTGATTCTGAGCACAGACTCTGAGAGAAATGCTGTGTCCTTTAGTCAGAGAATAGGGTTATGTGAAGCACATCTTTGAGGCAGGGTTTCTAAACTGACTTTGTACATCATTAGTTTTACGTTCCATATAATAAGCTCTGTTCTAGATTAATCCCTAAAGGCCAAATATTATTGCTGTTACATAGACCCAGTGTTCTTTTTATAACTGGAAAGTTTCCTCAAGGAGAAGACAGTTTTGCAACATTCATATTAGCTCTTCCAAAGAAGAAATCTGCCCACAAAGATGCTTATCTTGTGCACTTTTAGCTGTGTTCTTTTTTTTTTTTTTTCTTTAATTCTATTGTTCCAGTAGAATGCAGCTGTTTCAGTGGGTGGAAAGTGATGATGTGTCCACAGAACAAGAAATGGTGCTGAAGGTCTTAGCCAGTGGTTTCAGCTGAGGAAGTGGACACAAGCCAGTTTATGTAACTTCATCTCCTTTTGTACTCAGTGCTAATCCTTTTCTTTGTGATGTATTGTATTCTGAAATGTTTTTAAACTTTTTTCGATGCTGATATAAATTTATGGATAGAGAGTATAACTGCCTGATTTATTTGACTAACAGTTCATAGAAACCAGAAACAGCAAGCTCTGTCACTCAGCATGAAATGTTCCAGTTCTGAGAAAACCAATTGTTCCTTTCCTTAATAACTAAGCCGTTACCCAGTCCTGCTTTTCAGGAACACCCAAAGCTTGTCCTCAACCTCATCAGATTTTGGAATATGCAAAGAATGTAAGACTGGGCCTGGAGTTGGTAAAATTTCCCTTGTAATATTCTTACTTTCACATTTGTAGATTTACCCGAGTTCAGCCAAATTCTACTTGTTGTGACACTCCTTCAAATCCCAGTTAACTCCAGGAATCTTGTTCAGGATTTACAGTAGTTTCCCTGAAGGAATAAATTGGTCCAATAATACCACAATCATAAAAGAAAAAAAAGAACCCCACACCAAAACCTAACTAGAATATTAAAATCTAATGTATTTGCATTTGTGGATTAGAAAGGATAAGTCACATAAGGTTTAGATTCTTTGGCCTAGTGTTTATTTTTTCATTTTATGATTTTTGTCCAAAATGTGGTTTATTTGCTGGCCCATTCTTGAAAATATAAGGCTTCCCATTACAGACAACCTGGGGTTTAAAAGCTATGATTTTGCAAATGCTACATTTTAATCTGTGGGCCTTTCCCCTGCCAAATCTTTCCTTCATGCCTATGAGGTCTGACTTGAGTCCAGAAAAAAAATCAGGATTGTATTACACGTCTCTTTTTTCCCCCAGAGTTGGCCAGGATACTATTGCTTTTCTCCTGTGTTAAGTGGGAGTATAATAATATCATCCACCGCCCTAAAATATCATGTCATTTGTAATCCTGGTGTATAAATCAGGATTCCCTTCTTATCACTCCTAAGAAACTTTTTATAAAGAATTGGACCTCCATGGATATGGAAAGAAACCCCCCATCTTTTTAACAAATAGATTTGAGATGGTTTATCTGAAATCCTAGAATCTGAAAAATTCTTGTGTTTGTTATATATCATAAAATTACTTCCTTAATCATCCCAAATCAACTGGCATTTGAGCCTTCCCACCTAATTTAGGAGTTCTGTACTGTATTCTGTCAACATTAGGAGTCTTTGCTGAGAAAGCTTCTGTCCAATTTTTCTTCAAAGGAATGCTTTTTGGAAGACCTTATGATTTTATGCACAGTGTTTTCCATTGCATAACTCTTCTGCTTTGATGGCTGGTGATCAGGAAATCGTCATGTAGCCTTGAGGCTCAGCCACTTCCTGTTCTTCAAGGATTATGTTCTAAAATGCAACCAGAACTTTCAAATTAGTTTATTATAGGCATCTGTATTCCTTGAGAAAACTCTAGCTAATTTGCAGGAATTAGGTAGGCAATAGAAGAAAAAAACATTTCCATGTTCATTTGCTGCAACTGGAACAAGGATATGCTTCAACATAATGACTATTTAGAATTCAAACACATACTTCAGGTTCTGCTTTTGCAGTCAAGTCATAAATTTGACTTGTAGTAACTACTCACAGCTGCTCACAACTCCTTTTTTACGTTGTTGGGTTTGGTTTTGGTGTTCCTTGTGATTCCATTCACTATCCGTTGAAAAAGCAGGATGGATTCACCTGGAGATAAGAATTTACTTAATGTGCAAATGCACTTGGGTAGGTCTACAATGATGACTCCTGGAGGAATGATCTTTAGGGACATGAAAGCAGCTACATTTTTGTCAACTGAAAATAGCGATTTTATACTTGGAGAGCACCAATTCATTTCAGCTGGGCTTCTCAAGAAACGTCCATTGATGGAGTGTGAGACAAGCAAGAGCTCAACTAGATAGGGAGAAAAATTTCATTGGTCATTGTGGAATAGCTTTTATCTGATCAATCCTATTCATACTTACATGTAATCACATAATCTTGACCTGAATTGAACATATTAGTTTTTATCCAAGAATGCGGGTTATACTGCAGCAGCGCCTTGCATCTGACAAGGGAGCCAGTGTAATTTGTACAGTAATTTGTAATATTTCCATATTTTTTTAGAAAAGCTGTCCTTTTTAAGAACTTTCTGATGCCCTCCTAAGAGCCTTTTCAATGGAAATTATCATGCTTTTGTATAACGTGCAATAGTATTTTATTGTGTATGAGATGGTATAAAATCACTCATTCTTCTCTCAGAGCTGCCACCAAAATTGGGTTTTGAGTGAGAATGAATTACTGTGAAATATGGATAAAAGGTCAACTGATGTGGTCCTGAAATAATTGAGACAACCTTTCTGAGAGATAAGTAGGCAGTTTTATTTCTTCATTTCGCTGCTGCAGGAATAAGGCAGCCAGAATAAGTACAGTTGGTGGCCGAATCAGAATTGTAGAGCAGGGATTTCTTGGTGCTCAACTTGCACGCATTAAATTGTATCCAGCAGAAGTCGAAACTCTGCAGTCAGCTTAAGCCTCCACCAGATCCCACGCTTCCCACTGCTTCCCGTTAATTAAAACCCGGCAAATGTGCACATTGTGTTTGGTTACACAGATTCTATGAAGCGTTAGAAAACTTGAAGCGTATTAATGGTTTTAAATTTAAAACTCATTAGCCATTGCCCTATTGACCAGCTAAACAGAGTTTCTCAGCACTCTTCTGGGCCAGTGCCAGTTCATTCTGCCATGGAAATACAGAAATGTTTGTTGGCTTAGCTAAAAATATTTGGGAATGCTGGCAGTATCCTTGGGTAAGACTGTGAGGATGCCTGCTTGCTAGAGCAGATCTGGCCCAATTAAAGGTATTGCCACCCTTTTTTTAGAATGCAGAGGAGTATTTTTTCATCAAAATACTTGTTTAAAGTTATGTTTACTGCCAGAAGATTTATTTTTTAAAATATTTTTATTCAGAAAATGTGTGTGTGTGTGTGTGGTGTTAGAACCAGGATTCTGAAAAAGCCCTTTCAGAGCTGAATCTTGCTATAAATTGATAAATACAGCTTCTTTCTCAAAATGGTAAGGTTTGTAATTCATTGCCTGAATGCTGACCCGATGTTGTGTGAACTGTGGCTTCATCAAATGAAGCAGCACCACTGAGCATTTTGAAGAGAAATTTTGTGATATCAGAACATTGCCTGTTTCCACATAAAACGTAACAGTTTCTGATGAAATTTCTTTGAGATCTGATGAACAGAAGGCTTAAAGTACAATCCCCGAAACACATATGCAGTGAGAAAGCTATTTTGACACGACACCTTTGAGTAAAATCCTTACAACACCAGATCCGAATCAGCCTCTCTGGTGTTTGACTTGTACCACTTAAACTTTTCAGTTAACCATCAATCAATCAAAAAAGCAAAAATGTCTGTCTTTTGGACTAAATAATGGATTCTCAGTTATCTGAAATTATGAATATTTTATTATTTTCAGTTCATTAATATTTACAGGAAGCTCCAGTAATCAGGATCCACAAAAAAGTTTATTTGCAGCAATGCTCAGAAAGGTCTGAATTCTCTTTACCTAGAACTGACTTATTCTTCTGTCTTTATTTTGTGAGCTTTTTGTTTTCAATTCGGTGAGCAATCTGCATGCTATAAATAAATTCACTGAAGTAGTGCTGAGCTAAGCAGAGAGAATTATAAATACTCCACTCAGAGAAAACATGAACTGACAAAGCACACGCGAGAGACATTGGCCATGCACGTCCTTATCTTTTCCCATTCTTCTCTCTCCATTTCCCTAGATCATAGATGAAGAAGAAACACAGTTCATGAGCAATTGTCCCGTTGCTGTGACTGAGAGCACACCTAGAAGGAGGACACGCATCCAGGTGTTTTGGACGGCTCCTCCCACCGGGACAGGCTGTGTGATTCTGAAGTAAGTATTTTAATGCATATTAAAGTAAAGCTCAGTTAATGAGTCTAATATTTATCGGAATCAATGGAGTTCTTAATTCTTTTTTCTCCTTGGACGTATTTGACCAAGTTTAGTTCTACTTGCACAGTGAAATGTTAGCGATTTAAAACCTAAATACTCGAAAGTAACTCCAAGCCTTCAGTAAGCATCAAGTCAGTAACCATAACTGAACTTGTTAGCCTTTCATTTCACATAAAAAAAATCTAAAAATTTCTTAATTTTTAGGATCAAAATTGCATCCAGCTGGTGAGTAAAAACCTTGCTCTGAGTTGAGGTGAATAATAGAAATGTTCAGTAGAGTCACGATTGTCGAAATGGACCTTTACCAGTAAAACCAGATCTGTTTGTTTAGAGGTGAATGCTTTAATTTTAGAGCTAGTGATCATTTACTGACATTTTACTATTACTCCACAGTCTCAGGTGTAACCATGCTTTTCAAGCAGTAGATAAACGTAACTCTATGTAGGTTCACTTTGCTTTAGGGTCACTCATTGGTCTGTAGAACTAAAGAGTGCCAGAGAAATATTGTCCTGTCTCTTAAGACTTTGTTTGCTGTATTTAGTTGGACAGATTGGTCAAATATTCATGGACAATTGGTATTTCTTTGTTTGCCTTGAATCCATGTCTGGGAGAAGCCTTAAAAATTGCTAAGATGTGCCCTGCAGCAGACCAAAGTGTTTCAAAGACGCTTTTCAGTTCAGGGGGTAGTGACTTCTAGGCGTTTAAGGGAACACTATCACAAAGGTTGTGCTGCAGATAGTTCAGACCAATTCAGAAGAATGTGTTATTAAAATTGCAATTGATTTCTGGACGGGCTGTGAAATTGCCCCCAGCAAAAATGGTCTGTGGCTGCTTTCTTCTCACCCTGTGCTTCACTTCTCCTCTTGCTGATGGGTACAAGACAGACCTCCTCTTCACTTCTGTGAGGGTGATCTAGTTCCCACTCTGGCTGTGGAACAGTCTCTAATTTTTGGCAGTGTGCTTCTACTTGCTGCTTCTTAGTTTCAGTGTAATAAGTGTAAGAATCACCTGGTTTAATGTGTACTAAAGCAGCTCAAGAATACACTTACCGTCTTTTCTTAAGCTCAGTACAGTCAAGTGTGCATCAGGCTGCAATAAAACCTGTTATGAGTTATGTTTATAGATGGAATTTTTCGAGAGTTCCTTTGGCAATCCAGAAGATTCCTTGAGTGTTCGTGAGCTTTTTGTCAGTAAAGCTTCTTGGTCTTACCTCCAGGACTGACCCCCTCTCAGCTGCTTAACCAATATTGCTTGAGGCACTTGCTATTTAAGTAAATTAATAATAAGGTGATGATGTTTTATACCACTTTTTAAAGAGACAAGATTTAAACTTTAATCCAGTAATGATATTCAACAACACAAGTCGATGGATTTGTTCTTTTTTTTCATTACTGTCCTAAATAGAATTGCCATTACCAAAAACCGTATTAACTAAGATCTATACTTTTCTCACTGAAACTCAAGCATCTGTGGCTGAAGTCAGTTCAGGGGCCTGCCTGGGTCTTGTCAGAAAAGGAATGCAGTCAAGTACCACCAACTGCAGGATCTTGATAAGCGTTTCTTCTCTCTCCTCACTGCCAGTCAGGTCATGCTGGATGTTCAACACTGATGTTTTTTCTGTGAAGTACTCGAATTCCTGCAGAAAAGTCGAGAGAGGCTACAAAATGTAACAGTCAGAACTGCAGTTCTCTGCACATGAAAGTAGGAAATTGCCACTGCCTCAAAGAGTGCAGAGTGAACCAGGGGCTTACAACCTTCTCAGGCTGCTGGGTGTGCATCAGTAGTGCCAATAAAGAACTAGATTAGCTAACTGGTACCAGTTCTCATAATCCATTCGGGAAAATAAAAGAGTGGCTTGGAACTGTAGGCCCCAGGAAAATCAAAAATGTTGATGTTATGACTACCTATTTACAGTTTGTTTCGGGTGTCTTTGGGGTGTGTGTGCTACTGAAAAGTGAAAGGAAGTTGTTAAGTACCTTTCAGGGAAAATTACATGAGAAATACAAATTCCTCCCAATGACTGCTTTATTGACCTCAGAAGGTAACAGCTTCATGCCCAGGATTGTTCAAAGGAAGAATGACCATTATTAAGAGTCTCTGGTGCCAGAAGTTAATGTCATAATGTGGCATTTGTTTGTGCTGCAGTGCAGTCCTCCATGGCCCCATACGTAGCAATCACTGGTGGGGTTTGGGCATTAACAACATTTACATTTTCTCTTTTGCATGTAAAGATTTGATGGCATCTGAATTAGAGTTTGTAGTCAGCCTTCTTCATAAACCTTCTTTATGGTCAGCTCCCATAGAATAGCATGGCAATGCTGGAAATAATTTGGAAATAATTATTGGTGCATTAGCATTGGATATAATTATTTACTAATTATTTTAGATGATAAAAGCAGAAGTCTAAAAGCAGGTATTGTTTTAAAGAGTTAAGTCCAAACTCATCATGAAAAAATTCCAAAACTTTCATCTTTAGAGGAAACAAAATCTCTGTATTTTTCTTTCTTCTGTGTGTGACGGGAGCACAAATTTTTTTTTTTAATTATCAGTACATCTCTGTTTCAATCCTTGCAGACTATGATAACTTTGTTTTAGAACTTCCAAAACAGAATGGCAGCATTTTGGAGTCTGTTCTGGATCATGAGGATATACTTTTTCACTATGCCCTGATCTACTGACTTCAATATATAGAAAAATTAAATGTAGTCACAAGTTAGACGTAACTGATCCATAAAAATTTATTGCAGTTTAAGTGCCAAATAAAGTTGTGTTTATCTTTTTTCCCTAGTGGTATAACTTAAGTATAGAATCTTCCAGGAAGCTTTTCCTGGGCCATTAGTGAGGTTTGGGAACAGCTATTTTTTCTGCATTTTGTGAAATTTGGTAGCTTTGGCAGAAACACTTGCTCAGATTTGAGTAGTAGCCTTCTCAGTGCTTTCTAGGCATGGTGCATGTGATCAGTGTGGCTGTGACAAGCACAAAATGACACAGAGAAATGGGAATCTGTAGCTGTAGGGTTCAGTAAGGGATGCTAAATCATTTGGCATGTATATACTTCTGTGTAATGCCAGCTTTCTGGGTGGCTGCAAAATACAAAGCTTAGTGGAATAAAAATGTTTGAATTTGGCTTATTGTCACTACTTTGCTTTCTAAAACACCTCTTTCTGTGTGAAGACTTAAAATTGTGAGAAGAAAAAAGAAGGAAATGGATTAACTTACAGTGCTGTACTGCAATTGTTTGGTTGAGAATAATTCGTGCATTTTCTTCGTTCCCAACAAGAGATGACGCTGAAACACCCTAAAGGTTTGAATCCTTTGGGGCTCTACTGAAACTGCCAGCACTAAATAAATATGCTTCTGGGGTGCAAACCATAGCTGAGGCTCCATTTAGCCACACGCTTAGGCCTGTGCTTGAGTCTCACTGAAGACACAAGATAAAAGACTTACTTTACACACTGCTTGGGAGACCCTCAAGCTTCAAGCCCTCTCTCCTATTTGTCTGTTTGGACCTTCCAAGCTGTCGTGCTGTGCACAGTCTACTTGTTTCCATGTTCACAGTGCAGCCTCTTCCTATCCCTGTTTTCTTTCCCTTGTTTCCTGTGATTGATGGCACACCAATGTGTCACATGTCAGTGTGGGAGGGCCAGGTCATTCCTTCATCTTCTGATGAAAGTTTTTGTTTTAAACACTACTTACTAGGTTTCTGAGCTCTTCAGAATGCATTTGCTTTGTAGGGTCTTTGAAAAACCTACTGTTAAAACTTGAGAAAACTTTATGTTTATTTTTGCCATGTGCAGTTTGTACAGAAAATAATTGCAATAGACAATAGAGCAGGCAGAACCTGGTGGTATTTGTATCATCAGATGGAAATAGAGAAATTTTCAGGGTTTTGAACCCTGTTTTGGTCAATCTGTTTTAGTATTTCATTGAAGCAAGTAAAAACTGTTTTAACCTTTAAGAAACACCTTTTTTCTGCATATAAACTTTCATGCTTGGTTTAGCATATTCTACTTTGTATTAAAAGTAGAAAAGTACACATGCATTTTATTTTATCTGACAGGTAATATTCAGGGCTGTGCTTAATTCTATAAAAAAGCCTCCAAGTAATGGAGATTAATCTTGTTAAACAAGGAAAGTCTCAAGTATGGATTTCAAATAGTGATTTGCCCCACTGACCAAAGAAAGGACAATAAATGTTTGTTGAAAGCTTCTTAGCAGTGATGGAAAATCGCCTCTTTTAGGCTGCTTTGAGCCCCAGGTTTCTAGATTCACCTGCTTTCTTGTATTCCTCAAGACAGTGTCTCAGTTGAGTGTGGTACTGAACAGGTAGGTGAAGGTCTGACACAGGTAACTGATGGAGGACACAGAACCAACAGTTTTCTGCAAGTCCTTTAGAATTCAGTAATAGAACACAAGAGTGAAGAAAATTTTTTCAAGTTCTTAGCTTGTCACATATTAATATTTCATGGTAGGGAGAATCTTGTTAGTATCCAAATTGAGTAAATCTGTCAGCTGGTGTAGATCTCATGAAGAGTCAAGTACTGTGAGATGGTAATTATCTTCTCCTCCTTTAGCATTTGCTGATGTTCAGCGAGACTGAGATTAATTGTTAAATGCACTAAATGATGGCCACACGCAGATAAGTTATATTCAATTTACCATTTAGAGAAGAAACCATGGTTTGTGATTGGCTCATGAAATAATTGAATTCTCAGACAACTCACAACTCATGCGACTTGTATGGTAAATGTAGCAAAAGTTACTGCAGACAAGTTATTTATTTCTGCTGTACATATCGTGCTTAAAGAACCAGCAAATTAAAATCTGGTATCTGTAAATACTCTTCATTACCATTAGTACTTGCAGAAATTCCCTGTGTTCATCATACTGTCTCTGCTGTTTGTTTCTGGAAATGTGTTCTGAGCCATCTCTAGGGAAATGTTTTAGAGGTTTTGAGGAAAAGTGTGGAGCCTCTTGTTTTCCTGAATATGTAATTATCTTCATGATTTTAATTACACTGGGTCCTGTTTGCATGTAATCAGAGAGCAGAGGAATTTTAAAGAATTGCAGCCTTCTAAATAAAAACTATGGCATCTTTATTGCATATCAAGCATGTTTTGGCAAAATCTTAGATAGTTGTGCTACTGGAGCAAAGCTGTCCTATCTGTGAGGACAACTTCAGTTCTATTCCGTGGGTCTAGGCCCTGCATGTAACACTCTGTTTCCAACCTCACTGTGGATTCTGACCGTCCTCTTCCTCTCAAACTTAAAAGCTCTGAGGGCAAATGAACTCCAGTTAGAGCTTTTTGAACATTTACCTTTGGATTTCTTGTAACTTCAAGCATTCTCTTCATTCAGGTCACTTGGCCTGTCACTCCGAGTAAACACTGTGCTGAAATGTGTTGTTGGAGAGACTAAAAGAAGAACCAAATGTCATAAAACTCAGGAGCTCGTAACTACACATACATCCACAAACTGTCTTGGTATGCAGCCAAATTTCTTCTCTACACTCAAAACTCACGATGTTTTGATCCCTGGGCCAGAAACAGAGCGCGAGGCGCCTGGATAACAAGGCCCAAAATCCACAAGGCAGCTCTGTGGTGTGTAAATTAATATGTGACCAAGTCACTACCACTGCATTAAGAGTAGTGTTTATGAGGAATGCCAACCTGAGGTGCTCAGAGTAAAAATGTGCTTCAGAGTTATTCTCTCTTACTAAAAGTGTTGTTATTATGATTCCCACAAAACCAACATTGCGTGAATTTGCGTCTAACAGAAAGCAGTTCCAGTTGTCAGACTGCTTTACATGGGTGGATGCTGCAGTGCATCTGAAACTGTTGCCAGTCATATAAAAGCGACATCTGATAGAGGATGACAGAGTTGAACTTAAAAACCAATAAAGAACAAACAGTTATGTACAGTTACGGCTGAAAATTTTGTTTTGCTACTTTTCATGCTTTTTCTTAATCCCTCATCAGTATCAACGAGCTGGCAGAGGGAAGAGAAGTTGGACATGGTTTTAATTTATTTAGGTTACTAGACTAAGCTGGTGAAGTGCTCTAAATAGATTCTTTGCTCCTCTCTGATGTTTTCACCACTGAAACATTTCCTTTTCTTTGCTTGGCTCTACTTACCCCTATACACAGAATTCTTCTTGATTTGTTGGGATACTTACCTGATTAAAGTATAGCTCAATTATTTCTCCATATACTTAGTTGGGTGTTTGTGTAAATGCCTTATGTGGAATGTGTTCTTTAAATCAAGCACCCTATTTGCTACAAAAGATGTGAAATTATGATCTTACATGTTCTTTTAGGATTCCTGAATACTTACAGGTTGTACTTGAGGGAGATTCATGGATTTACACTTACTGAAAACTCACACTCTTTATTTTGAAGCAGATGAGTACAGCTGGCACATAGCTGATGAGCTATGAGAAATTCACTATAAAATTATGCCTCTAAATTTTCCAAGTGTAAAAACTAACAACAAAGAAACCCGGCTTGTTTGAACCAGATACTAAATTTGTTATTCAGTCTTTTCCATTCTTCCTCTCAGATTGTCCAGGCACTTCATGTCAACAGTTTTACCTGACTGTTCATTAGAATACTGTAACAGTGGAGCAATTGAGCACAGTGGTAAAGCATTTACTGACAGCTTTTCATTATAAGTAAATATAACAGCCAAGGAAAAAGAGAGACCAACTTGCCTTCCTTGCCTAGCAAGAGCTCTCTACAGCAATCTGTTTATGGAATGATAGAAGATAACAGTTCTCACATTATAAATAACTTCATTCTTTTTCCTAGTAGAATCAGTGAGTCTTCTGCATGCAGAGAAATTATTAAAAATTCTGTACTAATAGCTTTTTAAAGAAGTTAAATCTTTATCTTCCAGTTAAATGCCACGTAACAGCAGCAATAGCTTCTGAACTTCATTTTTGATACAGATAATAGCACTATAGCTTAATATTTCATAGCTTAAATAGAATATTTTATATAGACACTTTATGTATTTCTGCACAATTAAGATAGCAAACTAAGATATCTCTGTGCATCCTAACAGTCCAGAGAACAAATGAAACCCTTGATAGACAGAAAATGTGCAATTTTGCATATGAGATCCTTTTGATGTGCCATCATTTTTCCCCGTTCTTGACTATTAGGAGATGTAACAGAAATGTGCCCAGCTTTGAATGGCCAGGGACATAGATTGGGAATGAATAGATTTGGGTCCATTCTTGTCCTTCTACGCTGAGTTATTATGTACAGCTCAACTCATTTTTCAATGCCTCTGTTTTCTCAAGAGCAGCCTGAGGCCAGTGACTCTTCTATAAACCACTGCAGGATGGAAAAGCTTGTATTGCTGTCCTGGTTCCTTAAAAATAAATATTTTCTTCTTCCAGCAATACTATTTTTTTTTCAAACAAGTAGGACAAAAGTTTAAACTTTTCAATGAAACAAACTTAGAACCCTATATTTTATTTTATAGTTGAAACACCTACAGAGAGTTTACTTGTGTTAGGAAAAAAGAGTAACCTGCATTTCTATATAGCTTCTATATTTATATCAGCTCTAATATTAGGTGTAAAAAATGCATATTTTATCTCAATATATATAGTATCAGCCCCCTGGATGTGCTGACACATCTACATTTAAAACCAAAAGCCATTTCACTTTCATTTTGTCACAGGTTTAATATTGTTTCTTTAACTTCACAGTTGGGAGCACATGAATTTGGAAAGTGTTATAAACGGATTTTCCTGTAATTTTGTGTTCTTCTAAATAATCTTTCTTTTTAATGGTGCAATTAATAAAGTAATCCTATATAACCTAGTTAGATTCATTCATAAGTTTTTTGTTTGTAAAGATGTAATGTTGCAAAACAACTTAATGGTTTTGCTACTCAAGGATGGGTTTATTCTTTGAGGAGAGCAAAGCAATAGAAAAACAGTGAGAAAAACAGAGTAAGGAGAAGGGTGGTGGTCTTTCCTCTACCAACAGGGGGGATGTAGCTATGGCTTTATTATGAAAGATAATATTTTAAGATTTTTTTACACTCTACCTTGAAAATGCTTACAGTAATTTCATATTAAACAAAAAATCAGTGTTATGGCACATTTTGTGGTAGACTGAAGGAACGTGCAGTTACTTTCACTGGTCCATATAATTATATTTTTTTTCACAAATGTCTTTTTTTAAAAACAAGCTGTTTTGTAAAAAAGAAAAAGATTGTGCATTGGTGTGCAATGGGGTAGGAATTCAGGCACTGGAAAAGTTCAACATACCTTATGACGAGATACTGATATCAGTTACCTTTCTCGTCATCATTGTGTTTTCTCTGGACTTTATGGGAAAACACTTTAAAAAATTATTTATTAAGGTTAACAGTGGACACAAACACAGAATCGGTCGGAATTCACCTGTTTCCTAATCTGGCATTTTACAAAGCCACACAGGACATTTAAAACTTTTTAAACATTAAACATTTTTATTTCCCAACCGTTATCCACGCTGAGTTTCTTGGTCCTTCCAGATTCCCAACACTGTTCTAAGGATACCTGTGGGTTTAAATCGTGCACTTCAAAGCGTCATGTGAAGTAGAAAATGAGGCATAGTGCTTTCTGATGTTCTTACTTTCTGATCCCAAACTTGAAGATAAATAAGGAAGCCATAAAAAGCCATGTCAGAAGCATCTTTAATGAACTTCCCAAGCTTTTCCTGCCTTTACTGTATGATAGTAAGGTGCACTGCTATGATCGCTCTTCCCCTGCCCACCTCTTCTACTTTAAAAATAAGAACATTGCTGTCTAAAAATTCCTGCCATCTTCTTCTGATGTAATTAATATGCAAGCATTTTAAGTAAAGTTTTGAAAAAAATCTGCTGGTTGGATGCACCTGTGTGCAAATTGACAAAGATTTGATTTACAAATCTTAAGTAGATGCAGGAAAATTCAAGAAAATGCTTTTTTCAATAGTTTTCCTTATTGACAAAATTTGCATCAGAGAAGGATAAATCCTCAATGAATTATTAATTTTATTTACATATCCTAGAGGTAAATGCAAAAAAGGATTTAAGACATGTCGGGAGGGAAGTTCTGTGAAGTATCTTACACTGAAATCTGATTTTGTCTGAATTTTGCTCCCTGCAAGGGAGGAAATAAAAGAGTACCCTCTGATTTCTTTCTGGCTGAGTCCCTAGTAGAGTCTGCATTTTCATAAATTCCAGATAGTGGGATGGAGAAAAAAATCAGTTTCATAATTTGCTTGTTGTTTGCTGTTTGTAATGAAAATCATTGTTAATTTAGGAGCCCGACAGCTGTAGGACATTTGCCAGTCAGCAGCAGCTGTCAGTAGCACTCTGGTTTATTTTGCAAACAGATGTTTAATTTGACTTCAAGGCCATTGTCATTTTGTGAGGGGAAACAAAGAGAGAAAAGGAATAGAAATAATAATAATGGTAGTCATAATTTGATTTCCTTTCAGATCATACAGCAGAGTCACTATTGATGACATCAGAAGTGTTGTCATTTTTTATTACTGAATGTTTGAAATCAGTTTCTTTATAACTGCCTGAAGTTATGCATGATAATTCATGTTAAGGAACTGATTTGTCTCGTGTCAGGAACTGAAGGCATTATTTCAATGTACTACGATACATTTTTAAAATATGTATTTTATTCATGAATCAAAATGTCATCCTATTTCTGCAGGTCACAGATAAGGAGATTTTGGTCTTTATATTGAAACCAGAACTCCAGTGGGCCCACTGTCGTGCAGAAATGTTTTGCTTACTGTAGTCTGGTGGTGTTCTCATTGCACATCAGTGAATGTGAAGAGCAAACCGAGTACAGTGATGATGAAAGGAGGTTATTAAAAAGCTAAGTAGTGTAATGTGGCTAATTTTTAGTTTTAGTAACAAATGATTTTATCCAGTATGTGTCTAGAGATTGAGCCTTTAGTAAAACCTGCTGCTATAACATTTCGGCAAGATCTCCCATTATTCAAAATGTCTATTGACCCAGATAAAAGAATGGAGATTAGCAGTGAATGGTCTCACTCTTAAAACACATTGGTAATTCCTAGATGTTACAAAGTCTACTTTAAGTTAGTCATAAATGTGGCCCAACTGGTCATTTGCTTCTTCATAATACAATCAGTATTTCAGGATTGCATTCTCTAAGGGTATGTAAGTAAACCTACATTTAAATAGAAGAAGCTACACTGCATGTATGGAATAAAATTTTCATTAGAAAAATTTTTCTGGCAGGCTGATGTAGATATTTGGTGAGGTGTCTGCATGCCCACAGAAATCTAGAACAGCTCCGCAGAGCACGTTTTGCAGTTAAGATTTTGAGCTCTGTTGTAGTATGAAAGGCAAATGGATGCATTAACAAGGTGCTGGATTCTGGCCATCCTTACTTGTATTGAATAGTATTTCAGTTCTCATGTGAGTTTGCATTTATTAGCTGGAGAGTCCCTAAGAGTGGCGTGGAATATCACTAAGGGTCTCAGAACCTCAACACTGTATTTATCTTGATTCTTTGCTTCACGTGAAGCACCACGAAATCAATTCTGATTTGTTCCCTTAAAGGAGCAGCTATTTGTATTATTGCAGTTCTTTAGAAATTCTGAAAGGCAGAAAAAACAGCCAGAAAGGGAATTGTTCTTTGCATGAACTGGCTGTGGAATTGATTGTTGTTGTCTTTCTCGTTACCACATTTGACAGTTCTAAGGCTACTGTGAAAGGATTGAAACACTAAATTCAACCAATAATTGGGTGGGCCATTCCTTTCTTTTCCTTGCAGTAATTAGGTACCCACTTTTCCCATCTTTTCTACATCATTAGACATGCATTAAGTATCTTTGCTCTCTGAACAGCAGCAGCCTGAATGCCTTTTGCCCTGCTTTCCCGAAGAAATGGATTTGTTGCTCCATCAGTTCACTGCTCCAGCAGAATGTAGTTTAAAGTCTTGCAATGCACCAGAAAGCACATTTGATTTTTTTTTTAATGGTTTCTGGGTTTAATTTGCTGCAGAAAGGGCTTGGTTACAGGCTGGTGTCTAGGGAGGGACTCAGGTCTGTTCCTTAGAGGGATAATGAGCTTGATGCTTTCTCACTGCTGTGGAGCCCCATGATAACCTTAATATGTACCAACTCATTTAAGTTTTACAGATTACCTATCATACAGTTTCTTCCCATAGATTTCTCTGAAAATGGAATGTACACCAGTTTTATATACAGAGAAATAAATATGTGCTCTCATGGTGCAACTGCCTTGCAGTGGTGGCTGGAGTAGATGTATGATGATACAAGAAACTCATATAAAAAATGTGGTCCACGTGCAAAGGTATTGAGGCACCACCATCTCGTGACTGCTCATAAAGAAATTTTCTTGCTTGTCAGTTTTAATTTAAATAGCAAAATATTAATGAAAGGCATTTATCTAATTTCTCTGAATTAATTGTGGCCAAAACATTGTCTTCAATAATATGGCTAAGAAGCACAAATATTTATCATTCTTCCTGGTTTTATAATAGTAATCTGTACTTCTGCCACACGCAGTTTGACTCACAAAGTGCTAAATATGTTCAGGCAAGTAAGTAAAATACAGCTAAACTGAAGAGGAGGCAATTTTGACAGGTACTTGGATATGTGTTCTCTGCATTGTCTTTTTCAGTAATCTACTTGGCTCAGTGAGAATAAAGTTCTAAGTACTGTCCTTGTAATTTTCTGGTTTTCCAGTGGCCACTCATGCCTCATAAGAAATTCAGGCTGCAATTCCCTTCTGATTAGGTGAACCTGAAGTTGGTAATTGATTTCAGTGGAAGGTCAGTCAGGTGTCACTGGAGTGTCACCTAACAGCAGCAGACTGTGGGACACATCTAGGTTTTCAAAACACCCTCAGCACCAGTGTATCTGGCTTTATGTTTACACGTTTATGTTTATATGTTTTTAGTTTTCAAAGCATCTGATTTTTTTTCTGTCTCCTTTTCAGTTTGAATATTTGGTGGGAACAAATGACTCCCCACTATAACAAACAAACTCACGTAATTATGCCTTGTATTTTTGTCTAGAAGATCAGGAGATTTGTTTTCCTTGTTGCTTCAGTTTCAAAATCCAGAGCAACATTTGGAAACGTTTAGATGGCACTGCTTGGGTGTCAGTCTCAAACCTGTAATGTACCCGTACCTGTTTCCCATACAGGTACCTGAAGCAGCACCCCTGCTTGTCTCCACAATGTCCAAACCCTTGCTCTATTTCCTCCAGTATGTCTGATCACATTTGCTGTATCTCAGTTATCCACATTAAAACATCTCCTTCTTGGAGTTTCTAATGAACTTAAGAATCTAATTAACTGCACTTTTGTTCCAAATAAAACGTGGTAGGGCTCAATTCCAGTTCCTAGCCTATGCCTGCTTCTCAATATAAAGGGTGATTTATCATTCTAATCCCTGTCATTACTGCTTACTACTGTTCACAGTGCTCCTTTAATAGCCTTATTCATGTGCTCTCCTTGTCCTGATGACTGAGGGAGATACAGACTCTGGATCTTTTGCTTAATCCCTGCTCCTCTAAGCATAGTTGTAATCACTTCCTCCATGAAATGCTGACCTTTATCCGGATCAGCGAGACTTCAGGAACCCCACTGAGGCAAAAAGCCTCTTGAGACTGTGGGGTTTGTTTCCTCTCCCTGCTGCTGTATGTTCTTATGTAGAAAATGCTTAAAATCACCGTGAAAAGGAATCACAATCTTCCAAGGAGTTTCATTACCCCAGAGTGATTTGGGGGGTTAATGTACATAATTTAAATGTAATCACACCCACAGTCTGACAATCCACTGCTGCAGCAAAGAGATGTGCCTAGACTTGGTTCTTGCTCTTCCTGTGCATGTCTTGGACAATTTTTGATCCATTTCCTATTCTGTTTCTGTACCCTTCAACGCTGCTCTTACCTTATCCCTGAGAATATTTTTCTGATTTTCGTGGGTTTAGCAATTCTCCTTTCTCCATAATTTGCTTGCTCTGTTGTAGCAAAAGTGCAGTCAGTGCCAGGGGTGTTGGCAGCTAATCAGACATGAGAAGGTTGTATGATTTTGGCATTTTTAGGGCTAAAGGAGAGACCCTGATATACAGGTTCCCTGCCATTGCATTCTCCAAAAGTCTCTGTACCAAAGTTTGGCAACAATTCTTGCTACAAATCCCTCCTGCAAGGAATTTTTGCAAGCAGAAGAATTGGATGAGCTCGAGACACTGTAACACTGTTCTTAGCTGCGGGAGTTATTACTCCACACAAGTCCGTTATCTCTATTTTAGCCTCTGTGTTGCTTTACCTTCGAGCCCGAACAGATGAGAAGACGCCTGCAGATGTTGCTTTAAGTTGTTTATTTCTTCTTATCTCTAGCTAGCTNATTCTTGGCTTCTGGCCAGGGTCTGGGACCCCCTCGCAGGGGCTTCAGGGCTCCCCGACCTGCCAGAGGTACCAGAGGCATGCCTTGGACTCCAACACTTAGCCACGAGCAGACACTAAACAGTGGGTAGGTGGAGAAACTTGCTGAAAACCACCCTAATTATGTACAAGAATTTCATGGATTGATTCGATCTGTCTTTGATAATTATTTGTTGTATGATCAGCGTGGTCTTTCAGCTGTTTCTCAAATACAATTTGAATGTGCCTTCTTCCCATGTGCTGCTCCTTCAGAATGAGGGAAGTGGAAAAGTAACCGATACCAGCCCTTTTATCTTTATTTTCTTTCATTTCTCTGCAGTCCTGTCTTTCAGCACAAATACCCAGCACCTCCTGGCACTATGAGGCTGAATGTTCAGTAGGCTGTGCAGTCCCAGCTGTCAGGGAGAGCTCTCAGAACAGCCCAGGTAGATGAGATTCAGTTGTTACAGGTATTAAGTCTTGACAGACGAAATCTGTGTCTCAGCTGCACTGAAGAACTGTCAAGCCTCTTCTGATGGTTCCAGTTCCAGGACTCAACCTCAAGTACTAAAGACACTGCATCAAAAACTTCCTCAGGGAAATGCATTCATAACAGTAAGGTCTCTTTTAAGAAGCAGCATTAAGGATTTTAATATTAAATTATGTTATCTTTGTCTCAGTGGGTGTTAATTTGTTCCATTAATTGTGGCATTCACCTTCTGGCTCCTGTCAACTCTAATGAAGTGAAGATTTTTTTTGGATTTGAAAACATCAGATACATAATTCCAATCTAGATTCCTGCTACTGACTATCCACTAATCCGTATTTTATCAGTGGGCGGGCTTTGCTTTTGACAAATAAATTTTTGTCCATACAAGCAAATAATTTACTCATTTAAACATAATTTCAGTATATTGCTAGTTGACAACTTTAAAAAAAATAATAGAAGAATGCAGCTTCTAAAAAATAGTAGGAGAATGATAGCTCTGTTATTCTTTGTTTTGTCTTCAAATTCTTTTCCTTCATGCTTTATAGATATTAAAGATTTAGAACAATTTTTCTAAAGTTTTGGGTAATTTTTTCTGCATTCATGATCATGCTTAAATTTTAATTATTTTGGGTTTTTTTAACATATGAAAAAATGGTGGGTTTTTTTTTTTTACTGCCCCAACCTGGAGTGGGGGGAAGGTGATTCAAGAGGGGAGGGGAATATGAGTAGGATATAAAGAATAAAAGCAATGCTGTAAAAGGGATATTATGCTTTTATTGTGCCTCAGCTGTCCACGTGTGCTGTGCAATAATGGCCAAATCAACAGAGGTTGAGCAGTGACCTCAGGTCAAGTAGGGAGCTTGGGGACAGGTGAAGGAACATGTGGGAGGGTCTGAAATGTGGCCTTTGCCTGGGGGGTTGGTTTTCTTCACCATCCTGCCATATCGGGTAAAACAGGCTGGCAAAGAAATTAAGTATTTCAGTTCCCTGTGCAAGTGGCTGACTGTCACACAGGTTGCAGAGCCCTTAAGCAGAAATAAATTGCAGCTTGATGAGGGTTTTATTTGGTTTTGTTTTTCATGTTGTTTTTAGGATTTGTTAGTTAGTACACAAGTGCTTTGCATTGGTTCTTATGACAAGTTAGCTCGGTTATCAGGTAATAGGATTTTGGGCTCACTAGCTTGAAAAAACCTGTACTCCCACCTTTGGTAAATTGCTCCCATCTACTCCACAAAACCACTACTTAGAATAAAAGATAAATCCATCCTCTGAACCCTCGGTCCTATCCAGTCTTCCTTTGCAGTATAATTTATAATGATTAACTCTGAAATTCAAGGAGGCTGCTACAAAAAGTGGTGACTATCAAAATCCTTGGTGAAGATCTAGCCCATGAACAGCAATGGGCTTTAAGTGATGTTGATTTTTTTTTCCCCCCTTATTTTTGGGGGGTTTTTAAAAAAGTAATAGGTGTAGCATTCATGTCAGAAATTATTGTGTCAGTATGACTTTTGATCCTGAAGATTTTAAATTTAACATTTATGTCCTGTGGCCATTCAAGCAAACAACAGAGAGATTTTCAGAGGCAAAATATAAGACAGCAGCATGTATAGCTGTGTTTTCCCTCAGAGTTCTTTGTTGTATTATATATGATGGCCAAATTAGTCCTGAAGTCAGTGAGCTCCAGTGTAGGTGTGTGGTGGCAGACCCGAGTATGACATGAAGGACACCAAAAGGACTTGGAAGCAAGAGGAAATTTGTAAGATAAGCTTTAGAGTACTTTGATCTTGCTGTGGGGTTTCTCTGAATTATATTTCCTGAGAGTATATGTGAAACGTTGAAAAATAAAACTGAAGAAGGATATTCTGGGGTCTGTACTGAAGTTTTAGAAGTGGACGTGTTTTATTGTTTTTCACGTGACTAATCTATTGGAGAAAAGATCCTCAGCTTGTGCAGGGATGCAAATGTGGAATTAGGGCAACATTGACCACCTTCATGTTCATATTACTGTGTTTTATCCAACATCAAATATCAAGTCTGGTTGGTTTGTTCAAACTGTGTTAACAACACATTTAAAAAAAAATTAATGAATGAAACCCACAAAATAACAACAACAACAAAACCCTTCTGTTTTAGCTTCTAAGCTTCTAAGTTACACATTAAAAAAGAAATAGTTTGCTGGAAATTTTTAGAATGTTGCCCCTTGTCAGTGATGGCTGCTGGCAGATTCTGGTGTAGATGGAGCCTGTCCTGGGTGTGACAGGACACATTCCTCATGGAAAATTATTCTGAAGAATGTGGTTGTCAGATCAGTTTAAAAATTGCTGGACATCTATTATCTAAAAGGTTATATAGGCTTTCAGAGGAATTTTAATTTGTTTTTAATAAAAGTCTCCTAAATATTAGGAAAAGAAGTAAGTATTGTTGGCAAACTTCTGGGAGTTTGTGCTTTCCCTCACCTTGTAAGTGCTTGTCAGAAGCACAGGGTTGGCTGTTCTCTAACACAGCATAGAAGGAAATAAAAAGAGAACATCTTAATTAATGCATTAGAATGACAAAACCCAGTAGCACCGAGAAAATTGCAGTAGATACAAATGTGTGTTTTTCACATCACTTTCTAGTGTTAAAGTAAATGGTACATTTAGAAATTCTTTCTCTCCAAAAAACCCAACAAACCCAAAAAAGAAAACAATCTTAACATGCTGTTAATTGTTCTCAGCAGCTTTCTGGGTTGGGAAGCAACTTATCATACAGTAATTAAATCAGTGAGGCATGGAATAATTAAAGAAAATAATTTTGATAGCTCGAAGGGCAAGACAAGGTTAACTCACAGGTAATATAGAGCAGGAAAAGTGTCTTATCTGCAACTCAGTACTTTATTATTATTTCTCAATATCCAAGTAAAACTTGGGGTATCCTCACCAGCTCTGACAAAACCTGTTTTATTCAAATGTAACTCTAATATTGTACTTAATGGTTTTGATGTAAGCTTAAAAAATGTCATAGGAACAATTCCTACAAATCCTCTTCCTTACTTCTTTTGTCACATCACTACACCCACAGAAGTAATTTAAAATAAGAGTATTTCTTTTCATGCTAGGATTTGACAAAAGGACTGAGGAAAATAATCTAAAGCTGTTTCTATGG
>VZRQ01010231.1:741526-815976 GCA_013397975.1 Machaerirhynchus nigripectus | reverse complement strand
GTTCAACAAGACAAGAAACAAGAATGGGAATCCTTTTGCTTAGCTCTACAACTCTAACATTATGAAAAATCTGAGCAAGGAAAGTCAGTGAATATAGAAAAATTTAATTTTTTGCTGCCTTCAGTAAGGAAAAAACTTGCTGTTAAGTTTGAGGGTGACCACTGAAGTCTTCCCTTTGAGAAGGTTTCCTTCTCAAAAATATTTGTCATAAAAACTTAAAATTAAAGGTTTCTTAAACCTCCTGAGGTGAGATCTTTGGTGAAGAAAAACTATACTAAGCCTACTTGCTTTGAGGGGCTGCTTTATGCTCGATTTCTGTCAGTCACTGTCTTGTTCTCACTGCTCTGAAGATGTGGTATATTGCCTTAGTGAGAACTGACAGCATGCAAAAGCCTCAAGGGTGGGGGCTTCAAAACTTTATTAAAAGTCAGGAATTGTGCTTTGAGGCTCTCTTGATGGCTGTTTGAGTTGTTTTGGTTTTTTTTTTTCCCTGGAAAGGACGCACCAACCACTGGTCTGCGATCATTGGGAGTTCTCACTCCAAGAACTACATCCTGTGGGAGTATGGAGGTTATGCCAGTGAAGGTGTCAAACAAGTTGCAGAGCTGGGGTCCCCTGTGAAGATGGAAGAAGAAATTCGACAGCAGGTAGGTGTATCTTAGTGCATACTTTGAAAAAAGGGTCCTCTCTTGGCCTGAGAACAATTTGTCATTAACAATGTCTGTGAATGTAATTTTGCTGAGTAATTCTCAGTTAAGTGGAGAAGGAGTTCTACCTGTCTTTCTAGACTCATTCTTACCCTGGCAAGAGTTTTTGTCTAGGAAAGGACAAGTTGCAGCATTCTAGACTTAGAAAATCTGTGTGCCCTGTAAAGCATAAATCAGAGGTAGCAGAGTAAAACTCACCTTTTCAGGCTTAATTGTGAAGAACTGTGAAAGATTTTGCTGAAAGAAAACTTTGAGGACAGCAAGCAATATCCCTGCCTTAAAATAGTGAAGGATTATTTATCATTTAGATACACTTTGCAGAATGTTACATTTTGCTTCTTGATTAATCACCTCACTTCGTGTTATACAAATATATCCAGCGCTGTGTTTCCCTGTTCATCACTATTTGTGTATCACAAGCATGCTTTCCTTCATAATCTCTTTTACAAAGAAAATAATCTATTCCTTAATGTTGGACACGTGCAAGAAGCCCTCTGTACATACCGTTGCTTTTTCTACATTTGTGTGGGTGTTTCCTATATTTGACACTTCTGAAGATGCAGTCAGCCAAAGTAAAAGGAGTGTTCAAGATGATACCATTGATTAATCATTCTTCTTTTTGGTAACTGCTGCACGTTAAAGACACAGTATTTTGAGACCTCCAGGGTGGGTTGTATACAGGGTTACGTAGAGAGATACAAAAAAAATTCAATTATATTTATATGAACAGTATAAAACAACCTCAAAGACGGTTTTGCTCATGAGAAAACTTGTATAGCGAAAGGCTTTGTGTGCTAAATTTCATTTGGTTTTTTGTGATGCTTAAGTGTATGTAATTGTGGCTCAAGAACAGCTGGTGTATTTGACAAGAAGCTCCCAAAGCCAAGAAAAATAAAATAAAACCAGCTTATAACTTAATATATAAAAGGGATAGAAAAGGAATCTGAAGGGGAAAAAACAATTTCATTGTGGGGTAAAATGTGATCATGGATACATTATTTTTTAACCCATGATAAACCTTTGTTTACATGGAAATAGAAAGTAGGCCTTGATCCTGTGCAGAAAAGTGGCTGGGTTTTATCCCAGCAATATGATATAAACCCAGATGGATGAAAATTATAGCAGAGTATTGTGTATACCACATGTAACTTCTCATTTTTGCTGCTTACTTGGAAAATCAATATTTTCCTGTAGTAGGCCCACATGGAATGAAGAAAATCAGCAATTTTGTATTGAAGAAGATAAATTCTGTTAGAGTCTTGATGAGTACTCCATAAACAGGGGTTTGGCACATCTGAATTGGGACTGTACAAAGATTAGGTGTTCTCCTGAAGCAGCGGGAGCAAGGGGGAGGTATGGGGTGAGGAGCAAGCAGAGGTGCACTTGTGAAGGGTCACGCTGAGTACTGGGAGAAGGGCAATGAATTTGAAGGGAATATGGAAAAAAACAAAAATCATGGCTCTGCTTTCCAAATCTGGCTTCTTTGTCACTACGTGCCACGTGTTTGCAAAAAGGGGATGTATTTATACACGGGATTCAGATCAGAGTGCCTTGTGGCTTTCAAAGCACTTCAAATAGATAACTGGCTACAGTTTCAGGGGCTGCTGAGCTTGAACATGAAATAAGTGAAGGTGGCAGTTAATTCCAGCATCGGGATGTCTGATTGGGTCGAGCCTGCAGTAATTCCCATGCTTCTCCTGGGTCAGTGTGTCCAGGCAAGGAGCTGGTGTTCTAACTGGATGTTACCCACAACAGTGCAGCACGGCATTGAATGCCACAATATTTTTATTGAGATTATTTGACTTTTTTTCTTTGTAGCATGTGCTTAAGCTGCACTAATATTTTTGAGAGATTTTGAGGTAAAAGTCTGCAACCAAGACAGCAGAACTAGTTATACCTGGAGCTAATTTGCTGACATTTAAGTCAGGCTGGTATTTTTTCTTTTTTTTTTTTTTAATTGCACTTTGTCCCTTGCAGTATCCCTACCTGCCTCGTAATTTGATAATGTTGTTTCCTTCCCCACATGTTGCAGTCTACCTCAGGATCTATTTGCTCCTTTTCCATTTCTTATTCTACCTCCTTCCCCTCTCTGCTGTCTTCCCAGCCTTGTGTTGTGGCTTGATGGGAGGATGCAATTCATTAAAATCATTCTCCAAGCAGCTTTGATGTTTCTGAAAACACAGGAAAGGCAGATTTTGTAATTCTGGTGCCTGGACTCAGAGCTCTTTCATTGCAGTTAATGCGCTTCTTCCAGGGTCACACTTGGATTTGGGAATGTGCTGTGTGTCTGCTGTGTTTTGTAGGCAGTTTCTTAGGTGAACATGTAGACACATATTTATGTAACCAGTGTCTGTCACAGACATTACCCAAGGTTTTATTAAAGAAAAAAAATCTAATTTTTTCAATGTTTTATTATCCAAAAATTTATGGCGTATTAAAAAAAAAACCAACAAAATAAAAAGTTCTTTCTTTCAAGGAGCTTTGTTAAGAAATGTCCTAACAATTATGTGTCATTAAATAAGAGATCCTCAAGCGTGAACATTTTGCTTCCCCTATGACAGAATGCTGCATCATCATCAGTTTTTCTTCTTGACCTGGCACCTTGGGCTGCTCTGGTTTGTGTCGTTACTGTAAAGAGCCTGTGTGGGATTTTTGCATGGATGATCCTGGGCGCTGTAAACTTGCTTTGTAGTTTGTTTATCTGGGAGAACTTAAAGGAACTAATCAGCCTTTTTGTTAAAAGTGTTCCTGGCAGCCTGGAAGGAGAGCCAGGGCACATAAGAGTTGTACTAAAACAATCTGTCAAGGGGTTGATGTGTACAATGGGATAATTCATGCGTTAGACTGCAGGGGTTACAAATGAGCAAACAAAGGATGGAAGAGGAATTATGCGAGGGAAAGAATGTGCACTGACCTCACATATCTCTGAGATATATTCACACTCTCACTTTGTTTTGAGGAATTCTGATTTCTCCAGAACCCATTATTTGATAAACTGGCTCGTAGGAAATGAATGCAGAATTTAAAGGGGAAGTTTTGCATTCAGGTTGGGCTTGCTCTGTTTAAACAAATGAAAAAATGAACGAGATGGATAAAACATGAATCAGAAGGAGTGAAGTGTAATTCTAAATCTCATGTCCTAGGCTGACGAAACATGATTCAAATAGAAACATTGTTTTAAATATCTCTCACCTTAAGAGAAATAATTTGGTTTTGCCTAATTTTCTCTGAATAAATATTCAGTTATTTTGTCACCAATTTTTTTTTTTTAAAACCAAGGTAACTAATATTCTGTAGCTTGCATCTTTCTCCAGAAAAAGCAGTGTGTACTCTCTGCATGCTCCCTATGGACCCATAGGTGACATTCTTACGGGTTTGGTTTAATGCTCTCTGAAATGTCAGTCAGTGGGATGACTTCTTAGATTGTCTTCAGCATCCTCAGATGAAAGCTGACTGTGCCTGCAGACCTTTCAGAACAGCAAGTTCTGTTTTTCAGGAAGATGCTTGTAAAGTTTTAGACTCATGATAATTTAAATTGTGTGTGTGAATTCAAGGTGAAACCTGAAACAGCAAAAAAATGATATAGAAAAAAATATGCAATTATTATGTCTCCATCCAAACATTTATCTTTACAAAATAGTCCTGATTTGGATATTTTTAAAGAGAGTAAAAATTGAAGTAAATTCATAGTTGGAATCATCCTGATTGATTGAATATTTTTAAAGTAATTTCAGTATTTCAGTTGAATAGTTATCATTTTATTACCTGTTTTGTAAGGCAGTGCTGTGTTCTTCCACAGAAGAATGGGGTCATTAGATTTTCCTGGCTGAAGCTGGTAAATCACCTGAATTACAAAGACAAATCTGCAGGATATTGATCACTTTTTATTACAGCACTGGGAAAATGATTGTGTTTACTGAAACAAGCTCAAAAGTTTGCTTTTCCCATCAGCTGTTATTGTGTGCTTAGGGAGCTTAAAATTAGCTAACCTGGGAGGTTCAACTCAGCCGACTTGTGCTTGACACAACAGCTGAAAATTCTCCCTGAACACTTCACCTCAGAGACCAGGGTACCCCTGACAATGCCTGGGAATTAGGCTGGGAATTGCACTGGGAAACCGCGATTGTTGTTGAAATAGTTCAGTCTGTGTTTGTTTAAAAGAGCTGAAAAATTACTGACAACATGGTGGCTTGGCCTTCATTGCAGGAGGAGATTGAAACATATGCAGGGTCTTAGACTGTTTTGCCGTGAACTAATAACTGATATTCCTGCTCTACTGTTACTGATGGAAACCAGAAGGAATTGGCCACCTGGGATGTTTTACCTTTGCCCAACCAAACCTTCAGTGTACGGCATCAACACACCCACAGAGCCCCCTTCTCATCAGTCCCCAGGGAGGGCATTTTTGTTCCCATCCAGATTTCAGAGGCACCAGCCTCTCCCTGTTGAAAAGACAGGAAAATTATTGTGGCCATGAAGTCTGATACGAAAAGCATCGCTGCTGCTCTTCCAGACAGTCCCAAAGCCCTTTAGGGCTCTGTGCAAAGCCCGTAGAAATTTTCAGTGGTTTTGGACTTGGTGTAACAGTGAAGCAGCAGAACTCTGTCCCAGCATGCTTTCCACTTCAGTTACAGCCTGACAGCATGGTTTTAATGGGATATTTATTCTAATTCTGGACAGATCAAGCTGCTTGATCGTAAATCTGTTTTTAGACTTCTGTTTGCTCAGTTAGACTCCTCTGCACTCTGCATACACCTCTGAATTATGGTACTTTTTAATGCCTGTTGAAAAGGCTAAATGGTAGATTTATCATCCTTTCCTTTTGGAAGATATACCTTATGTAATAATTCAAAATCTCTGGCATTTTGGTAATTAGGAATTTTGAAACCCTTGTATACTGTGCTAAATTTCTTAAAGTATTTCTGCCACAAAGAAATTGTTGTCTACTTGCATCATAAAGAGAAGCTTTATGTGCCAATAAATAACTCATAAAATGCCTCAGAACACCTCTTCTGGGGGGGTTCCATCTTTTAATAAACTTCTGTTGGAAACTGTAATTAGAATGATTCAGTTTAAGTTATTTTCTTTAAAAAACAAACAAATGTTCATCCCAACTCCATTCTTTTTTAGTCTCTGTTGATGATAATGATGTGCTTCTCTAAGAAAAAAAGGAACCGATGCATTCTGTGCCACAAAACACCTTTCGTTAGTCTAAAAGCCATCGAAGGTAATGACTCTTCCACAAAATTAAGCTCTGACAAACCACTATTAAGTGGTGTATTATTTTCTGGGCCAACACACGAAAGATTCAACACACTTTTATTAGTTCAGCCAATAAAATCTGCATAGAAAAATTTGAGTTTATTTGAGTACTCTGAAAATACCATTGTCCTGTGGATAAACTGTTAGTGATTAGGGCACGGTCCTTGTGCCGCCGTTACTCCATGCGTGGTTCCTCTGTTTGAAGGGTTGTGAGAGCTGGCAGATGTTGAACACATTTTGTGCAAAATGTCTTTTCTATTATTGAGGTAATCTCCCTGGTCTGGAGCGCCAGGCAAAATATAATTTTGAACTTTTAATTAGCCTTTGGTCAAAACTTTAGCAAAACAATGGCTTAGTTAATGATGCTTTTTCTCTTCATTTCTTCCTGCCTTCCCTCATCCCTTGTCAGCTGGAGACTGTTCTTTCTGACAATAAACAAGGAGAGATAATATTTGAAAAACTAAACTATTGTTTTTGTTTAATTTTCTGTGCTTTTTACAGCCATTTGCTATTTGATTAATCAATAAGACACCTTGATTTTTAAAACTCCAAGTTTTGAGCTCTCATTTTGCTTAATGGATTCCAGAGGTTTCACACCTCTAACTTTTATAGGAGTCTTTGAGATTTTGCCCTCTGAATAATTACCCAGTAATTGATATGAAACGATTTGCATAACCAAACAATGAGTTACGGTGTTAAGTTAGCTCAACATTTAGTTTCTCCTTCATTTACCTCAATTTGCCTTGCTGCTTATTTTCTTCTAACCATCACAGACTGTCCATTTCTAATATAAAACAGGGAGAAACACACCTTTTCAGTAGTCAGGTTCTCTTTGAATAAAAGATCTTCAAACATTTTTCTGAAGAAGACAGATCCTTCAAGAAAATAAAAGTAGGCTTAACTCAAAGACCCATCTTCTCAGTGAATTCTGATGCTAAATTGTGTAGAAATGGGGCCTATCAAAATTCCTACCCTTTTTTTCAATCTCTATAATAGTTCAGAGGCCCATCAAAGCTCATGAAGATTTTCTCTGGCTCTCTGATATCTGTCTGGATTACAGCAAAGCAAGGCTAGAGGAGGGAAACTGTTGCTTGTGGTAGATCCATTCATTTGGATGGCATGCAATAATTTTAGTTCTCCAGTACACAGACGTAAAAGTCACAAGGAAATGTCACCTGTTTGGGACAATATGATAGGATTGCTAGACACTGTTTTCTATTTTTAGTATTTTAAAATACCTCGCCTTTTCATTTCCTGCAGTTAGATCTTATCGTGCTGTTCTGCTGTCACAAAATTATTACCATCCTGTGGCAGATTCATCCAGTGGAAAGATGTGATGAAATGACTTTCAAATTATTGTCCTTCAGTCTACCACTGTAGTATTTTCAAAACACGAGCATTTTAGATGATTCTTCTTGTGCTGCTGATACTGAGGGACCAACTCCACCTGGCAGCAGCAGTTCAGCACTCCTAACAGCAGACTTTAGTTAGAAAAATGAGTTGTGTTAATTGCAACTATTCTGGTTTGGCATGGCAGCTCTAAATGCTAGCATGGCAGAGCAGCTGCATTTGGGTGACTCTGAGGCACTCAGGGACTGTCTTGGAGCAGCACAAGCTGAATGTTAAGTAACACAAACTGCAGAAGAGGTAACACCAATAATGGTGAATTGATTGTCAGGCATGCAGAGCAGATGGTTGGGCTCCTCCTTCTCTGGGAGACACTGCCCAAACTCCTGTGGACTTTAGCAAAGTTTGCTTTTTAAGGGTCAGAGTACCTGTAAAAATTAAATTAGGGATCAGTCGATTTCTCTCTCAATAGTTTCCTCTGCAGTGGCTCAACCTGTAATTAAAATGCAGTGGCTGAGTAGCCGGTGGCATTCAGCTGCCTATTAAGGAGATGCTGCAAAGGCTAAACAAAGGTCTGAACTCTCATTAGCAGCATTTGTCAGGAACCACAGGATCTTCCTTGTTTTCTCTCTTGTTGCATTGTAAATATTGTTCAAACGAACAGCATGCAATAACAGCTGAGGCTGAAGAGTCCTACCAGCTCATTTGACTTGCAAATGCTTAATTATTCAGACAAATTTTCCACATAAACAAAAACTAAGGAAATAACCCACAATGCAAAGTTTGTCATTCTGGGATTAACTTTTTGGGGGATTCTTTTCTCAGGAACCTCAGTTCAGAACTCTCACTCTGTATCAAATGCTTATTTCCACCTAAATTTCAGCAGAACACTTAGAAAAATACCATGTACAAATATCATGCATATGAACATTACTTAGCCTGTGTCCTTTTCCAAGACAGCTCTTCTCAGTTAGATACCTAGATCACAGAGACTGATGAAAAAATTTTGACTGCATTTAATGTTCAGAGAACAGAAATGTTCAGCTATTATGTGACATCTGTATTAATATGTAATAGATAAGCTGGCTCGAGACACTGGATAGGGAGGATATTCATAACTTTTAAATGAAGTTTTAACTTTGTTTTCCAATATTGCTTTTCTAGCCTGAATCCAAAAGGACTCTAATGTGTTGTAGTTTCTGTCAGTCAAAACCAGAAGCAGGAATACTTATTTTTAGTAGGGGGGAGGTCAATGTTGTTGACTAGTCTTTAGCTCAGGAAAGAATGATGTGCTTGCAGGTTGTGTGTTTCTTTGAAGCTCACCAGTCAAATATGGATGGAAAATAACTTCTGGGTGAATTTAGGGACTGTGATATATGCTGCACCCTGAAACATCTTCAAGGGTTAACACAGGGCTTGGATGAAAATGTCTGTCACTGTAATTAACTGCTGCTTACAAACTCTCTAAATTCCTTTTAAGATGATGTTTCTGGATTCTCCCTCAGTCAGCTCTCTCCTTTAAACACATCTCAGCTTATTATATTCTTGCTTCAGTCAGGGATACC
Source organism: Machaerirhynchus nigripectus (assembly GCA_013397975.1). NCBI lineage: Eukaryota > Metazoa > Chordata > Aves > Passeriformes > Dicruridae > Machaerirhynchus > Machaerirhynchus nigripectus. Next base: position 807,095 of record VZRQ01010231.1, on the reverse strand, counting down.
TTCAAATAAATACCCTTACTTTCAGCATGGGGAGTATTCTGCTGTTTCAGGAACATTCTGTGGGGAAAAAGCCATACAGAAGTTTCTGGAAAGGGGCACTTGAGAGTAGAGAGGCTCCTGTGCAAGTTGTTACTTGCGTTTACATTCACCACTCTTTGATGCCAATATTTTACCAAATGATATAAAACACTTGGCTCAAAAGTAGGTATATTCATAACTAGAAACATTCTATGGAAAATTTGTTTTCAAATAAAAATGTGGAAATTTAAGGGAGATATTAGGCTGTACCACAACAAGGAAGTTGGTGGATAAACATTGAGTACCTCAAATGTTTGTTTTCTGCTTTCTGAATGAGAAGAGGCTATCACTGTATCTGGAGTTGTCTCAGGGGTGTTTAAACACCTTACACCTTACTAGTATAGTAAGTCATCTAGTTTGGAAAAATCAGTTTATCCTCTTAACATGGTTTTTTCCATAAAATACTCCTCAGTCTTAGGACAGGACAAAAAATTAGCTAAGAGACTGGATAAATTAATCTATTTACAGAAATGGAAGGCATCTTAAAATAATTGTTTGCGCTATATTCCCTATAAGTTGGCAGTACTAATTTAGATGTTGAGGATGCAATGATTTTTGTCCTTCCCTCCTTTTATAACTGAATTTTTAAATACTTTCAATACTTCTAGTGCATTCAATGCTTTAAAAGTATCTTACTTAAGGATAAGTATCAACACCGAAAACAGAATTTTTTAAAATTCTATTTTTGAGTTCTGTGGAATTATGGAAAGAAGGAAGAGTTTTTAAGCATTTTTAAATCATAGACTGAAAGAACATTTCGGCTACACAGTTAATTATTGTATTTTGATTCACAAGCCAGACCAATTATTGATATTATTTGCAGGTTTGGGGATTGCTTATTGAATATCTGACAGATGCACCTCTAAAGCAAGCAAGAATTCAGAAAGAGTGAGTGCATTTGTGTCTTAGGATGATTTAAACTGAATGATATGAGATGGGATTTTAGTGCTCTTGTTTGGATATGTATTCCTGCATTAGTTGACAGTGGAGGGATAGTGGAAGAGAATGGATGATTTCTTTAAGAACCTAATTTTCAGCATACCTTGATCAGAACTGAAAATCTTCTGTGAGAGTAAGGGGAATGAAGACAGGGAAAAAGGGCAGTTGTGGGTTTGCAGAAGGTGGAAGACAAACCCTTGTACTTTTAATCCAGTACTGACTTACATCCACAGACTCTTTTTAGTGCACTTTATCTTGTTCCGTACATTTATGCTTCAAAACATCAAAAATGCAGCATTTCAGTGTTCTTCCGAAACAATTAGTTCAGTTTAAACACTCACTGCTGTTACTCCATGCTCACAGCTTTACTTTCTCAGAGCGATTTTCAGGACATGTAAATTTTTCTGCTTTTTTTCCTCCAGCAGCTGAGAACAGTCCTCTAAAATCAGCTTTCCAAAGCTGCCTGCAGTGCAATCTGCTGAAGGCTTCACGATGTGACTCCTGCTTTTAAAATAAAAACTAAAAGAAGAACTAGATCTTTGTCATCATTAGCTTAAAGCAATATACACAAAGCGGAGTGTGTGTGTGTCTACAAATGTGTATAGTATGCAAAGATATACATGGCTATTTAATACACATAGTTTAATGTTTAGACATGAGGAAACCGTTTATAATAATTTCATTATCCATGTAAACTACATCAAAATCTGTAGCTAGACATAAAAATGTAACCAGATCCTCTGTCTAAAATCTGCTTGAGCATCACTTGCTTTTCCACTTTTATCAAGGGGCTCACTTGTCACTGATTAATTTATACAGCCATGAATAGTAGTAATCTGCTTTCTCAAACCCAAGATGCACACATCTCCCTGGTCTTTAGATTAAGAAAGGCATCCACAAATTTTAAAAAATTATTTGCTGCCAAGGTTTATTGCTGCATCTTCGTTTCTCCTCGGCTAAAAAAAATCCATAATACTGCAAAGAAATAAAATCTCTTGCTTATTTAAGCTATGCGACAAGACTTTGTGCTGAAAGACTCACGAAACAGCTTGTGTTGATGGGAAAGTGAAAATTGAATTTTTCTTTAATGTATATGAATTTGAATCCCACACACAGATCCTCTTAGAATTGCAGTACAGAGGCTTTTTCATTTTCCAAATGGAAATACAATTTTTCTACCCGTATAAATTCAAGATATTAATATAATTCAGAATCCCTTAAAAATTCACTTTAATAATCAATCCTTAAAATTAGGGTTTGCTACGTTATTAGTCAAAAAGGTTTCATTTGAGTTATATAGGCAAAGAAATATACCCACGGTAGACACCTATTCATAAGATAAAAAACCTGTCAGTAAATTGTCTGTCAGCTGCCACTTTTGATATTTCCTGGTTCTTTTTCTCTCCATAAAACGTTGGGCAGAATTAGCGCGCATCACATTCATGTCAGAGATATTCCTGTTTCCTAATCCAGTCGGGAGCCTGCCTGGGTGAGTCAGTGCATGCTGGCACACTGGAGACTCCTGTGCCTGGGACAGCCTGGGGATGTGAGGGCTGGATTGAGTTTAACACACAGCAGCTGTGCTGCTCCAACTCCCCAGCTGGAAAGTTGTCCTGGAGGGGCGGCTTCCCTGCAGTTTAGTTTAACAGTGTTCCAAGACATTGAAATTCAGCAAGCTAAGGAAGGAAACTGCACAAAGGGATTCTGGAGCAGAGTAACAGTTCTGGCAGGTGATTTATTCTGCAGTAGCTCATTGAGGCTTTTGTAGAGAAGTTCAAAGTAGGAGAAATACGGGGAGAGACTATTTGCAAGAACATGTAGTGGCAGGAGAAGGGAAGTGGCTTCAAACTTAAAGAGAGTAGGTGTAGACTGGATATTAGGAAAAAATTCTTTACTGTGAAGATGCTGAGGCCCTGGCAGAGAGTTGTCCAGAGAAGCTCTGGCTGCCCCATCCCTGCAAGTGTCCAAGGCTAGGTTGGATGGGGCTCTGAGCTACCTGGTCTAGTGCAAGGTGTCCCTGCACGTGGGAATGAGATGATCTTTAAGATCCCTTCTAACTGAAGCCAGTCTATGAAAATAAGAATCCAGAGTTCCCTGTCCTGAGAGCTCCTGAGCAGAGGCATCTTTCCCTGAATTACTGCACGTAGTATCAGTACAGGTCTTTAGATTCAGCTGAGAGGCTCCTCATCATTTTAAGCACTTGAATTAATTCTTCACATTTTCACAGCAAGCCTGATTTCACTCAGAAAGTTCTGTGAACTTTTTTGTTGGAGCTTGTATGTGGGTTTGGGATGTACAGATCTTTTGGGCTGTGTGATGTCATGTCACCTGACAGGACTGAGGTCTGAATCAAAATTATTTAAGACTCTAAATCCTTCCCATGTAAAATTCAGGTCATCATTTCAGGATGAAATTACAGGGGAGACAAGTATCCAGTTCGATATGGGATAGTGTGTTTACAGTTAAGCAGGATCAGAGTTTATTTCTCTGTCTTTCTTAACCAGTTCTTTTGACCAAAACCAAGTGTCTGCTTGGTTTGTAGAATCATGTTTATACTTTTGCAGTACCTTCAGGAGAAATGCCACTCTGCCTCAGCCCTTTTGCAGCAATGCCAAGGAAAGGAGATGGAAAAGTTCATTTTCACTGAACAAAATAAGGAGAAAGCCCGCAGTGTTCCACAGATACAAGTTGTTTTAAATGCTTCTCTTTTTAAAAGTTAATTATGTGATTGCTGCATTACTAAGGAGCTGAGAAGAACATATCTGTAATGAGCAGAATCTGAGTAGATTTTTAATGCATCTCTTTCAGCTCTCCCTGTGGCTAGGAGTGCTTATTGAGATGTTCATTTACAATAGATTACTGGTACTTTTTTAAAGTACTTTCTCACTCTCCATAATTGATGTATTAGTATATCCCCTAAGCATATTTTCTTGCTCGTCTGTACTCCATTAAGATTAAACAGAATGGTCATTAGATCATAAAGCAATAAAATATTCACTTTGCTACTTATTGCAAAAAAGCTGTCAAATATAAAGATTGACTTTGCCTTCAGGTACATTTTTAATGGTCCTTTAAATATAGCCCTGAACCACTGTAACACACAGTGCTAGATGAAGAACTTTCTTCATCAGGGGGAAGTATATCTTAATTAGGTGTCAGGCCCAGAATTTTTGGCTCAGCCCATGCTCTTCCTCTGTGAAAGATCTTTATCCACGGTTATATGAATTCATGACACAGTTGCAATGCAGGTTAAAATTAGGGAGACAATTTAGACTTTATTGCTAGCAATAGAATTTTTAATAGGTTTTAATTAAAATGTCAAAGATCATATTCTATATATACATATATTTCTTGTTCAAATAACAGTGGAGAATATGAGCATGTAAAGATATGAAATAACCCAGTTTTCAATGGGCAAGCATAAATTGCACTTGCCAAGGGGTGTTCAATCATGAAACAAACCCCAAAGTTTTTGTTCAGAAATTTAGGCTTGCAGAATGGTGTGTGTTTCCCTTGCTCACTGTAAGTCCCTCATTACTTTTCTCCAACACTCTTTTCTTCAAAGGGAGAAAAAGAGAATGTTTCAAATGGTAAAAGCAATTTTCAAAGGGCATCAAGGATACTTCTATTTTATAATTGACTGCTAGAAGGTATAAAATACATAAAATATAAGCAGCAGCATAACTGCAAAGATGCTCTTGTCAGTAAGGGTCATGCTTACTGCCCACCAAGCTAGATGAACTTTGCAGAAGAAGTATGGTATTAATGACTGAGTAATTATTGTCAGGAGAAACTGCAGTCAGATTTATTTTATTGATGATCTCTTTATTAATAATGTCATGGCTCCAAGGTCACAGTGTTCCCAGACATTCAGAGAAGTATCAATATTCACTAGTTTTGATTGTTAATGAGTGTGAGATCTCTCTGTCAGTGCTCGTTCTGGGCCACTTTTTTGTCTGCCCTGGGATTACTGAAGTAATTAACAATTTGATAACACTCAGAATTGTAATGAAAAGCTTTGGGATATTCTAGCCTATGTTTATTGTATTGACCTTTTAAATGACAGTGTAATGTCTATAATACTTGTGTTCTTCCAAGGGAAAAGCCCTTTTCCCAAGAAATATAAATATATATACATATAGTGTGCTATAATGGCATTCTGTGATTTTATTTGGTTGGAGACTGTCTTGGGAATGGTGACCATGAATTTGCTATTTTTCCTTGAAGTAAGGAGGGGTGTTAGCAGAATAGCTGCCTTGGACTTGTGAAGGACAGACCTTGGCCCTTTTAGGAGACTGGTTAAGAGAGTCCTTTTGGAGGCATTCCTGAAGTGCAAAGGAGCCCAGGAAGACTGGACATTCTTCAAGAAGGAAGTGTTAAAAGGCACAGGAGCAGGCCATCCCCTGTGCTGAAAGATGAGCTGGTGGGGAAGACCAGCCTGGCTGAACAGAACTTTGGCTGGTATTCAGGAAAAAGAGGAGAGCTTGAGAATTTTGGAAGAAGGGGCAGGCAGTTTGGGAGGACTACAAGGATGCTGTGAAGTTATGCAGGGCTAATTAACCTTTAAGATAACGATTTTTGCCATTAAAGCAACCACTTAATTCCATCAGTGCTTCAGTTTTGTCACTGCAGATCCCTTCCTAAATGCTTCCAGATCCCCAGGTCTGGTTCAGCCACCCACACTGGCAGCTCAGTGTTGTGAGTTCTGATCTCAGCACTGCTGCCTCTCCCAGCCTGGGCTGATGGTGCTCTTGTCTCCTTGATTCGGTGTTTTGACACATCTCTCTGAAGTTTGGTCTGCCTTGTCACTGACTGGAAGCACAGCCCCTCTGATGCTCATGGCAAATGCTATTTCTTCCTTTGATTGGTTTTCCTTGGGTGAAAGCACATCCCTCACTCATTATGTAAAATAGATAATTAGCTGATTACTTGTGCTCCACTTAGCGGTATGATTGGATATCTGTCACTCTTGTCAAGGTTGTAGAATCATCCTCAGAAGAGGGCAAAGATGCTCTTCTAGTCTCACCATCAATATCCTGGAGGCCCTTCTCGCTCTCTGCTGGGTTCCTTCTGTTGGTCCCAGCGTTGGTGGCTGGCTCTTCTTTTTGTGGCTTTGGACAACTGCATCCCCCTGCCCTAAGCCCGTCACTGTGCCCCGAGGCCCCTCCTAGCAGAGGCTCTGACAGAACTGCAGTAAGCAGCTTCATCACCTCAGTGGAGCTCCACTGGAGACAAGGGCTGGAATTATAGTCCCAATAAATAACCAAGATAATCTGATCCTTTGACACTTATCTGTGATGTTTTCTGCAACAGCACTGCCATTTCTTGGTTTTTTGTTGTGCAAACTAGAGGAAATCAGTTCCTTACCTGTTCAGTCCCACCTTTACTTTTCATCTCCTCTCTCTTTCTCATCTTCCTATATTTGCACTGAAAAACATTTTAGCAAACATATATGAACTTTTTCTGATATTGTATTCTAGGTTTTTCTCAAAGAGCACCTATGATTCAACCTCTCCCAGAGTGTGTGTCATTACTTGGCCAATTCTTTTGTACTTAACTGTAGAACTTTCCAGAGTTTGAAAGGTATATATCCCTTTCTTTAAATAGATGTTCAAATGAAGTGAAAGAATTCAGTTGCAAGCCATTCATTCATCTATAATGTTACATGAGAAAAATTCTCACCCTGGTTTTTTTTCCCGTGGAAGGTATAATAAACTAGCTTGTAAGTCCCTTGTCAGTTTTTATTTCTGCCTTTATGTCTTTCTAACATCTGTTTCAGAAACACCAGGCTTTGTTTCTACTCCAGTTTGTTTTGGCCAGTGTATACTGAAAAAAACGATACTGTGAAGCACTGTTAAATTTACAAGTAAATTATATGAATTCCTATATACTCCTAATAGGTTTTGACTGTCCAGATGGCAACTAAAACCTCCAACTTTTCCCATGTGCTGCTGACTTTAAAAGGAACAAAAATAGCAACACGAACACCAGCCCCCTCAAACAAACAACGGGGAAATGAATGGCTTTTCTTACCTCTATGCCTTAGATCTGTTTGATAAAGTGGGAGAAAATACCTTGTCCTTTACAGAAAACATCAGAGCTTTGTGATCCTGTAAAATTTAATTTTTAGTAGCAGAGGAGGTTGGGTCCTGTCCACCTAACTCAGCGCTGCCTTTGTGCTTGCAGCACCTGCAGTCAAACTTCAGCCTGAGAGACAAATCTATGGAATATGGGGGGCTGGGAGGAGCAATGACCTGTGTGTCTTAATGGTTACAGCTGAAGATCTTTTTGTTTTTCTAACCTACTGCTGCTGCTGGCATGGAATAACCTGAATTGTGTGGTGGATATTTTGAGCTGGACAGCAGTGCTGATTGCTACCTGTTGTTTTCCTCTTAGATGAGCTCGCTATTTTTCCATTTGAACTCATGTAGATCCAAGTTATGTTAAGGGATTAAGAAGAAAGACCTTAAAATACAGAAAAATAAAGGGATATTCCGGTTGGGACTGGGCAGTAGTCTCGGACTTTCCTGAGTCACCACTACTCTTGGCCTTGTATTTCCCTGGGACAGTCACTTTTCTCCTCTGAATTTTATATACTTTTTGGAAAAAAGAGATTATTCATCCCCTCCTTCTCATTATGGTGTTGGGAGAATAAATTAAAATATATTCATATAATACATGTTGGTGGAGCATATCAAAATGCAGGAGGAGGGCCTAGATTATAATTTTTATACATTTTGTTTAACTGATGACATAACTCCTGGATGGCATCTTTAAGGCAAGAATTCTTTTCCCACAGAGATGTCCAGTAATATTTTCTATTCACATGGGGTTCATCTAATGGTTTCAAAGCATGTTAAAATATTTAAACAAATAAATGTCCTAATACTCAGATGAGTTGGCTATAGAGTTTTTATTGGTGTAGAGTGGTTAAGTGCCTTGCATGTGTTATAAATCAGAGACTAAACTGGGAATTAAATTTTGGACCAATTTAGGGACAAAGATATTTGTAAAGATTTTGCTCGGCAGAAATACTTCATTACCTCCATCAGTAAGTGTTTTTCAGGTTGATATCTCTCCACTGTGTGCTATCTCTAAGACTGAATTGTGAAAGAGAAGCATTGTGTGCCAGTTTTATGCAAAAACTAAGTCAAAGGGTCTTTTCTTTGGCCACTGCCTTTGAATGGTGTTTCTGACTGTACATGACTTTCAGGGATGCTTGAGACTAAACTCCAATTATGAGGTGAAAGAGCAAGTTTAATTTGCATGGCAACTTGTTGCTTAAGAGTTAGTGAGAATATTAACTAGTTTAATAGGATGGGTAATGTAGAATGTATTTTCTTATTTAGTTTTTCTATGAGGACACAGAAGAATGTCTTGACTTCTGCCTGAGGCAGAAAACAAGTCAGGATTCCTTGGCTCTGGCCGTGCCATTGCATCCCTCCACACTGGGCCTTGCAGTCTGTCCTCTGACAGCTGTGACAGCCTGTGAATCTCCCGTGATGCCAGGCAGGACCGGGATCCCTTGTGACAGTCAGTGTTGTCTGTGCTTCTGCAAAACCTGGTAAATCATCTCAAAGTGCTTTCCATCTTCAGGAGAGGAGGTGTGTGCTGCTCCTCTTAATGCCCCATGCAGGAGTGAAGGAGAGATGGATCATTCCAATATTTCTAAGACAAAAGGCAAACTACACCATCATTATTTGAGAAGAAGAAGGAGATTCTGTAGGAATTAATTAAAATCCTATGAAAAAGTATGCTCATCTGCAAGTGTGAATGAAGAGACTTTGACCTGTCCTTTCCACAATAGCTCCCACTTGATGATACTGCCTTCATTTCTCCCAGTTTGTGAGGCATGAGGAAATGAGATGGGCTCCAACAAGAAGGATAATTCTATTTTCTTCACAGTGTGTGAGGAGAGAAAGGCTGCCATGTGTTGATGAGATCATCACTTTAATAGCAGCCATTTATCTCTGAATGCTCTCTGGAGGTAAACACAACGATCACTTTTAAAGTTAAAAGCATAATTCAGCCTGGTTATTTTCCTAATCCTCTTCTTATTGAGGTGGATTGGTTCACCTGATCTATTTAAATGGTGATGAATGCAGAATATTTTTTTCAATAATGTCTTTCATACTTGTTTCATCTTGATTTAGGATTCAATAGCAAATTAAAAAAAAACCCCAAAACAACAAAACCATCCAAATCCCTATCTTTTTAAGTAAAGAAGCTGATTGGGCCAAGTTGAAATATAAAGGGAAAAAAAAACCCATTCTTCTTTGTGGTGGCCTTGGGAATTGCAAAGCTGGCAAAAAGTTATTTTGCAAATGACAAAAAAATTGTAAGTTCTCCTCGGGAATGGCACAGATCACTGCAGCCAGCTTGGATGCTAGAAATAATGCTGCTTTATCCTCGGAGTAAACTGGGTCCTAAGGAAGAGGTAGATTGAGCCTTTTCACATTAAAGCAAGGACTAGTACTTGCGGGAGGTTTTTATGAGAAGCTGGTTCTAGATTAAGTTAGTTTAGAGATAAAATTCTTAGAAAAAGGCCTTTATTATCCTCAAAGGATTATTATCCTCAAATCAAGAATATAATGGTCTTGCAAGAACTTAATCCAACAGTCTGTCCGATATAAGCACTGATAATAAACTTTCCTGCAGCTATTTCAGTTGCTGGTAGAAGGGAACCACCAGCCCTCGAATCCATACCTTCCATTTTGTGAGGGTGCATGTTTAATACTCCAGCTTCTATTTCCCATTCCAGTGAGATTTTGTACTTCCCTGTAGCATAGCAGCAAGGTGCCCATCTTGTTTCCTTCTTTTCCAAGTAAAGAGTAGAGCTCTTGTTCCCTTTCTTTTTCTTTTTCCGGGACTCTGCTTATACAGAGCAAGATCTTAAAAGGAGAATTGTGGTGTGTTGCTGTGAGTTTTGTGGATGTTGGTCTTTGGGTATTGATTCATACCCACAGTTTCATCCCCAGAAGTAAGCCAGGGTCTTCTCAGTATTAAATTAAAGAGTTTTTCTCTTCAGATGTATTTATAAAAAAATAACTGGTTTAAGGGACATTTGTCCCATAAAGAAGACATTTTCACAGTCGTGTAGGACAACTTGTCCTAAATGCGGATAAAATTTCTAGGATGTCCATCAAAACATTCACCTGGGAGCATTTTGGGTTTTCCTATACACATTTCCCAAAATTTCACCTGTAAATTTTGCAAACAAGAAAACTTTCAGTGAATTAGTCATCCATTTGCATATTATTTCCATATTTATTCCCTAATACCCTCCTTAATAAATAGCTGTAGAAGTTGGAGCTGTTAAAGTTTTCCCCTCTGAAACAAAAATACTATTTAAAAATTAAAAAAAAAAATCCCTTGTACGTAATTGTCTACTTACCATAGGCTTTTCCTTTAAATTTTCACATTTACTTGACTTGAGTTACTGAGTTTAATAATGGTCAAGATGCAAGCATAGACATGAAAAAAGGGGATACTTAACACTGAGGAGAAATGTATTGATTTAATTAAATTCCTGTCTTATGCCCTAGAAAGAAATGTCAAATTAAAGCCAGTTATATTGGTTAGATATTTCAGATCTGACACAAATGAAGGCTTTATTAATTCCTTGGTTCCTAATTGTTTTATTTGCATCACAGCACACCATAGTTCTTGGATGTGGTTCTGCTCTTGCTCCCCCTGTAATTACTCAGGGCTTGGGCACCAGAGAGAGAAATCCAAGCCTGTCTCATTAATTGCTTGGTTTCTTTTAATAGCCATACATTACCTGCAGGATTTATTTGATGACCACTGCTTCTGCTGTTTCCTGAAGACCCAGTTCAAAACGTCTTGGTACATCTTGAAGGCCAGGACATGCTCTTATCCCCAGTGTAGATATGAAGAACTTGGGCACAGGTAAAGCAGTTTGAGCAAAAGCCTAAACTTCTGCGGTTTTTTGTGCAGAAAAGCTCATCTAATTCATCCATGGTTGCTCACAAGGTTTTATGTTGGCAAAATAGGTTGCTTTTTTGTGTTTTCTTTTCTTTTTTATTTCCCTAGTTTTGCTGTTCTTTTGTACATTATATGGTTCTCAAAGGAGCATCTGAACATGCACCATCACTACTGTGGGATGGAGTAATAATACATAGAATTAGTGATTTCAAACAAACCCATGCACTTCAAATTAAGAACATAAATATTTTATTTTAAGTTATGATGCTTCCAGCAGGTTCCAATTTTCTTCCTAATTCTATTTTTTTGCTAAACTGATTTTTATTGTGATAGGAGTAGAAAATCTATTTAATGCATTGAAACGACCCAACAGAAAGAATATGAATGAAAAATGTCACACCCGATACGACCAACCCTGGGAATCCAAAGATGTAATGTGGCATAGAAGAGGAGCCAAAACAATTTGGCCTCTAGAACAAAATCTGTGTTGAGGAAGTTGAAGTCCCTGTGAGAGATGATGGAAGACAGTTAAGGACAAGTCTGGTTCTGCTGAAGGAGAAAACTGCTGGGCTCGTGTCACATTAATGAAAATGATCCTGGCAAACAGCAGATTTCCCAACTTTGCAGAGGGAGCTCGTTTGGAGCCCTGATAGGCAGGATTCCCCCAAGCAAATATCCTGAATCACTGACACATATCAGCCTGTGCCTACAGTGCTGATGCTCCCAAAACAAACCTAATAGAAGATAATTTCTTTCTTACCTTGGAAGCTATTCTTCCCTTCTTTTTCCAATGCACTCCTTCTTTCCAAATCACAGTGGGAAGCCCAGGAGAAAACAGAATGAAAAGAATCTTGGTTAGTCAAGCAATTTTGGTTTTGTCTTTTTTTTTTTTCTTTTTAGAAAAGAAACAACTTCTGCAGTGCCAGACACAGTTTTAGATTAAGATCTCTGCAAACGTCGATAGATTTTAGTTTGAATCTCCTGTGAGAACATTTCAGACCTGATAGCCCTGCCAAACTGCAGGACAATAAAATCTAAAAAGAGCTATATAAATGGAGGAATTTTTTGAATGTATTTTCTTGAGTTGTAAGAATGTTACTGTGCTAAGCTGCAGCTGTGGCACAAGAAAATTTTCTCTATGTGTTTTTTTCCCCGTCACCAGGTTTGTTAGGCTTCTGTGTTGACCTTGTAGGTGCGCCACTCTTGTCACCCTCAGTCAACCACAGGTGAGGCCAGCACTGAGCCCTGCTTTTTCTTTTTCCACAGAAAAGTTATTAGTGCATATATGCCTCCCTGCTAGCACCGATTCTGACCCTCAGAACCTTTGCCTTCCTGTGAAATTAGACTTTTGTTTAAATGTTAATAACTTTTGAGTGGCCTCGTGCCATTGCTACCTCCTTTCAAATGCAAAATTGTGTCAATAGGGTGGAAATAAATCTAATAGGCTTAATGGCACCTGTAGAATAAAGCAGCTTGTCTGTGACCTCCTCATTAAGGTGTTTGCTGACAATGCAGACTAACAGCAGTAGGACTTTAATACTACAGTGTGAGGAATTACTTTATTTTAAAAGACTTCAGCAAATTTTCATGCCTTTATCCGTCCCCATTCTGTCTGGCTGCTAGAACCTGTCAGTACTTCAAATACCTTATCCTCCTCCTTGACAGGGAATTTCTAAACATACATAAATCTGTGGACCTAATTGCTATTGAATATTTTTTTCAAACATGTTTCCTGGGAAACAGACTGAACCATAAAAATTCTGAACCGTAAAAGTGCCATGACTGTGAAGTTAAGGTGTTTATGCTGTGTATACCTTCACTCTTTTCTTTAGATTTTGCTGTACTCACCTTCCTTTTGAAACAATTAGTATTTTGAACATAAAAATAGTGAGCATTTAGACTGAAGTTTAATCCCCTGTTTCTTCTGAGTCAGCTCTGGCTTTATCTCAAAACAGAGCATGCCTTGATGCAGCAATGGAAGCTCACTGTTCGTACTGCAATGCTGCATTTTGTACTACTTGTGTGCAGCACAACTTTGGTTTCACCTCTAAAATACCTAAATAAGTCTAACTGGGAGGTCCTGCAGTGCTTTTGGTGTGTCAGGATCGTGCGTGGATGAATTTGGAAGGTGTGAGCCTGGTTTAAAGCACTTGGACACCAAGGGGCCACAGTGGCTTTCCAAACGGGACCTGTTGGTGCATATGAGCTTTTGCACTGGCCTCGTGTTGGAATGGTGGGAAATGCACTTCATGCAGTAATTCTCCAGGGACAACTGCAAAATCAGCTGAGAGTGAGCAGCTTTCTTGTCATGTCACACACGCAGCATTAACAGATGATGGTAATTGAAGCAAGATTGAAATAGTCTAAGGTGAACCTTAATATTTATGAATTTTGTCAAAAAAGTGAAAAAAGTGTCAGTTACAAGAAACACCTAGCACGGTATAATAAACCTTTGAGTTATACATAGCTCTTCCTGATTTAACAAAACCCATTAAGAGAGTTTAAAAAAAAAAAGTAGCTCTAAGAATGTGCTGCTTGATAGTACTTGAAATTCATATATTATAGATTGAGCAGGAGTACCATCAGTGTTACTCAGGGAAATGTCTGTTGCCTTTTATTTTCCTCAAGAGCTGCCTTTTTTATTTCAAAAAGAGTTCTCAGGTGCTTTACAAAATCATTTTTTTCCGCTGTTACAGCTAGCATTAGTGATATTATCTGTTTATCTATCACTGATTCTACATTTCAGCAAATCACAACACAGCTGTTAACACTGACTGTAAGGTGAAATGTGGGGGGGCAACACTGAGTGTCTTCTTTTAAAATAACACCTTTCTTTTACAAGTGTTTTGTACAGGCGAGTGTGAAATAATGCTTCCTCGTGAAAAGTAAATGTAAAAAAAATCTATATCAGTCAAGTAATTTATAATCAGATGTTTCTTATATCTAACTTGATTTTCTAATGGGAGTGTCAAGTTCATAACCAGATTATTTAGCAAGTCTTAGGATTCTAAATAAAACAAAATTATTTCAAATACAGGTAATATAGTTTTTACGTGGTGGAATTGTGGGCCACCTAATATGTACTACAAATAGTGTGCAGCTCCCACATGTAAAGAAACGTACATTAAAAAGAAAAAATTAAAAAATATAAAGATACATTTTTATGTATAATGAAGTTGTTTTTTCTTCAGAAATCTTAACACTTTTCAAATTCTTAACTTAAAATATTTCTTCAGACTAATTCACAGAGAAACAATGGAAAGTCTTTGGTCATTGTGCTATGTAATTTAGGGATTCAATACTTTTATTCCTTTATTATCTTCAGTCATTGTAGGTTTTCCTGTTTTTATCTGATCATATATAGTAGAAAAAAAATTTTAATGGTTTGAAAAAAAACTGCTTGGAATAAATAGAATTTTCTTTATGGTTATCGAATGCCTTAACTCTATTTTCATAATTTAACTATCTTCCAAACCTATTTATTGCTTTCTATATTCTACAAAAAGTTAATATTGTCCCTTAATCATACAGTTTTAATATAATATATAGTTTTAACCAGAAAACAAAAGGAAGAAACCAGACATTGAGTGTCATGAAAGTTGTTTTGAAATCAATATGTAAGAACAGGGCAAAATGAGGTTTAGAAGAACTGGAACTTTCCTCTTTCTGTAAGTGCTCATGTTTTGATTATACATTTATATTTCCAGCTATTGGACTACAAAAAAAAGAAGTGGATCTTTCTTTAAAAAAGAGAAAATTTTAAAAGTCACCCAACTCCTTGAGATTTTGAGTAAGACCTTGAAGGCTGTAATAGCTTTCACAAAACAGCAAGATTTTCAACTGCATATAACCTCCCATCTGTCCATAATTTACACCCTTCTTTACTCTTTAAACAAGTCTCTAAACCCAAGACTAATCCCTGTGTTCTTCACCAAGTGTTTTGGGGTAAAATAGGACTAGGAAGCAGCTTGCCTCCTGCTGGCTCCAATATTATATATATATCTTCAGTGCCCTGTGGCCCCTTCCTTAAACTGTTGAATATTTAAATTCCCCACAGCATGTGCTGCGTTCTGCATCTATCAATTACAGAGGCCAGGGCATGGGAACACAAATGAGACCTCAGCTTCTCAAAGGACTTGAATGCTTGCTTTTCTTTGTCACATGTATTCATTCTTTAGCACGGATCTTGAACTGTAACACTGTGGTTAAAATATCTGAAAAGCCTAGATGTTCATTTTTAGATTGGTTTCCTAAGAAACTGCAGTTTACGTGATTGTGCTGTTCATCTGTCGGCTGTAAATCTGAAAACCACCGAGCAAACCTGAACAAAGGGCAGAAAGTGAAAATGAATTTCTGTTAGATGAAGATAATCAGGGGAGATTGTCAGGAGGTTAGAGGGGAAAGATGCAGGTGAGTTATCTTCCTCTGAGAGAAGGGTGGAGAGGCACGACACAGAGAGATGCTCCCTTTCGGGCTCTCTGCTTCGTGAAGCAAACTTCAAGCTTGCCTTCTTGCTGTGGTCATGTTCAGACACTGATTATGTTAATATTTCCTACCAGAATATAAAACCCTTTCCTGGAGTGCCAGTGAGGGATTCCTGCTTTTCCCCTCGTATTTCTAAGTGAGCCATTAGAACATCTTCCACTGGTCTCACTTTCCTGTGCAAATGAAGGCAGAATCTCATTTTCAGCTTTGGTAAAATGCAGCAGCAGCATTACCCCTGTCCTTTCTGGGCAGCATCATTTTCCCTGGGCTGGGAAATTTGTGAGAATGAAACAGTTTAGGAGAACCTTATGGTGAGACTCTCTCTGACTGTCCACCAAGGTAGAGGATGCAGTGCTGCCCCTGCAGTCAGAGGTCTGTCAGGTCAGGATGAATCCCCAGCATGGAACTGGTTTGGTAAGAGGGACTGAGCTAAAATAAACTCATCTCCCAGCCAAGCCAAAGGGGTCTCAGACTGTTATTCAGGTAATAAAACTCAAGTATTTTAAAAGAAAATGCTTCAGCTTTGTTGAAGGCCAGACCTGGTTTAGATAATGACCATCTCATGAAATGGGTGTTGTCAGGTTTATGTCAGAGAGCCAGTCAGATTGACATATGGATTCCTCAACGGCCTCAGAACCAATAAAGCACATTAGTGACTATCTGATTTCATTAGTTCTCCATGCATCACCCACAGAAGTTTTCCCATTTTCCTTGCGTGTTCTGAAGAATTATGGAACACTGCTATTTATCTCCAAAAATGCAGAATTGCAAAATTATGGACCCTGAATGTTAATGCCGTGGCTCAGAGTTCTATTATGCTTCTTGTGCTTCAGGTAACAACTTTCAATTTCTTTAGTCAGCATGTTCAGGTCATCTTATAATTCTCAGATATATCAGTAATACTTCTCAAGATTTAAGTCTCCCCGGTGACTGGATTGTGGCTGTCCTCTAGATGGTTGAGTTTAGGGATCAAGTTTTCAGTGAGTGCAAAAATATAACTATAGTGAGTTACTGAAGTAATGCTGATTTAAACCACTCCACGATTTGCTTTGGTGGTTAAATTTAAAGTGTTGCTGGTCATTAGAATAAGCCTGTTAATTTCTTTATGTATTGCAGTCTCATTTGCTCAGCTTTTTACATTCTCCTTTCTTGGTCATTAAAGTTAATGTAGAACCTCGTTGGCTGCTGCTTTCCATTCTGTATGCTGAGTGTGCCTAAAATTCTGTCACCCCTGGTGCTGGGTCTCTTCCTCTTCATTTATGATCAAATAAACAAACAAATATCTTGTCCTGCCATCCTTATTGCCAACATTCAAATCAGAGATTCTTGGAGAATGTATGTGAAATATTTTATTTTCCTAGCATCATCACGTTGTGCAAGCTTAAAAAATCTTGGTTTTGAGTGGTCATTTAATATCCTAATTGTGCCCTAGAGAGCCCAGGACACCTTCAAACACCAGGCTTCCCTGTGCAACATTTAATATTCATAAGGTCTCTACCAATCCTATTTATTTTCCCATTCTGTCCTGTGACAAATATTATTTTCTTCTTCACTCTACTCCAGTATTGATAGGAATAGTAACTATCTTGTTCCTGGTTTTGTCTATTGTGTTTTATATTAATTGCCCCATTTTGTTCTGTATTGCACTGAAGCTTGAATTCTTTATGAAATAATTGACAAAAGCTCTATTGCTCTCTTCATAATTCTTCTTTTGGAGTACATTCCATGATACATATATATGCATGATATACACACATATAAGATGATATTATTAACTAGGACCATAAACACAGGCTGTCTTATCTACCAGAATAAAGGTGTTTTTTCTCTGAGTGCTTTGCTGAAGGTGGGAGTCAACATGTTTCTCTAGAAGACACAGCAGAACCTTCATCTAATAAGATTATTTACTACCTGTAAATGCAGCTTTTATGCACATTTATGCCTTTCCAAAACACTTATTTAGCACTGGCAAGTTTTTATATTCTAGTATAACATATTTTTGTTGTTTGAATGCCTGATAGGATTAACCCAGGTGCCAAAATTTACTTGTCTTTCTGTTAGGGTGCTGTGGACTGCAAGACTGATGTTCAGTGCACGGAGCATTCACAGTTTGACTCAGGGTTCCTGCAAAACCACTCGTGGAAATAAATATTCACAGCCTGCCTTTCTTTCTCAGTTTCTTCCAAACAGGTCTGAGCAGGAGATCTAAAAAGACAAGGATAATCTGGCACCCTGGAGGTGGGAAAGAGAACATGGGAGAGCAAGTGTTAAGAAACACAAGTCTGCTTTCTCCACTTTATCTTGTGGCCAAAAAATTAAGTTCCCTGGTTTTGTTTCCCTTCTGTAAGGTGGTGACTGTAGGAATGAGGCAGATTCATTAATTCAAGACCTTAATGCAGTAAAAAATGATATTATTGCAGCCATATATGGCAAGAAATAATCAAACCAGTGTGGAAGTTGCAATGTCATAAATTTGGCAGAGTAGGAATCTTTGTGGCATTTCTTTTTTGTTTTGATTTTTTTTTAGTGTAACCTAAAAATTTGTCTTATCTGTCCTGTTTTCTTACTTCATGTAGAATCATGGAATCATTTAGGTCGGAAAAATCTTTAAGGTTGAGTGTAACCCTGTGCTCCCTTATTTCTTCATTTGTCATTAATCAATCAATTGAATAATTGTGAAAAAAATAATCAAAACTCTGTTAAGGCTTAACCAAATTATATTTCTAAGGATATCAACCCACAGAACTCACCAAATGAATAAAATGTCAAGCTTTAATTGCCATAAGCTGGAAGGAAAAAGCTGCTAATAATTCTGGTTTTGGGATGCTTGTTGCACGCTGAGGAATCCGCTGATGAGAAAAAAAAATGTGTAAAATATCCTTAATCAAATATTAGGAAAACAGTACTGTTGGATGCTACTGGTATATGAGGCTTTCTGATAAAAGAATTTATATATAAAATATATATTTAGGAAAAACTTGAAGATGTCAAATATTTGCTGTGGTCATTCATAAAGACTTAAACCCATTGGATTAATAAGTATTAATTACGTTTTTACAGTGCAGGGAATTACCTGTGCTTTTATTACAAAATAATAAACATGGAATCAATGAAATTTTATAATATCTGTCAGGGGATGCTCTAGGGAAATGAGAAATTGTTTTCTTTTTGAATTAAAAGGCAGGAAATTCTGATCAAATTTTACAAGCGTAAGACAAACCCTGTATCTAATATAATGAACAACTGAATTTCTAATAGCAAAGCTGCTTAGTTCTGTAGGCTAAATATGCTGTAAAACTGGTGGTTTATTATTTTAGTCTTAGTGATGCTTTATTTTAAGGCTGAAGCAAAAGTAACAGGAACACATTTTCCATATTCTCCAAATTGTATCTAATGTTTTTAAATATCATGAGGAAAAGCGAAAATGAAAATCTGTTGAAAATAGGAGAGAGGAAAATCTTGCAGGAGTAAATCTGACAGTTTAGACCATTTAATCTTGTCATGCAATAACAATGCTTAAATTAATAAAAGCACATCAAAGCAAATTTACACCTTTACCATTATGTATCAGAGACGTGCTCCTTGGGACAAAAACCTTTTAATGTTATGGTTTTACTCAAAGAACTACTGGACTTTTAATTTTAATAAAGGTACAGTGTCCTGCTTTTAATATTAAAAACCAGCCCAGTGACCAACCGGTCTGTTCATAACCACGTGAAAAGTCCATTTTCAGATCATAGCAGGGAGAGTGTTATGTATTGTCAACACCTTCCTTTCAGTGAATGATAGCCCTAATCCTTGAGGTAAAGAAGATTTCTCTTCAGCCTGAGTGCAGGAAGCTTAGTGGAAGAGCTTTATCCCATCAGACATATCTTAACTGAGCAGTTATTTTTCTCCTGTATCCTATTGTCGTGTATGAGCACCAAGCAAGCTTCTCAATTTCTGTGAAGGAAAATGGCAGCAGTGGCACAAAGCAGCTCAAAGGTGCCTAACACATCTCGACAGAACAAAGAAATATGAAAGCCTGCATGATAATGCACATATTGTATCCCTGTATGGCATTTTGGGGGCCCTTGCACTGCCTAGAGCCTGATGGCCAATTCAGGGAGATTCCCATACCTCTTCCTTAGTCTGTTCTCATCTCAGTCAGTTCTGCCTCCCAAAATCTTAGCAATTAATTTTCATTCTCATTCATTTAATCCTCCTATCTACTCCTGAGCAGATCACCTCTCTTCCTACAGCAGCTCAGCCAGGCTGTTTCGCTAATGCTCACTCAGGGAGGCAGATCCAGCATGACCATCCCAAGGAGGATTAGTTCAGAGGGAGCACAAGGAAAGTGGGTAAGTGGGAGCATAATGGTACAAAATAGCAAGAGCTCGGGTACATGTAACCCCCTGGCCCCCACTGGGCACCTACCAGGGTGGGGGAAAATCAGTAGAGTTGATTGGAAAAGCTAATTCAGCATTTTCTAATGGAGAAGGCTGATTCACAAGGACTCTGAGCAGAGGTGTGCGTGCCGGATCATCCTGCTCTGCTGTTTCATACAATCTACAGTTGCAGTCCACTCTCCACCATTTCCTCAACAAGGAATTTTTCCTGGTGGTTGGTCTCTAAAAGCAGCCCTGATAGGAAGAATCCAACTTTCCCTCTTCTTGCCCAGCATAAAAAATGATTTGTGGTTTGGTTTTGGGTTTTTAGGGGGTATTTTTTAGGATATTTTAGGAGAGTAGCAGCTCTCACCAGAAATGGAGGGGTGTGTGGATGATTGAGTAGGTGGGGTTTCATCTGTGCACCTGTACCTGGAGGAGTTAAAAACCATGGAGAAGAACAGTTGGATATAGAGTAAAACGTGCCACCTTGAGATCCCATGTAGAGTGGCTGCAGGGGATATTGCCTATTGCTGGCTGTGTTCCTCTGCTCATCTTTCATGGAAAAAAAAAATATCAAAATTTTGTTTTATCCTCGTGTGAGGAAAGTATCTTGTGGTTTTATTCCATCACAACGAATTTCTGCTCAAGCCCAAATCTTGAGGTTTCACAGGCAACACAATAAAGGATGAAAATGGGATGTTTCTGTGTGGCAGGTTCTTTGAGGTCTGCTCATTTCAGAAGACAGGGCTAATTTGAGGTACCCTGTGATAGGTTGTAGATGGCACTAAGAAAGAGACTTCATTGAGCCAGACTGCAGAGCTCTCTCAGGCACCCACTGGGCTTTTCTCTGAGTGTGCTTTTGGGGGTGGATCTGCCCACCTGAGACTGTTGCTCAGTAGCTGCAGCTGGGGATAACCAAGTAATGCTTCCACCGTCAAATGAGCTTTGAAAATACCTTTTTTCTCATTCTTTTTAAATAGGGTAGTTTACACAGAACAGCCCTGCACAGCTGAGTATGAGCAACCTATGCAAAACATTAAAATCAAACAGCGCAGCTTCATAAGGAAACAAAGTTCCCTGATGACATCTAATCCACTAGACATAATTACTGAGCACAAACACCCAGATCCAAAACCCTTCAAAAGGAAGCATGCTGCTGCAGTTCTGTCCAAATCCATCTGTTTGCACTGCCCTGTGGGTTTTAGCTGGAGCTGCAGAAGCAGAGTGTTTTACAGCCACAGAAGTTAATGCAGATTTTCTTGATGACTCTTCATGTTCTGTCACATTTTCTCATGCTATTCCAAAGAAGACAATGCATCTTCATTCCTGTGGCAGGGCAGGTGCCAGCTGAATGGGAATAGAGCTTGTGCTTATCTGTTGATACCTCAGTGAGAATAGAGCATTTGTGAAATTCTTTTTGGCTGTCAAGAGAAGTGGAGGCATTTTCCTCCTCTCCCCTCAATTCACTTTTCAATCTCAATAGCTTATTGGAATGACAGGGTATCAAAACGTCTGGAAAGCTAAAACCATACATCAGGCACCTGTGTACTGCAGAGGTCTGACAGTGCCAACAGAATAGATGGATTTTATATAATCTCTTTCTCCTGAAAAGAATAAAAGGAAAATTTTATAGGCTTGACCTGTGATCTCAGAGAAATAGTCTGAGTTTTGTCTGGGGGGCTTGGCAGAATTGGGTGCACTGAATACTGCTCCACTTGGTATTTAATAAGCAGAAATGCCCCATGTAGAAGAGTAGTAGTGAACAGTCAGTTAAACATGAAGGAAATCTTCAGAGCAATGGTCCCATTTCTTAGAGCCTGACTTCATTCCAGTTGCTGATCTTGTTTCAGGAATTTGAGATTCATTACCACACTGATGTTGATAAGCCGGGCATCAGAAAGAATCAAGATAACATCCCTCACCTCTTAGTTTTCACTGAGACTCAGGAGAGCTTCCCTTGTTTCCTATTTTCTCTTTTCAGCTGAAGTGAGTTATTTACTGCTTCTTTAACTCCATCCACCAGCTCGAAACCTCCAGTCAACATGACAAAATGTAATATATGTGCAGCCTGCTGAATTCCTGGGATGCTGCCCAGAAGTCCCCTCAGAGAAGGAACACGGTTGGAAAAATGGATCCCAGCATCCATGTACTCAAAGGGGCTTATTGTCTCTGCTGCCTGCCTCTTTTCTACCACTTTCTTCCAGTGAATGCAATGGCAGATGGAATTCTGAGCTTGCACTCTGGGGATGGAGACGGGGGTGCATTTTCGGGAGAACCAAGTTGTTCAAGCAGATCTTCGTCTCACATAGCACAGCTTCTCCTTACTGGGGAACGACCAGCTTGGTGTGAAAATCGTTCCAATATTGATTCGGTGTAAGGGTAGCTGGGAACTCAGGGCTGCAAGTGGTAAGAACAGATCACCCAAATAAAAACATCCTAGGAAAAGTGAGTGCTGAAAATGCGTTAAAGATCTGTGTGTATGTGTAAATCTGCAGGAGTAACACGCTTGTCTGTCAAAGATCCTCATGGTGTTGAAATGAAGCAGAAACATATGCAATGTGGCTGTGAACAAGGAAGTTTGGGGAGCTGCTGAATTATGCATCCTCTGGTTAAATTGCTACTTAGTGCTAGAGCTTGGCTTATGGAAGATGCAAATATGCAGCATCTATGTAAACTTTGCCATGGAGGAAAAATGATGTAATGTGCAGGATGTACTGGAAATCTATATTTCCTTACGGAGTGTAAAAATTAAACTGACTCAGTTGATCAAAACAGATTTTTCTACTTAAAGAGTGTTTGTTGCTAAGTTTGTTGTAGAGCCATATTTAGGAAATAAGATCATGAGTGATTTGAGGGAAATTAGGCTGTAAGGAGTTTACTCTGTGGAGCACCAATCTCAAATAGATGGAAAAAGCTATTAGTAAAAAATGTTTCTTAATTACTTCACCACAGAGCATAAAAGCATTATTTTTTGAAAGAAGAAGCCTGGGAGAATTTTTCTGCCTGATCTTTTGCCCTGGAGATGTTTTTTGCAGCCTGGCTCTGTTTCTTATCTGACTGCTGTTCACCACCTACTCTGGGGCACAGCACCAGTTCTGGTAAGCTGCCCTTAGTAGTTATGTTTTTCTCAAGTTATGTTTTTCTCTACCAGCATTGCTGTTGAAATAATATTTGAGAAAGCAGGAACAAATTAAGGGCATGTAGTAAAATCAAAAGTAAAAATTTCTCCTCACAGACAATTAAACCATCATAAATAATCATGTGAGGGTTTGCTTAGGCTGGAAAACACTGGCACCTCATAATAATCTGTTCGTTTGTTCCAGTTGCCACAAACATTGAAGGGCTGGTATTAATTAAAGTACTTCTAAATGTTTTTACTGAGTTCATTACTAATAGGTTTATTTTTCTGCGTTGCTGTTACATTTGTCTTACATTTGCCTTGCCTTTTACAAGCTAATTTGATGTATATTACTCCTCAGCTATATATAATCCTTCGGTGATTTGCAGAACAGTATAAACAATTTATGCTCATTGTGTGTGTGCTGCCCTAAAGTATGGTACATAAAGCTATTAGGAAGATGGAAATAGAGTATCTTTTATAGGACTGTGTCAAGTCATAATGGGATTCCTTGAGATCTCAGAATTCACTTTGCAATGTTGTTTACATCTGTTGCTAAAAGAAAAAAAAAAAAAGGAGTTTTCTCCAGAAGGTGCCGTACTGATGAATCCAGGTTTGTCTTTTGTCCCACCAAATTCATAAATCATCTGTCCTGGGCTTGAGGCTTCCCCAAGCTCTCAGATAAACTGAGGTCTTTCCTAATGCTAAACAAATGCTGTTCTTGACTGCTTCATGCCTCTGAAAGACAATGAGAAATGAAGAGAATGGGAGAGGCTCAAAATGTCTTCTTTTGCAGAGACACATGCTGATTTACTAATATTTTAAATAGCTGCTCACCTAACCAGTTATTGTTTTCAAGTACTTCTCATCCTTGTTGTGCACTCGCAGTTATTTAGTCTTTGTTTTCACTTTGCAGAGGGGAGGTCGCAGGGAGGTTCTGCTTGTAGAGCCTGGAGCTATTTCAATAAATGAATTTAACAATGCCAGTATAAAATGAGCTTGTTGTAAGCAGACAGTGCTCTCAGAGCCAGAGATGAATTTCTGTGGTTTCTAAATAAGCCAAGTCTGTTCCAGCAAAGAGCCCATCGTGGCTCCCCCACGGAGGCAGATTGCAATTGCTGCAGGATTTTCTTACAGCACAGGAGAAACTTCTCTGTCTATAGGAACACACACACACACACATATATGAGAAGCAAAAAGCCTCTCATTTGCTTGGAATTTATGGCTTCCTAATTACAGATGAGGAGACACTCTGATTTTCTGCTTTCTTACTTCCTAGCACACTAACTTGTGTTTATATAATGTTTGGATGGTGAACTCCTAGCTCTTAGCAACAATTGTGGTGGAACAGCTGAAGAATTAAAACCATAGTGCTTTACTGATCATTTTTTTTTCCAATACTAGAAAGATTTAAAGAAGCAGGAGAAAATTTGTGATATTATTTTACATCTTTTTAATTCAGAAGTATCTACCTTCATAACAGGCATTTCCTACATCTTCATTTTTAGGATTAGAGAAAATAGGTTTTGGTCTTATAAAACAAAGTATTTTTTACACTTAAATAATCTTATTCAAGTTCGTTTCTGTCCTCAGAAGACAGAAAGTTATTCAAGGTAAGTTTCTGTCCCTACCATCTTTAAGGAAATAATACAGAATTTCCTAGGAAGTCATGTTCATGATTTGAAAAATATCAACTTGTGGACCAATATTTAAGGATCAGCATCTCATGTCTGAGCAGTATCTCGTGTCTGACAGACTTTCTGGTTCACATCTTCAGTGCACCACATTGCAGCTAAAGGAGGAAACATCTGTCTCTAATGTGCAAACTAATGGTGATTTAGGAAGGTTTTGAAAGGATTTTGAAATTAATCAAGAACCTGTGGTAGACAAGGGACTGAATTAAAGGAGTACTAAATCTT
This sequence comes from Machaerirhynchus nigripectus, assembly GCA_013397975.1. NCBI lineage: Eukaryota > Metazoa > Chordata > Aves > Passeriformes > Dicruridae > Machaerirhynchus > Machaerirhynchus nigripectus. Next base: position 782,241 of record VZRQ01010231.1, on the reverse strand, counting down.
TAAGTTCTTTACAACAAGATTTAAAGGAAAAAAATGTAGGGTGGTTTTTTGTTTTTGTTTTTTTTTTTTCCCAGTGGTTTATGATTATGACTGTAATTTTGGAGGCAAAATTATTTTTCAGAGATTTAGGAAATATAATCTGTAGGGGCGCTGTGAAAAAATGTTGTCAAAATAGGATTCTAAAATTTTGTCTTTACCTTTGAAAAATGAAATACCCAGTAATGAAATTGGATTAAAAAGCTCCTTTTATTATCAAATACATGTAGATCTATGTAGAAAGATGTGCTTCCATGGTATTCTAAACTTTTAATTTTGAAAACATAGTACAAAGACCAAAGTATCACTTGAAGCTTATTCAGACTATTGGTATCATCACTTCATGTGCAAAACAGCAGCAATAGTAGATTTGACTAAGAATTGAGTTAATATGTTAGATAAAGTAAAATACTTCTCATTTCTGGAGTAGCATTGCAGTGCTAACAGAGAGAAGTAATAAAAAGTAATTTATTGCACAAATGCCACCCTGAACACACCCAGTAGAACTTCAGATGAAAAATGGACCTTGCTTTTATATATATATAAAAAAGTTCTCATCACAACTGCACATAAAACAGTTATATTGGCTCATGTGGCCCTTATTGTTTCCTAGTAAAACCTTAACTTTCTGGTCATTCTAGACTCAGTAGGTGCTTTCTCAACTGCTCTTTTGTTTCTTGACATAAAGGCTTCAAAAGAGAAAAAATCAGCTGCACCAATCTCCTTTTCTTCCCCTTCTTGTGTTATTTTTTTTCAGTATTCCCTGAGCCCTACGCTATTGATTCGCTGTTAGTGACAAAGATTCAGATCAAAGAGAAAAACTGTGGGAATAGCCAATATCTTCACAGAGTTAGGGATGTTTCCTGTAACCTTTATTAAGATTTGCATAATTTGCATTATTTAGAATCTGTGTTACACGTCATTTTCTTAAAATAAGCAATGAGATGATTGCTCTGTACACAGACCGACCTAAACTAAATACCTACATTTATTTTGATTCCCAAACCTGAGAAAACACTTGTGTTGTTTAGTTCAAAATTCTGGTTTTAGCTTTCAATTTGCATAGAAGTGTTTTCAGAGCTGGCAGAGTCTGCCTCTGCCATATATCTTTCTTGTACTCTCTGTTTTACACGCCTACTGAGATCCTGTACTGCAATTACTGCCATATGGGAAAGAAAGTTTAATTTTACACTGGAAATCCAATGCTGGGGAATCACATTGCCTGTCTAGGAGCAGATATGCATTACGAGTAAAATCATCCCATTAGATCTATCAAGCAAATCTCAGATAAGTAGCAGAGGCTGTGATTTTTCTGAAATTATCTCCAGAAACACTAATGTTATCCCCGAGATTCTTTCCTGTGGGTATGTCATTTGGAATTCACAATCCTTTTCTGGCTTGCCGCCAAGGATTTGGGAGAAAAACGGGAAAGGGAGTATGGTGGGCATTTTAGACCTTCTCGTCTATCCAGTCTGTTAAGTTTCAACTCTTCCATTCCACAACTGGGTGAAAGAGGGGGCGGGTCTGGCGCAAATGGGAGGTGGCCAGTTCCAGGCTTGGCTCTGTGTTTGGGTAAGGAATAACCATGCCCTGGCTGCTGGGGCCTGGCAGAGCACAATCTGCAACCCTACAAGCCCTTCTGGCTCTCAGCAGGTGGAGCAGCCGGGGCTCTGCTGGGAGCTGGATGGAGAGCACTCAGCTAACGGGATCTGACACGCCGTGCACGTGCCCTCGGCGCGGTGGCGATCGCGCAACCGTCACCAGCGCCGCAGGACATCCAGGGAATGCTCCCTGCGGGATTCAGGGATAGCTCCTCAAACTCAGCGCGGCAACTTGTGACAGGTACAGGCGAACAGCCATATGTTCCTTGCCTAATTACAGGAGAAGTTGCCTGCGTGCCTAAAATTAGTCAGAGGAATCAGCTGCTGCCGCGGGGATGCCGAGCAGCACAGGAGGGAGACGCTGGTGGAGCAGGGACAGCGGTGCTTTAATTAGTGCTGCGCCGACTGCGTGAGCGCCCGCAGTACCTGCCAGCCAGGGAGGGCTGCAAAGCCCCTCTTCTGCAGAGCCTGCCCACACCAGTTAATGCCCAACAGCTCTGCTTGGGTGGGAGTTTCCCCTCTGACATGCCTTCACACTCGCTGTGTCCGCTCTTCCCACGTCGCTGAGTGAAAGTCGGTTCCCACAGCTGAGAGCAGAGGGAGCGTCCCCAGCAATGCCCCAGCCCTTGATGCTCACTGGAAAACCTGTGCCACTGGTCTAAGGAGATCAGCTGTTGAACAGATACCACCAGCTCCGAGCAATTCCTCATAACCAAGCTCCTGCCCAGTGGAGGCAGTCACTCAGAGAGTCTTTAAAATAGTACTTTTTCTTATATATTTCTATATCTAATGGTAAACTTACATAATTGCAAGAAGCACTGTGCATCTTTCCTCTTGCCGAAGCTGTGCACACGCAGGCAATCTGCGGGCATTACATGTGTCAGTACGCCCATGTGGGAAAAATATAAAACTGTTTCTTTTTCTTTTAAAAGCTTTTTGATTGTTTGACTTGTGCTGTGACCTTTTACATCAAATTATGTTGCCAACATAGAGGATTTCAAACGAGGCCTGAGGTCCTCTGCAGACATATGCTTTGCTTTACCACAGGCAAAACTGCAGAGCAAATATCTGCACTGGAGAACAGCTCCGAGCGGTAGGTGTTTGTGCAGTGAAGTATCTCACTGAACTTTTCACTCCAAAGCCACAAGCTCCAAATCTCCTTCAAACCAGGAGTGATCTTATCCTTGAGGAGTTTTCAGAAGAGCTGCCTTTTGACCAAACTGGCAGCCTCTCTGCAGGGCTGATGCTGCAGACAGCTACAGCAGTGGTGTGGGGATGTCTTGCAGAGCAGCTCACCATGTTATGCTGGCTTAGCATCAGCCTTGGCTTTTAAGGACACCCATGGTGGTTTGAAAAAACAAAATATGGTGTAGGTTGTGATAAGGAAGACATCTCAAGTAACTTGAAAAATGAGCTTTAAATGCTCTTAGTGCACCTCAGAGAAGTGGCTTCTTGTCTGTTTAATGTATCTATTCAAACGTATAGAGAGGAAAAGTTAAGGGTGAGAGGGGGTTTTTAAGACTCTCAGACATCTGAAGGACATAATCAAAGCTGTATAATGTTGGGTTTTGGGGGTTTTTTGCGTTATTGAAGAAAAGAAATAAATTTTTCCTAATTTTGGAAAGATGTGTCCAATGCCACTCCATAGCAGGCTCTTCCATAGGATTCATTCATATTTGAAAGGGGCAAGGACAGATTGAGGAAATATACAGTTAGAATGTTTTTCTCTCATTACAAGAAAGAACAAGATAGATCATGAAAAATGGAGAGGAATGGCTTTTCTGTGAGGAAAGCTCTCAAGGTTTTAAATTATCTTGTGTCATCTGAGAGAAAAAAACACTTTAACTTGTTTCTTAGAGCTTCTCATCTTCCTTTTCTTTAATTTTCTGCTTCATGTAGGCATATAGCCACTCAACACACATGGAAACAGCTATACAAACATTTAATACTGCAATTTGAATGAATTTTATTACTTAACAGGACAGATGCCAAAAAAGCTCACCAACTTTCCTAAGCTGGTTGTGCAATTTCCAATAGACAAAGATGGCACAGGAAAGGTTTTTATCACCCAAAAATAATAGAGAAATCTAGAATCTGCTACTATTGTGCAAATATTTTGTTTTTAAATAGAATAAATTATCTAACTAGCCAGCTCCAAGCTACGTACCAGCAGTTGATTTCCACACAAATGGAAATCAGTTCTCTTCATTCCTTTCCTCAGAGTATGATTTAAACTTCTGGATCAGTGTTTACATATTGCAGCCCAGTTCTTTTGGAAATCACCAAAAACTGTTAAAACCTGTAAATATATTGCATTGTAGACGTAGGAAGTTGAATGGGAGAGCTGCAGGTACTTGCTGAATGAAGACAGTATTTCAGCAATATTTTCATTGAAAATCAGGCATTTTTATGCCATTTCTGATTACGATGCCTCCCGTTTCTAAAATATTTTGAACTTCGTTTTTTCCAATTTAAATTTGTTTTTGCGAATGGCACTGAGACGATTAGGATCTTGGATTCAGGACAAAGTGCTGCAGGTTGGACTGAGATGAAGAAGTCGTTCCTGGCCTTTTGTGGAGGAGCATTCTGTGCTCCACTGCAGAACTGCCCAGATTTGTTGCGCTGGGTGCGTGGGCTGGGCTGGGAGGGAGCACTGCATTCAAAGCCCTGAGTCTGAGAGCCGAGCTGCTGGGTGACACCTGCTATGCTGAGGGGCCGTTCCTCTGCAAAGCCAGGCGGATCCAAGTCTCCCACGTTCAGAATTGTAACATACAGGAAATTAAAAACGTCGGTGCCAAAGTTACAACATTGCCACGGGTCATACATTTTAAAAACACTTTGTGTTCGTGCTATACTCAAGTTTTCAAGTATACTCAATACTGGGTATTTTTCGCTATACTGGATTAGGTAATGCTCTGTGAGCATAACAAGGGTAAAATGTGGTCTTTAAAGTTTTAGGACTCATTTTTCTGCACTGTTTTCCCTCTTTACTACGTTGTAGCTCTAGAGATTTATGCTATAGACTAAAAAGCCCTACAGGAGACTGAATCATGCATGAACTTTATACAACTTTCTGTTTGAACCTGATAGTTTTTTTCATCTTTCTCATCAGAGTGATCAGTGTTTTACTGAAATGCTGGCAGGCAGGGAGCAGAAATTGTGCCAACTGATGCTAACATTTCAACAACAGCAGAAGGAGAAAAAAAAGACAATAAAAGAAAGAATAGCTGGAGAGTATACTGTTTTTCTGGAATGATGTCTTTTCTCAGAGTGCTCAGTTCTCCTTGAGCTGAGGCTGCTTACAGTCATTTCTTAATGTGTGAGCACAGCCAGGCTTGAAACTGTTTCAGGCTTCAGCTTCCAACTGTTCCATTTATCTCCAGCTTGACAAGGTAGCATGGTAACCATTGTATTAAGCCACAAGAGGAAAACTCATGAGATAAATTGTGGCTTTTTGCGCTGTTCTTTATTCTTGTTTTTGTGTAACCATGTAGAGCAGGCACTGTAACAAGTTTGATGGAGTTAGTCATTCCCAGCATACGAAGATGATGAAGGGATGTTAGTTACAGTTTGTTGTGACAAATATTGATATCAGTGCAGTTTTCTCATTTGTGCCTGCAGCTCATAAAAAGCAATAATGCAAATATTAATATAATGTTCCTGACTTGTAATAAGTAGACCAGTGGTTCAGCCCATGGAGGGCTGTGCAGAGACTGAGGATTTTACTAGTGAGGCTGTTTCCCTTACCAAACTAGTTTCCGTTACCAAACTAATTTAAGATTATACTCCCTTACCAAATACTACTAATACCAAATACTACCTTTACTAGTGAGGCTGTTTCCCTTACCCAACTAATTTAAGATTATACTCCCCATATGCCTTCCCCCTTGGTAAAACCCCTCTGCATTTGTTGCCTTCATTTGCCGTGCAGTGTTACTTCCTGAGCATGTTCAGAGTTACACATTTTGAAATAAGGTCTCTCCAAAAAGGCCCAACCTGCTTAAAAGAACCAAGTGTAAGCTGGTGGTATTTGACCAAAGTAATTCCTGCCTTGTCTATTACAATGATATATCTTTCTATAAGTGGTCCTGAGTCATAGTGCAGCATTTCTCAGTCACTGCTCTCCTCTCAGTATCTGGTCTCCAGATAGATGAAGTTATTATTTTTGGTTTGGTCGTGCCCTGATGTGCAGTTCTGTGCTATTCCAAGTAAATCTGACCATTCATATTTAACTGGTGCACACTAAAGCCTGAATTTTTTAGGGATATTGGACTGTTTTATGATGAACTTTTTTTTATAAATTGAGTGGTATGTAATGATGTGTGGATGTGTGCATAAACCTTAGAGTCAGGAAATAAGGATATAAACAATGTTTGCTTTGTCTGCCTGATCCCAACTAAAGTTAAACAAAGTTTTACTCCTGCCGTGTGTAAATTTGTTCAAATGTCCTGCTCCCTGTTCTCCACTGGGAATATTTTTATTTGTTCCTGCCCTTAGTTGTTCCATTCAAAATTTAAAAATATTAAAGTCCATCAGTCAAAATTTTGCAATCTAAATTTAGGAGATTTCCATCAACATTGTCATTAGAAACTAACCAGGTACTTATGTAAAAGCAAATAGCACCCGTTAAATCAGTGTGTATTTAAAAAAAAAACAACATTCTTTATCCCTCATTGATTTATGCCAAGGGAGGTATCTTTTAAGGATTTGATGTTTTATAAGAAGATTCAGGAAATTTCTGTTTTCTGGAGCAGCTGCTTGGTAACAGGGACAATGTCAGTGCCAGATTTACAGTGTCAGATTTTATTTAAAGCTATTTAGAGTTTGCCACTTATTCCCACTGATGTTTCAACAGGTTTACTTTGAAAAAATTGAGTTGTAACATCTAAATTTTTTCATGCCCTGTCTGAAAGGTTTTTCTTACAAAATCATTTTGAAAACACGTTTGAACTCTAATGTCTTCTTTCAACAAGAACTGAGTAAACCACTGGCAGAATGGAAGTGAAAAGCTGGGAAAACACATTTGGATAAATAATGAAATGCAGTTCTCAGAAAGTTTAAGTGAACCAAAATGAAATGTGAATGAAAGAGAAAAGAATGACTGTCCATGGAAACATTAACTGGGGTAAATGAAATGTACAGCAAACTAAGGGGACTCGTAAGAAATTTTACAAACAAATAAAGCACATGGGGGAAAAAAAAGGTAAATAGATGTTTCTGTAAGAGAAACCTCTGAATATTGCTAGACAGCTAAGCTGCAGTGGATCCCAGTTTCTTCACTGGTTTTCACTGCAGGCAAGATAAAGACAACATATTCTTGACAAGCATTTTATGTGAAACTTTATTATATTAAGTATTATGTCCTGATTGATATGTCTAAATTAACAATTAGTCATTGTCCCTGAATACAGTGATTTATACCTGAGAAATGTTATGAATGGAGTCACAAGGATAGTAACAAAATGGGGATGATGTGTCATCATCCATTATTTTTCTGGAAGGAAAACACTGAAAGGGTCAGATTTATACATAATGTAAGACTTGGTTTGTTTGTTTGTTTGCCTGCTTGCTTTTCGTTCACTTGAGAAGTTAATCAATTAATAATATCTAAGAAAGCCCACAAGCAGTGTTAGAAATATGTCACGGGGTTTGGCAAACATTGCATTCCTGTGGTGGAAATGTGGAATTCATTGCTGTGATCCTTTCTAAGTCCCTTTCTAAAAAATTATTTCAATGACTGTGATTAATGTTTGTTTTTATATACACATTTGGCCCAACTAGACAGTATAGAATAAAAGAAGCATACTGAGGTTTGAACCCTAATTGCCTCGGTTTATAAAGAAAAATTGTCTCATAGAGACTGCCTAATTATTCTCCCTGGGTTTGTTATGTGTTTTTGTGGAGGATCAGGCTCTCATCACACAGGTCTGGAAATATTGGAATGTCTGTTTCAGTGATCTTGGCAGTAATTATTTAGAGACACCACAAGACCTCCTTGGCATTAGCACTGCTGGTAATTGGTGACAAGTCAAATGACTGAAATTTCCCTGCTTTTTTGGGATCAGCATGAGGCTGCTGGAACGTAGGCAATTTCTCCTTCTTTTCTGAAGCCATATCTAACATACAAGAGCTGCTTATCTGTGCACACTTACTGTCTTTTTTCTCTTGCTACATTTCAGCCTTACGGCTTATGTCCATCTTTTCCATAAGACTCCGACAATTTTCAACTTCATTTTGAATATCTTTATTCAAATGCAGATTTTGTCTTTGTAGCTGGGACCAAGTTGAAGGCATCTTTGAAGAAATGCTAATAAGAGTGCTGTGGTAAGGCACCACTTCTCAGACATACCTTCCTTCTTAAGAACGCTTCTTTGAAATCTAGACTAAAAAAAAAATAAACCACTTTGCTCTTATCAACATTGCTTTAATGTGCTCAGAGTAAGATGCCTGCATAAACCAGAAAACTGATAGGTGATAGTGAACCACTCCTTTATTGTGCTGCATGTGGGAGGGTCTGCTTTAGTGCAGCCCAGAAGGGGATTTTGAAAGAGACAGCTATTATGCTCCTTTTCTTCTTCTTTATAATTTAGCAGATTAGCATCCTGCATTTACTGAAATGGCACACCAACCCTGAGCACGTGATAAACAATGCTAAAACCAGGTTTATCATCTGCAAGGTAGAGGTGCAGGATACTGCATCAAAGGAATTTCTTGGCTGGGAAATGCTATCAGGGTGCCTTGAAATCTAATACATAGAAATTTCTCTTTTCACAAAAGGAGAAGAGAATGCAAAATTGTAAATGACACTCTTGGGTGAAATTGGAGAGAACCTGAAAAATTGCAGATCGTGAAAGATTCTGTCTCTTACAAGACAGAGAGGAAACTTTCTTCTGTGAGAAAAGATCAGCTGAAGGGAAAAATGTCACGCACAGGTCTGCTCACAAGTTACTGTGATTTGCTGCATTTGTCAAGTTACACAATCATACTCAGCAATTGCAGGACAGCTTTAAGGTTAGAGAAAATTCCTAATAACTTTATTACTCTCTCTTAAAAGCAGGTAAAGTCCTCTTAACTGCACTTGGTATCATTTTTCATAAGGTCCCATTAGAGTTAAATTAATGTATTTCTAGAGACAGCTCAGTCATCCCAAATCATTCTCTGTCTGATGTTCAAGCCTTTGATAGCATACTTTGAGTTTGAATTGAATTCTGGAGAGACACTGAGCATGTTAATTAGAGTCTCTTTGTGCTCTAAGAGGGAAGAAAAGCAGGACAGATAATTTTTAACATTTCAGTAGTGCACGTACCTCTTTCCTACATTACATGCAATTAGAAGCAGAAATTTCTAGAGTTGACATGTTCACTATGCTATCTGAATTTGCTAAAGGTGTACGTGGCCTTTGGATAATATGCATCGAGTACGGAGTAATTTTTTTAAACTAAATTTTAAAAAAATATTAGCCCGAGCATCTTATTTAAATGTTAATGTATCTGGCTGCTACAGCACTGTTTTAAAACACTGAAACTGCGTGGAAACTTGACTGAAACAAAAGTACTGAGCACATCAGCTAAACAGGGGAAAATATTTATGTTAGCTGATCCTTGTTTGCACAACCATGACACTCTTTTTTCAAAACCAGTTTATACAAATGGGACAACAGCAGCATTAGTGGTCTCAGGAAGGACAAGGAGGGCAGGCAAAGGGCTTTGTCTGCTCTTCTCACAGCCACTGGAGCGTGAGGGCAGGGCCAAGTGCCAGGAGGCATCGGGGCTGTCAGCATGCCCCAAAGTGCGTGCTGGCACTCGTGGGGTTTGTAGAAGCACGAGGTGCATCAGCAGGTGCACCCGAGGAGATGAGGACAAACTCTTCCTTCTGCAAACACGTTACTCTGGCTGAGAGTAAAGCCAGAGAGAGTACAGACCTTCCTGCATCTTCCTGCTCACGCTCCTAATTCTGCTGCCAAGAGAAGAAATGAGGTAGAACAAGACAAATTTCCTCATTACTGATCCAAAGAAAAATGAAATACGGCTGATGAAAGGAACAAAAGTGGCATTTATTGTCACGCTGGTAACGCATGCCAACAAGCTCAGCTCGCAGTGGTGGGCAACATCCTGAGGTATGAGAAAAGCACAAAAGAAGTGCAGGGAGAAAACAGAGAGCAAGTTTCCACCTCTGGAAGCTGCCCACACGGGCAGTGTTTGGGAGCGAGGAGCTGGGTGAAGGAGGTGGCTCGGCTGAGCAGCAGCTTCCTGCAGAGCTGCCTTCCCCTACCACGCCAAGAGAGGGAGTCCAGGCATTTACCACCCACAGAAACATGGATCTGCCAGAGACAAGGGATCTGACAGCTGCGAGAAGAACTGGCAGTGGGAAGACTCAGAAAAATTAAGCCCCAGATGAGAGAGAATTGAGGTCAAAACAGGAACAGATGTGCACTAAAAATAGAAGGACAAGAAAAAGATAGATGCAAAGGTCCTTGCAAGTAGACGGATATTTACCAAGAGGGAGAGACATCTTATTAAAGGAGAGATGGAAAAGCAGTGATAATACAAAAGGAAAAATCGCAGCACAAATTAAGAAGCCTCTTCCAATAATTCAAATCATTCTTATTTAGCTCTAACTAAATCACCCCGTGAATCCTCCAACTGCATTATTACTTGGAAAAGCAATGAACCTTATGTAAGGGGCACCGGTGTAGATGCTGCTGAGCACCTCTGCAAACTTGAGATAATGACATTTAGGGAATTAATAAAGTGCAGCCTACATTTAGTTCTAATTAGACAAAAGATAGCAGCCAAATTGCCACATATAATTTAGATAGAGGATTCAAACAAGTCATAGAAACTGTGCAAATATATAACTTCTGGGTTTAGTACAATTCCCTGAAATGTCCCTTATTCTCCATTTCTGCTGTTTGTTCCCAATAATTTCATATGGTCTGGGGAACCAGACCCATTCTTGGTGGCAGGCCAGAGTCTCACCTCAGGCACACCTGCATTTGAGCCCCCAGCAGGTCCCTGGCTGAAAGTTTTCATGTGGCACTTCTGAGAGTAGGAAGTTGTTTCTGGAAAAGGGTCAGGGAATGAAAGTGACGTTTCCTTCCAACAGCAGCAGAAAGAAAGAACCATAACCAACCCTGTCAAACTTCTTTAGCCTTTCCCTCCCACAAGCACGAAAGTGTGTAGCAGGGAAAGTATCAGTTCTGGACATTCCCCCTGGGGTTACCAAGCGGAGTAACTGCACTCACCAGTCTGGCTGTGTCAATTCCAAGTACTGGTGTGCAGGTACCAGTGACTATCGTGCAATGTTTGTCTTGGTGTTTCCAATGAATTCCTCAAAAATTGTCCTGTGATTCCCAAATACCTAATTTTCTTATTTCTCTCAAGGTTTTTTTTTTTTAAACAGACCAAATAATCTCTGAGTTATGGCCGCAAGAGCATTCCTGCAGTGGGACAAGAGGGCAACAAACTGACCCTGGGAATAGATTGTGGTTGCTTGCTGTAGGACAGCAGTTTGAAATGATGCTTTACATGTATGCTTTGCATAGATAAATATTCTGTAACAGCAGGAAGAACAATTCTTTCTTCCTCTGTCTTAATGAACATTAATGAACAAAGCATTCATTTTATTGTTCCTGTTGCTGTTGTTACTATTTTTATGCCATGCTCAATTTTCTAGGAGCCAGTTGACAGTAGTCTTACACAATTTTTTTATATTCTCTTCCCATTATATTCTCATGTTTACAGCAGACTTTCTCCTGTTCTTCCCTCTAGCAGTTTTGTTATTATTCTGCCTTTAAATTCTTTCAAGTGATTTTCAGTAAGCTGGTTGTATGGTCTTTCATCAGGTACAAAGAGAACACTTGGCAGAGTCTCTGCACATAAAAATAACATTTTGGTTTTTATGGCAGTGCCCTACAAAAAATAGTACGTTGGTCCCAATTAACACAATTACTCTGATAATTATCTCACCCAAATGGTTGGTCTGCATATATGTTCTTCAATTTACATGGGAAGGTTTTCCTTATTGATTTCTCTTTAGTGGTGGCAATTCATCCGCAGCCAATCCATAAGCAGTCTTATTCATTTCATGGACCCCATTTTCAGGGGAGGGGTGGACCACAGAAAAGGCTATTTTATGACTTATCTCTGTCCTCCTGCCTGAATTTCTAACCCCCTTTTTAGTTGTCTCTGAGCCCACATGTCATTTCCTCTATTTTTATGACTCCACAGCTTCTTTTATCTGCTATTGTATTGTTTATATGCAAAAATACGTGTGGGTGTAATTATAGGCAGTCCTAAAATGTAGCTAGTGCAAAAATTTGGGTTCTTGGGGTTTTTTCCAGCTTTTTTACTTCCCGTAAGATGCCAAACCTGTCCATGAACAATGCGTTAATTACAGAGAGGGAAGGCAGGAGATAACACATCAAATTTGAGACTGTGACAGAGGGAGGGTAAAGAGCATTAGCGTCCAGAAAAGGGCAAGGTGTGTGAAGTACAGCCTTGGTGCTTCCCACTTGTGCTTTGCAAGGCAACGTGATAGAGGACAAATGAACACAAGGTGTGGTTTTGGGCACAGGAGGGTGTGATGAAGCTGGTAAGGAGAGTCAGAATGAAGAGCTCAGATTCCCTCCTGCAGGCTGACGTGGAGAAAAGGTGAAAAATAGTGGCAGGGAAGAAAAATGAAACTTTGGCAAGTTTTCAGTAGCAACAGAACAGATGCCTTTGCTAAGGAGTTGTCCAAAAGGAAGTTAAACATGGGTAAGGAAAACTCAAAAGCAAATAAACCTGGTAGAGCACTTGTGTGCAGGGGAGGGAGGGGACCAAGAATGGATTCCTAGGTGTCAAAAGGATGCTGAGGGCCATTACAGAGCATGGCAATATGTATGAACATATTTGTAGGTACACTAAAATTCCTGTATTGGCACCTTGGTCAAGTATGCAAAGATAACCAGAAAAAGCACACACCCACTGAGCTGAAGGCTGCATTATGGTCCCCTTAGTAATTCACAAAATTGACTGTTTGCAAATATTTCACTGGGGCCTCCCAACAAAACTTTCCATAACCATATTTGTGGCCTATGAGTCTGGGACTTTTTATTTAGTTAGGGGGAAGTCATTGACCTCGGACTCTTTCTGCCTCTGTTCCCTCACCAATTCTATCCTAATTAAACAGATTTCTGAAAGATCTGCTGGATGAATGAGCCATTTTACAACTTAGTAATATAGTTATGTATTACTTAATAGTTCAAAAGTTAATTAATAGTTCAGAAGTTGTTTTCTAAGCTTGTAACTTCCCAGTTAGGTATGTTTAAGTGATACATGAGGCCTGTGATGGAGTCTAGTTTTAATCTTTAATTTGCCACCAGTGCAGCCCAAGTCTCAGCCACTTCTGGGAGCCACATCTCAGGGCTCATCCAGTCCTGCTAGCTGGGAGCATTTTCTGTCTGGTGCCGACGCCCAACTCCAGGGGCAACAGCAATCTTTAATTTTTTACAATTTTTCAATGTAGCTCTGGATGGACTGAAGAGGAAGTGTGAACTGTGAACCCAGTTCCAGAAATGCAGAGCACTGAGTGGCATTTTTGGAGCAAGCACCACTGAGCAACCTGCCTCAGGGCTGCCTAACCAGCTGGGACTCAGGTGACCTCTTCTTCAAGACAGAAACAAAAGCTCCTGATTGGGAAGAAACATCTGCTGAGTTGGCTTGACTTTTTTCTGCTCTCTGAGTTTTGGGTCCTAAACGCCGTGATATAAATGACCTAATGCTGGGCCAACCTCTGTACACTGCCCAAACTGCCTCAGGGAAGGATTGAATCTAGTATTATCTATATTCATTTTTTAATCAGTTTGGCTGTAATTAATATTTTCAGTGTGCCTAGCCAGTGTACTTCCTTACAAGAAGAGTGTTTGTGCTAACCTATTCCTTAAAAAAAACTGTTCCAGCCTCTGGAGGAAGGTCACTGCTGAAGATTCCTGTTTTCCTTGTGTAAGTCTTAATTGTGTTTTTTGGTAGTAGATTCATCCTGCATGCACTCTGAAAGCAGCCTCTGTTGAGCTCTATGTACTTCATTTGTAGTGAGTGTTGGGAGAAAATTTCAATGGATTTCAGTGGAAAGTTTCAATAGATTTCAGAAACATCTGAAGTGTCTGGAAAGGGTTTTAAAACTAACATGCTGTATATGGGACCCAAAGCTTCTCTGACATCTGTGAGCAGAGAATATCTAGGTAATAAAGCTCATCTTAAAAGAGATTTAAGTTCTAGAGAAGCATCAGAGATTCATAGTTCACATAATATATTGCTATAACAGTTTTCACAGATAATTGGTAGTTTTCAATCTTTTGACTTTGCCATCCATCCACTGCACAAGGTTTCATAAAAAATTCTTTTAGAATTAAATTGTGTTCTGAAATATGGGTGGAGTTCTGGACTCATTCTCAATAAGTGATTTCTGTATTAGTACGTATTAATTGTAGAGAAAAGGCCTTTTTTTCCCATTTGCTCTGCCTGCAATTTGCATGCAGTCTCACCTGTCTTTAATGTCTACATTCCCCTGCACTAAATAAAACTACCCTTGACACCAAGCAATCTGATTTTTTCCTAGATGATGGCCCTGATTTTGTTGATCTATTAGCCCTTGTTAGTTTGGCTAACTCGATATCTAACAAGAAATTTGTGAATGTTTTTGTTAATAAGAAGCAGGTAGACACAAAGTTCCTCAGCTTTAACTGAGAGAAGAGAAATGACGAGCAAAATGCATTCTTAATTCTTCAATCAGAAGATTGGACTCTGAGCACCCCAGGGAAGCAGACTCACTGAGTGAAGCTGTCGGATGTTTACAGCTCAGCTTTTGAGAGCAGAGGCATATATAATTGAAATTATGTTTCAAGGGGATCTGTCAAAGTATTTTTGGCATATGGAATAACATTCACTTAGTGGGCAATTTGGAACCGCTGTCTCTTTCATCCCATTAAACATCCAGATGTTCCACATGTTTATGTTCTTATTTGCAAGGCAGAGAAACACCATTGCCACTGCAGAGTAAGGCATGGAAATGAAAATGAGGCAAATATTTGCTGCCTGTGTGCTGATTATTTGCTGCCTGTTTGGGGTGAGAATGGCAATGCAAATACTTGTAAGGGAGATACACTTTTCCATAAAATTTTTAGATTTTTCTGTATTAAATTCTCATAATCATCTGGATTGCCATAAAATTTTATTTCCATATAAGAAGTATAATGGTGTGTGTAAAGCATAGAGAAATTACACAAAATGCTACAACATGTGACTCATAATTAAATGACAAGTCTGTTATTAGGGTGATGGATATCTGAGGAAACTGAAATAAAGCAGAAAATGTCACTGATGGGCGCAGATCCAACTGGAATTCAGCCCAGACAGCAGTGCTGGGAAATGGTGCATCATCAACTGGGAGATGATGGCTATTTGAGAAACGAGTTTTGCATCCTCAAATTCCTAACTCACCTCCACAGCTTTAAAACTAATGCTTTTCAGAGCAGATGCCAATGTTTAAAAATTCTGGTGGTGCACTATTCTCTGCCTTGTAAAAGCCATCCTGCTTCTGAAAATTTAAGAAGGCAAAGCTGGATTGCATAAGGAAAACGTAAAATCCCCCAGCTCAGCTGCCCATCCTCTGAGAATGGTGTTAGTGGCAGAGGAACAGTGAGAATCAAACTTTAGGACTGGAAGGTCCCCATCTTTCACATGCAAAAAATTATAATTAATTATAATGTAATATATAATATATAATAATTATATTGTATTACAATATAGCGTAATATGATGTAATAGCTGATTGATGTATTTTATATTTAGGTTGAGAAATGTCAGTAACTTGGGTCTGTACAGTGAAGAGTTTCTGGAGTCAGAATTCTGCCTCTGTTTTTTCCAAAGCTCAGTGGAGCAAAAGGCTTAGAGGTTTTTGGCACTCAGATGGCAACAGAAGGTTTGATGCAAGGGAGTTCTAAATATGTGGAATAAATACAGCTGAAGTAATCTAACAGTGAAGTAGGAGGCCCTAATTCCATATCTGTTGTTCTTATCTCACCTGAAGAATCCCTTCACTGCACAGTTCCTACCATATCAAATAACTTGACATTTGATCTCCTCATAGAGGCTTGGACCTGAAAGTAGCAAAGCTGTTTTCCTGTTTATTTTCTGTTGACCAGCCCATAGAATCTTCCAAACCCTCAATTTTGAACGAAAATAATCATACCCTAAATACTTCAAGTGCCAATAAAACTGCCCCATCAGAGATATTCTCGTATTTAGTAGCCTGCCTGGTAGAAATTTGCACCTTAATTCAAAGCTGAATTTCTCCCACAACAGCTTTAAGACACAGGGCTTTTTTTGCCCAGATTGGATAAGCAAGGTTTTTGGACTTTCTTGCACACCCAGGAACCCATGACCTGCACGAGGCAGAAATGTTAAACCAACTGCTCCCAGTTCCGAGGAAACTGTTCCATTTGTCAGGAAGTACAAAGCACTGGAGATTTCCATCAGTCTCCTGCTGCAAAGCTGCTCCTTTCTTGGAATCCTGTGGGAGCCTGAGGGTGCCTCCAGAGGCTTTGTCCTTGGGTATCTGCTGGGAACGGGCATGCCAGTGCTTTCATAAAGACAGGAATCAGCTCTGGCAGGAAGATTTCCAGGGATTTGTGTCCTGGCACAGCCCCAAATGTGCCCGAACACACTTCTTGCATAAAGAAGAGGGCTGCTGCCATCCTTTCTCTGTTGGTGGTAAGGACTTGCAGTTTCCAGTTTCTCCTGTCTCATTTTTCAAATGTCTTGCTTGTCACAGTGGGAACGTGTCTCGCTGGGGCCAGGGGCGTCCAGGCCAGCAGCAGGCAGGTGGATGAGTCTGTTTCTGCAGGGCAGGGACTTGTTCAGGGCTTGGCACAAAGCCCTGCCAGAGAGGAAAGCAGGTCTGTGCTGCTGCTGGATCTCAGCCACTCCTGAGATGCTCCACGAAGGTCGAGGAAGGAGCCAGGATGTTGCTGGGACTGCAGCTTGCCTCGGTCATTTTGGATTCTTGACAACTGGAAACAGCCCAGAGTGGGTCCTCCTCCTCCTTTAATTTTCTGGTCAAAGCTATTTAGCACACTCGTATTTGATCTGAATTTCTTAGAGGATTAGGACAATCAAACTAGTATATGCAGTATTACCAATTCAAGAAGATGATTGTTAGTTGAAGAAATAAATGAGTTTTCTAAGGGAAGTTCTCTTTCTCAAAGGAAAATGTCAATGTCAATCCCTGTAGTCCTCATGCATTTAGGAAGAACAATGCTAATGGGGAAATTGTGTTTTCTCCTTGTTACTACTGAGCAGATGTAGTATAGAAACCTGACTAAAAATTTAGTTTGTATTAGTTGTATAAAACCAAGCATTAAGACAAAAAGCAAACTTTCTAGTCCTTGCTAATTAAATTTCCCCACTAAGAAGTGCCCAGTGAATTTTTGCTGCCTGGTAAATAAGGGCAATATGTCCTGTCAGAACTGAGCTCCGAACTGATCTCAGCTTAAGACAATCTGACAAGGAAAAATATTTTAGGTGCTGCTTTATTTCGTGCCAGTGATTACATAGGGCAGCCGTCTTGATTTAAACTTTGCATCACCTAAATGAAAGTGCAAGACTTCTAAAAAAACATACATACCGGTCTTGTGTATAACTAGAAAACAGAAAATAATATAAGAGATAGTTTTTAGATTTCTCAGATACACTGCTGGGCAGATCTAAGGTCTCAGAAGTAGTGCAAAATTAAAACTACTCATTTAGCCCTGTGCTAGAATAATCTTTACCAAGTTTCTTCAGAAGAGTTTTACTGTAGCCAGTTATGCCAGGAATTCGGAAATTCTAACTTGTTGGAACTCAGCTATTTCATGCTCAAGTGGTTGCTGGGACAGCAGGGAGATTTTTATAAATACATGGTGAGGCAGATATTGTACTGATACCTGCCCAGTGCAAATGGGCTCCCCGTTTGGCTCCCCATCTCTGCCTGTTTGAGATAATCACAGTGAAAGTGAGTGGTACTGAAATGCCATTAAGCCTGGTGCTGCCACACTGGGGGATCTTTATCTCCTGCTACGTTTTTTTAACGCTATGAACTCAGAATGAAATCAGGAGTGCACTGTCTACAACAGTTTGGAAATAGTCTGTATTTCTCAGTTGCTCTTGCGCTTGATAAAGAAATATGGCAGTGGTCCATGGCAGATCCTGTTATCAGAATAATGAAGTGATACAGTGTGTTCTGTTGTGCTTAAGTACTGATAAATAAACATACCCTTTTTATCCCCTCTGCTTTCCCACCCCTGCTATGAGGTTCAGGGTTCAGGGCACTCACATGTCCAGCTTTATATATTATGTGTCTAAAAAGGCGGGCATAAAGTTGAACGAAAGTGAAGCAGAAAACCAGCAAAAAATAAGCTTTTGGGGGAAAAAAGTGCCTGAAAACAAGAAATCTGTTGCTAGAAAGAAGTACTTCTGCAAAAAAACCGTGACAAGATTCATAACCATGCTGCCTTTGTTGCACAAGTTTATCCAGATAACTTGGAGGAAGGTCGTGCCTGACTCCTGTGCAGTGAAACCCTGCCAGGGAGCAGTGTGCTCGTCCCCTGCTGCAGGCAGGCTGCCCACTATTTCAGGGATAATCATTTGGGAGAGCTGATCTCCTCTAGAGCAGCATCCTCCCTGCTCCCCAGAGACACCCCTGAGAAGCAGAGCAGCCAGGTAGGTCCTGCCACAGCTGCAGGCCCACAGCCCTGCACTCACATCCAGCGTCGCGGTTATGGATCTCTGACTCTTGGAAAGCAGCACCTGATGTTTTCCTTCCATCTATGTGGGAAGCCTTGGGATTTTTTGGTCTCCTGTCTTTGCTTCTGTTAGACAAGGAAAGTTGTTCCTTACCTGAGGTGTTCCTCTGAGTCTTAATCTTTTATTTTTTTTCTCTTTTCTGGAGACCTACAAAAGACAAACACCTCTTTGAGATGCTCTTGCTGCAAGTCAGCTTTTTGTTCTTCCTCTGCTTCCATTCCTTCTATTCCTCTCTTTTTTTTCTCTCTCTCTTTTGAATAGATGGGAGAAGTACAAGCCCCTTTGGAGAGTTTAAAATACTTGGGGTGATAAAACAGAAAAATTTGAAGCAGCCAAATCTTCTTTCTTAGCCCTTGAGTAACTGGAGAAAGGAAGAAACTCCTGTTCCAAAATTTTGCCATGTCACTGGCCGGGCATCTCTCTCAAGCTCTAACACAGGTCTTCATGTCAGAGAAGACTTTGGGGATCAGAAAGATGGGCATTGCAGATTGGGACATGTGGATTTTGGTCTGATTGTCATCTCTTTGTTGCTTCCAAGTTACTTTCAAAAAGATACTTGTTTAGAAGTTGTCTTAAAGCAAATCAATGAAGGTAGTAAAAACCCTTACTTCTAGAGAAGATTAACTATTCTCACACTTTTCAAATCAGTTTGGGTCAAAAGCCAGCCTCATTGATAGCTCTTTACACCACATAAACAAGATTTGGGATATTTTTGGCTTAAGAGCTGGCATAGAACATGCTTTGATCAGTAAGTGGCGAGTGGGTCACCTCCTTAACTCCACAGGACAATAAATAGTCGTGGTTCAAACCTGACTGCCCTGACACATGTGAGTTCCCTTGCTCACTGTTCTTGTGTGCTACTGTGAGCACAGTGTCTCACAGTTACATCCTTCTGCCTTGGTATTGCCACTGCCAGTATTCTGCCTGACCCCCAGATCCTCGGGCTCATAATGAGAAAACAATACTCTTGCTTAAATAATATACATGCTTAAAATACACATGAAGATGGGAATTGTGACAAGGTTTCAGACAAAGAGTTTGGGCCCTGAGGAGAAGGGATGTAGTGCAACCTGCTCGCAGGGCCACACTCTCTAAAAACGCAATAAAACTTTCAGGACTACGTCACAAGCTGAAAAGTCCAGCAGTGCTGGCAAAAAAATTAAATCCTATCTTTCTTTATGTCAGTGACAACCAGGGAATGTGTTTGGCCTTTTAAATAGATTTAAGCTCCTTGAATCACAGAAATAGCATTTGATGAGACAAGGATGGAAATAAAGAAGATAAGGTCAAGAAGGATTGTACTTCAGTCTTTCAAAATGAAGTAATTTAATTGTTTTCATTTACAGAAAGATGCAAACAATAGATAATGAAATTAAAACTCCTAATGAAGACCTTGAACATGTTTGCTGAACGTGATTAATATTTTCCTAGTAAAAATGACAGGAATTTCCAAATGTTACCTTAAATGTGTTTTTGATAGGTCTATTTTCCCTAGTTCATGTAGTATTTATTGTTAACTCTTCCTTTTTTTATCTTTTGTGTAATTCTTTAAATGGTGGGTGCAGAGATGTGCTGAAAAAATTACAATACTCCACCACATAGGATCTTAATTAAAGAAAAAAAATCTTACTGTCTTTGCAAACTTTCAAAATACCCTCCTAAAAGAAAGAAGAGTCTTTAATGCCCTTGGCTGTGAACTTACAACTGCCAGAAAATCTTTTTCTTTTCAAATGCATTGGAAAAAGCCAAAGCATAAAACCCCCCCACCTTTAAAAAGCTTTTATCAAGCTTGTATTATCAACTCTTACCCATTTTGTAAGCTTTTAGGTGCTATATTTAGTTCTGAATGCTGACTAGTATTGCCCTAAACCTTTGAATTTCCTCTTGTAAATCACGCTGCCATTAAATAACAAAACCTGAAACTAATAAAACTGAGTCTTCACTGTTAAAACAATGAAAAAAAAAATACTTGACAGTATTGAGGGGCCCAAAAAGCTGACAGCAATCAAGATTTGTCTTCATTAATAACATTTTTCTGCATTAATAACTAATGCTATGAAAATGGTTCCTTGGAAAACAGGAAAAAAGTAGCACAAGTGAGCAATTATGAGGCCAATAAAAAGTATGTTTCCTTCATATCTTTACGGGCTCATTTTCAGGCAATTAGGCTGCAGGTACGTTTATTTGGCTGGTGAACATTTCATGTTAAAATTCTGAACTTGATGAGCTATTTATTAAACTCATTCTTTCTAACTGGCAGTATAATTATGCAAGGGATTATTGTCTTTTCATTTCTTTTTCTGGAATGATTAGCTTGTGATGCTATAAAACTCATTTGTGAGAATGAATGCTATTTATAATGTTTTAATTAAATTTGGATTGGGAAGCAAACGGGAAAATTTACATTCAACGTATATCGTTGTGTCAAACATGTTTGACGGCACTTGTCTTTTTATTGGCTTAGAATAATTAGTTGGGGTATTTATGTCCTAATATTACCTAATTAACTCAGCAGCGGGATAATTAATTTAGTTAATGTCTGTCCAAGAAAAAAAATAGGGTTGTAGTGTGGTGAGATGCTTTAATTTCACTAGATAGTTCTTGGTTAAATGATTTTTCAAATAGATATTGTTTTTTAAAAGGATTCAGAGAATATATCTGTTTTATTGGAGAGGGCAATCCTTGCATTTTACCCACGATAAAACAAGTCCACTGTAAATCATGCAGGAAGAGAGCCGAGGAATTGAATGCTCCTCCTTTTCAAAGGAGCTTTTAGATAAGGTGTGCTCCATCCATCAACTGCAGCTGCAGTTATTGCATTGCTTTTAAATTCCAAATGCATATTTTTTTTAAACATCATTACATTTACATCATTACATTTTAAACTTATTACAAAGTTGCAACATCAGTGAATAACTGATTAGGTGAGAATGTTGAGCACTGAGCAGATATATAACCAAAACAAACAGGAAAAAATTCAGCACAGTGGCTTCCCAAACTGTGCATGCTTTTCCCCAGTAATTCCTTGTCTGTGAACTTGGCCTGAATGATTTCATGTGTCCTGTGGAGTCCTGTGACTGTAACCACAAGTTTAAAGTCATTCAGGTGTCATACCTGGTCTTCCTTGTCAGTTTTGAACCTGAGCACCATGAGCTTTATGTCCTTTAATTCTTAGAGAAGATGATTTCCATCCAGTGACTGAAGTTACAGGGCTTGCCCGTATTTCCCATAGCCTCTCATGATGGTGGTTTGGAGTGGGGTTCTGCCACTTCATTTGTCTCTATTTAAAGAGTGTTAGTTTATTTTCGTCTGCTAAAAAATGTGCAAATTCATGTCAGATCAGTTCTTAAAAATTCTGTGCAGTAAGATTTACTCATTAGTCAAGTAGTAGCAATAAGTAAGAGATTTTTGTATCATGTGGGATGCAAAACAAGGAAAGATTGGGAAGAGCAGCACACCCAGATGCCTAAAGGATTTAAATTAACAGCTATTACTGAACTCTGAAAAGTGGTTCTGTGAAAAGGATATGGGCATCTCTGGCTCTCAAGGACATCTGGTCAGTTTGAGGGAGGGAAGCAGTATATCCATTTAAATGGCTTATTGACTTTACAGGCCAAAAGGTCAGGTCAGAAACCTGCGCATTGCCCAATTAGAAATACATAGCTCCTTACAGATCCTTACAAAGCTTTAAAAGGTTATTTTTTGCTGTCTTTCCTAGCTTCGGACACCCAGTTCCTGTACATGTGTGCTTGGCTGCTCCTGTTCCTGACAACTTTGCTTTAACTTTGTCTGTGTTACAGACCCTGTCGGCTGAGTGAGCCTTTCTGTCCAAGTCAGTACCAGCAGCTGAACCAGGGCCAGCTTTGGTAGCCCTGTCACTGGGAAAGCTGCTGTCCTAAAAGAGCTCTCAACTCCTTTTCATCATTCACATGACCTCTCTCCTACCTTCCCTCACAGATGTTTTATTTTTATTTACCCTGGTGAATGATCCACAGCGGAGACCATCTCACTCTTTGCAGCTGTTTCAAACACCATCCTGTTAGCAAATCGTGTGCTAATGTTTATCTTTGATAGTTTGTCATTATCAGAAAACCTTGTCATGCTTTTTTATGCGTAGCTAGTGAGTTCCAAATGAGATATATGTCATAATAATCCATGCACCATCATGTCTCAGTGCCTAACTAAAAAACTGATGACTTAAATTCATCCATGTTTCTGCCAGTCCCTGAAATATCCTCTTTCTTTTGTCTTGTTTAACTGAGAAGCTCCTTGACTGATCCATAAGCCTACTGCTAAAGACCTGCGTGTGAGGAAGTTACATTTCTAATTTATTTTCTAGAGGTGGAGAGGTTGTTTCAGAATGGCAAGGTTAATAGTAAGGCTCTTCTTACTTGAGCCACTGGCATCTTGTTTGTTTTTGTGGGGTTTTGGTGGGGTTTCTGCATACCAGCTTTGAGAACTAGCTACTACATGAAGCATTTTCACTGTTAAGGTGTTAAAAAAACAGGAATTAATTAATTCCATAACATTTCTGCAAAGAAATTTGATAACTCTAGCATCCAAAATCTTTCATTTAGAGGGTCTTTTTTACCTTATCTGGATATTTTTGCATTTTTAAAAAATTTTTCTCCCTCACACTTTTTTCCCTTTTTTTTTTTTTTGTGGCAGCCAGTACTAGCATTTGTCCGTATAATGAGATGAGAAATACTGTAATTTCCCTTCTCCTACTTGTTATTTACCAGATTATATGCAAAAGTCTGAATTAGTAGTCTTCACGATTCATCTTAGTTGTTAAATTGCATTTCCGGAATTATTTTTCTGGGATCCTCTTCTTTGGATTATGTATTTTACATGCTTTGCTCCTAAAATCCAGTTATTCTATTTCAATGTACTTATAAACCTCTGTGGCGAACAAATCGAGCTAAACAAGTGATCCTTGCAGAACAGTTGATCTGTTCTTGACTTTCTGCAGCACATTGCCGAGTTTTGCATCACGTGAAAACTTTTTATCAAGGTTTCCATATATTTTTTTTTCCCAAATTGCTAGTCGGTTATACCCAACTGTGAGGCCTCATTCTCAGGGAACTGGGAAAGGAGGGAATCTGCAGATCAGAGCGTGTTATCTGTGTCAGCAAATTAGGATCTTCCCTAGTATTGAGCCTGAGAATAGGAAAATTTTTAATGTATTAATTTTAATAATAGTGTGATCAAAGACACTATGTATTATTTATAATATTCTAAAGTGCAAGTGTCTCTAGTACCAATTTTTAATGAATTTCCGTATTCTCATGTTACTAGGGAAATACCATTACCCCTGCTTTATTACCTAGATAAATATTTCAGTAATGTAGTGCGTGTTTTGTACTGCCACTGGAGTAGAGATTGTAGGATCCTCCCTAAGTGGCAGCTCCAGGCATGGGTGGCATCTCAAAACCTTTTTTATTTTTAAAGGTCACTAATTGTTCAGGAAGAATAATAGCCGTAGAAATTATCCAGCATCAGATAGGCTAGAAATAAGAATGATCTAAAAAATATTTAGATATCCACATACAAAACAGTGCCTATATCTCTATGTAACCTTTGAAAAATGCTTTTCTTCAGTATCCCATCCCCAGTGTGTATCCAGGTGTGCCAGGGGGAGCATCATTCTGCATCTTTCACAAACCAGAACCTGGGCAGTCTCCTTCCCAACACTGCTGGAGAGCCCCAGGACACAAGTGTGGAGTGGCCTGATGGTTTTGGCTCACTCTTGTTGTGGTTGCACTGGGCTGGGGGCGGCTGGAGTGGGGGCTGGATTTTTAAATAGCAGTGGTTGACACCTCTTTTAAATGCTTCCAGTAGCACCAGCACATGAACACAGTGACTAACAGTGCCTGACAATTTCAGTTTTACTGCACTTATTGCTTTGACAGGCCTTGACTTTCCGCCAATTCAGTTGGAAACAGGCTCTGCATCCCTTTGGCCCCACTGGCTTTCCAGATTCTCTCTTTTTTTCTAACCACGCATTTCTTTCTCTCACAACTCTGATTTCTCTGGGGTGGTGGCCACAATCACCCCTTCCCCACAACTGTGGCCACCTGTGCTGTCTCTGCAGTTAAATCATTAAGACATATTCTGAGAAAACAGGAGAGAGATAATTACAACATTAAATGATCTTTTGCCTCATTAATCTTTTCATAAAAACATCTGACTTGAGCCTTACCTGCAATTGTTTGGTACTTCTAAACATTAAGAGTAGAGCCAACCTGTCCATTAACAGCCCCCACTGTGACCGTGTCCCCTTCTCTTGTGCCATGAAAGTGGCATTTCTGTGTTCCCTCAGCCTGTTTAGATGACATATGAGCTCCCAGAGAACAGCTGGAGGTGCTGGGTGATGAACAGTAGAGATTTGTCCTTTTACCGATTCCAGGCACGGTGTGGGTATAAAACAGGCAAAGCTGTCTGAACTTATTTGTTGAAAAAACCCACATTTTTTCAAGAAAATAAAGGGAAAGTCGAGGACCAAGGCTGAGGATCTCACTAGTTCATCTATCTCCTTTTCAGGTTTAAGCCCAAGAATGCCTATAAATATTCCTGATTGTTACTGGGAGGAAATAAGGTCACTGAAGTCGGTCAGGTGCTCAGAGCACTTAAGCTCCTGGGTCCCAGCTCAAATGGGCAGCTCTCAGGGGCTGTAGCCCTTCACAAGCTGGACTAAAATGAGTTGCTGATGTCAACTTATTTTTAAATAGTCGAGTATGCACAATGCAAATCTCATTATCTCTTCTGTTCTGCTCTCTGGGACTACAAAGACTGCCCTGGCACTGGGGATTGAGTTATTTCTTCGCTCTGAATGGCGCTGCCAGGTCCGGGCTGGTGATGTACTGGGTGTTAGAAAAATGCTGCCACCTTTTCATGTTCTCCAGCTTGTTGATGGCTTTTCTATCTCTTTATTGTTGTCTTATAGTCACCCACTGGCAGAACATTTGTGAGAAATATAGATGTATTTTTTTCTGCAGCTGACTTGATAGCACAGGGTTATTCGAGGTTCTTAGGGGGGATTTTTCTGTTTTTTTCTGTGTGTGTGTGTGGAGGTTTTCTTGTTGTTTGGTTGGGTTTTTTTGTTGTTTGTTTTTTTTTTTTTTTGGTCCATGTGCATCCATACTTCATTGTTAAGGAGCTGTTAAAGATTTAAGATAGGATTATAGGAAAAATACCAAAGGAACCAACATAAGCTCCCACTCCCCACAGACTGCAGTAATTTCTGAGCTTCCATAGTTTCTTTTAAATCAGCAGAATGATTTTTACTTGTGTCAGAAGTATAGTTCTCAATGTGGATATTTTCTAGAGGAAGATTTTAAAGCGAGAGCAAAATCCACAACAGCTGATCACAGCATGGGTGGTCAGTTGCTAAAACTCATTTTCCTTTGACAACCAAATACCTTCTGTAGAGTTCTCAGGTCTTCTGTAATAAAAGAATGGCGAATACCTGGGTACCTTACCTGAGGAAATATTGTGGAACCTGTAGAAAGAATGGCTGCAATTTGGGAAAAAAAAGTTTTAGAGCAAAAAACATCTATGAACTATTGGTACTCTGTAATCATTATGTTGTGCAATAGCCTAAAAACTACCATCTGGCACAGGGAATAATGAATACAAATACTATGTTCATAGTAAGAAATTAAATAATTTTCATAGGAAATTTATTAGCATCAGTCTGGTGAAATGGCTGGATGTGGCTTCCCATTTGCTATGGTTTTTTTTAATGATCTACTTTCTAGCAGCAGTGATAAAAGGACATGAAAACAAACTAATAGGAGTTTTAAGAGGATTTCTGTAATATTTGTAATTTCTCAGAAGAAATCTGCTGGGTGTGCTAAGGTAATTTGGGCAACACACTCGAAGCAGCTGTCTGGGTTCTCTTTTAGGATTTCCCATCACTGAGGGACACCTACACCACGTCTGTGCTCAGTGCCTCACTATTGTCAGCTGATTTTCCTCCCCACTGGATTCTCTAAAGGATGGGTGCAGGATGAGAATTTCTTTGGACAGGCCCAAGAGAGATTCAGATAATGCTCCATGACACGGACATTGGCAATCTGAGTTAGTCTTTAAGCACATATTGATCTGATCATCTCCACTCTATTAACAAACATTTAAATCTGCACGACAGTCCGGCAGTGGCCTTCAAACACCTGAAAACTGAATATCAATTTCATATATATATATTTATTTTTTTTCCTGGTGTTGCAGCTGTGTTCCAGTTTGGAAACACATTTCCATATTGCTCTGGATCAGTACAGAATTGTGCTTTATAGCTCCTTGATTTTGAAATCTAAGGCTTTTCTGAGAGATATATATTGGATATTCGTTCACATGAAAGTTCAAGCAGAGTTTTATGGGGAGTAATAACAGAAATTATATTGAAGTAAAATGAAGAATTCCAAATGTTTTATTGACCTGGGCTCTGGTAAATTCAATTCTACTTTCATTTCAATGAGTTTCATGGCCCACTGGAGATGTAATTTTTTAGGTATAATTAATACTCTTCTACTTATAATTTTTATACAAGACCAAATATGTATTAAATTGAAATAAAAATTCATAACTGCACAAAAATGTCAGCTCAAACCCCCTGATTATAAAACAGACCCTGTATCTTTTGTTGTTAAATTTATATGAAGAGAAACAGCTGTCCTGGGTTACCTACAATTCATGTCTTACCTCAAAATGACAAATTTCTATATGATTTACTTTAGTTTGCTAGAAATATTTGATCTTTTAGTTTCTTCAATGTAAATAAAATCAGATAAAAGCCAGCTGACAGTAGCCATTCTTGGATCTTCTGGAATCCATTCCAGTAAGAACCATTGCAGGTTTGAAGCTCTTAAAAAGGCATACATGTTTCTGTGTTAACCTCTGCCTGTAGCCGGAGCAAGACTTAATTCTGATTAAAGATAATTAAAAAAGAGTTACACTTGATTGATTTTTCCAGCTGGTTTTTATATTTGGGTAGTCTAAGGGCCAGAGGAGATTCATTCAGAGCTCATTCACAGATCTTCAGTATATTGAAAATATTCTCAAATTGCACACCAAATTAAACCAGGTTGTTGGTGAAGGTTCCTCCACACATTGTTCCTGAGATCAAATGAGGATCTCTTTGTCCTGGCAGAGAAGAACAAAGATGCCTTGTTGTATACTATACTGTAAATAATAATCATCAGGCTACTTTTGCTCTGTGTCCATCCTACCTATCCATGTGGTGAGGGAATAAGGTATCCAGAAACACTACAGTTAGAAAGTACTAGAAGAATCATTTTCAGTCGCATATGAGGCAAAATGTTACCTTCAATAGAATGGAAATAGACTTTTTGATGGAAATGTTTTGCATGCTAAATGGAATCCTAGAGGAGGCTGACAGAAACATATTCTAGTTAACATTTGATGATAACTGTAAATGAAATATTTAATTATGAGCATAAGACAACAGCTCTGTTTGTAACCTTTTTGCAGCTGGGTGGATATCACTTTTCCTGTCTTTGACAAGAAAATTAATTGTGTTGCTGAAGTGTGAATTTAAAGCCGTTGAGTGTCCTTTGTTTTTCAGCAGCTCTAGTTTATGTTCAGCTGTTGAATACAACTGGATGAGATTTGCTACAATTCTGAGCAATGCTTTCCATTATTTCTTCCTGCGCCACAAGGTTTCTGGTTCCTGGTGAACCTGGTGTCCCCCAGGACCTCTGGGATCTTTGCTGCAAAAGAGCTTCCCAGCCAGTCAGCCCACACACTCTGCCCTGGAGCAGGGGGTTGCTTCTCCCTGGGTGCAGGACTTTGTATTTCCATTTGCTGAGCTTCATAAAGCCCATTTCTCCAGCCTGTGCTTCTCTCTGAATGGCAGCACACCCGCGTGGTGTCCCCCCAGTCCTTCCCACTGTGTGGCAGCAGGGATGGCCCAGCCACTCATGAGCCTCTCAGGATTGTATTTTCCAAACAGAGAATATTCTTTTTCCAAGCACGTAATATTCTTAGAGTACAAAAGATTTCTGGAGGATAAAAAAGGATTGCCCTTACCTTTTAGAAACTGGTTGTGATGGGAGTAAAGCATCTCAATGCCTTTATAAATACTGCTGGAGTTTGAACAAGGTAATGTCCTGATGGGAGCTCCATAGCTCAGGTTCAGAATTAACTGTCAGCTACATCTTCCTTTACTAAATGTCATTGTTTTGGTCTTGACTGCCTTCTTTTTAATTATATCTTAGGCTGCTAGTACCTCAAAACCCAAAATCTGTTAAAAATATGATTATTTACATGTGAAGTCAGTTATCAGACTGAAAGCGTATCCGGT
Organism: Machaerirhynchus nigripectus; assembly: GCA_013397975.1. NCBI lineage: Eukaryota > Metazoa > Chordata > Aves > Passeriformes > Dicruridae > Machaerirhynchus > Machaerirhynchus nigripectus. The sequence continues at coordinate 753,457 of VZRQ01010231.1, read as the reverse complement.
GAGAGATTTTGATTTCCTTACAGAAGATTTTTTATATATATATATTTATTTTTAATTGTCCCACTTTCATCCCACTCTTTCATACTGTCCAGAGTATCAAAAGGAGTACGTTCTGGTTTATTGCTTACTCCACAAAGAAAGACATTTAACACAAACACGGTTGCAGTTTGTAAATGAAGATCATCTTTAGTTCCCAGAAAGAGAGGGGCTGGTCACACGTGAGAACAGTTTACATTTTTAACAGAGCTATTTCAAAAAGACTCATGTCCTCCTCTGGTACCAGGAGCCAGGGAGGGCACTTTCAGAAGTAATGCTGTGGAGAAGATAAGTTTGGGGTTTTTTGGATGTGCATTATAGATGTATTCAGTGGCTGATTCGAGAACATATCCATTAAAAAGTTTTCCACCTGTGTTGCATGGAAAAGCACATAGAAGCTTTGTGCTCTCCTGGTGTGTCATTTTGTGAGGCAAAAATGATCCTGGACCCATCTGCTCCCTGTAGGTGGAAGGTACTCAATTGATCAGCAGAACTGAAAAAAAAAAGGCCCCTCAAAATCCCCAAAGCCTAATTACTCCATCATCCATGTCTCTGAGGTGAACTAATTGAAGTTGTTACCGACAAAGACCTGAGAAATAAGCAATAACTCCAGGCAAAAACTGTCAAACCTGGTCACTTCTTCAGGTTGCTAAAGGACCTCTGGCATCCTCAGAATGGAAGGAGCCATATGGGGGCTTAGGAGACTACAGCAATCCCTAGATTTTAGCAAATAACAGGGTGCCACCTGCAGAATGGAATAAGGGGAAAACCTCTCACACCAGTCAACTTTTCTGCAAAGGGTGGAAAATTCTCGTCATTACTTCAATTTAGGAATGTTTTTCAGAGTGTTGTCTGTAAGTGGTAAGCCAGTCCGTATGGATGCACAGCATCTTCCTTCAGTTGTTTCATGGTTGGAAAGCAGCCTTAGTTCATTGGGGTGTTTCTGAAATGCTGTAACAAACAATAAGGGATTGTAATAGAGCAGGAGATAATGTAACAACACGATAAGCACTATAAAAATCAGCGTTGTGGTTAAGTGACTATTGCACTTAAACCCAGCAATAACTGAAATCTGGGGTCACTGGCAGCTCTGAAGAAAAATGCCCTTAAATGAAGCAATAACTAAAATAACCTTAAAAAAATCCCTATCAAACCTAATTTGTGTTGAATACAAATCAAATCAACCTCAAAACCTTCCTACTCTTTTGGTGTTTGGCTGCGGTTCTGAGTGTGCAGGCAAAGAGCATTCCACACAGAAAGAAGAATAAATGTGGTAAAAAAGGACTTTGGGGGATGTTGGCAGCCTTTCAGTCTCAGACCTACCAGGGCTCAATGTCCCTGAGCTGTGTTATGGTCAGAGGAATTATGCAAAGTCACAGGAGCTGCCAACCAGTCAGATATTTTCTAATTCAGCATATGGCTGACGGTTTATTTTTTCCGCTCCATTGCTTTTTTATTATGTTTGTTTTTCTGCCTTTTTTTTTTTTTTTTAATTGGGAGGTTTATTTCGTTTATGTGTATGGCTCATCACTAATGCATTTTAATCTTTACTGCATCATCTGGGAAAAATAGAATATGAAAAGCTATGTAAATCTGTTTCTAAACATGATACTGAGCACAGCTCTTTGCCAAGGGAGAAGCATCCAAGATGTTTTAATTGACAATCCCGTTCAAGCGCACACATCTCATTTGTGGGTACCTCCACCTATGAACAGCGCTGCCATCTATCCTCACATCTCCACCGGATCCATTTGGAACGCTGTAAGTTGGGACACACGTGGCTGGTAGGCACAGTGAGCTGAGCAGTGGAAGTGTGTTCGTAAGCAGAGCGCACAGCAATAATCAGTGTTCATTTACACGAGTGAGGTGCAGCCTAATCAGTCACAGAGCAGAACAAAGAAGGGGTTGTGTTGTGTTACTCAGGGAATGACCAGCTGTGAAAAAGGGAATTTTCAGTGGATTTTAAAAAGGTCAGAATAAAGAAGTATCAAGATGGAGAGCTCAGCTGTTTTTTTCTCAGACTAAAAGAGTTGAAAGCTTTTTACCTTTCTTCAGAGAGCAGGATGCTTTTGAGTCAAATGAGGGAACTGAATATTTAAAAACTGTCAACAGAACACATCGTTAAGCATGCACGCATTTGTTAGGTTCTATGAATGTAACTCATTTTCTATTCAACATTCAACCTGGTTTTTTTCTTTTGAGGCAATTTTGCATTTAAATGTGATAAATTGTGGTGTCTGGGCCGACAGGGTAAAACAATTTTATTTGTTCATGGCAGAGGGATTCAGTACAAATTTTTCCAATATGAAAATTGTGAAATACTGTTTTCAGTAAGATTTTTACTCATAGGAAATCTGTGTTCCCAACTGCAGAGTTCACACATCTTTTTATTTAACCAGTTCATACTCTAAGGGACAGATTTTCAGGCAGACTTCCATATGCATACAAATAACCTGACCATACAAATAGCATTATTTACATGTATATAAACTCCCCATTACTGCAAACTTCTGTCGAGAAAATTGACTCTGTGGGGTTAAGTACTGAAAGTATGATTTTTCATCAGCAGAAGTCAAGAGCAATTTTTTGACAAGTAGGGGTTATTCAAAAACCCCAGTCAGAAATGTGCTTGGCATCACTTAGATAGAGACATATGAAATTTGGCTGGGGACTTTGTTGGCAAGGCATACCCTTCATGTAAGACAGAGCCACATGCTTCTCAAAAACCCACAGAGCTTCCAAACCAAGGCCACTCTCACACGTTCTGCTTGTGCATCATTCTAATCCTGTGTCTCCACACGATTTAGACACACAAAGAGATGGAATTGGAGCTTACTTTTCAGTCATGCATTATATAGATAATCATCCTGCCTCCCACATCTCTTTTGCTTGCTATTTAAATGAGACTGTTGCCTATTTTTTAGTCCATTTTAAGCCAAAATATCTAGTGGCTTAATAACAGCTGTTTCTCTTTAAAATGCACTTAGAAATCCTGTTTAGGGTGCTAATTTGGTTAAGGATGGAGCCAAACTGCATTTTCTGTTTAATAAGAGCTCTTTCTGCATTTTAATCTCCTAATCAACAGTAATAGGCAGTGGATAGACAGAGGCAGAGTAGTGCTTTTTAAGAGGGGGCATTCCTAAGTACTCGTACACGATTTTGTAAAATGTCTGAAGCACTTTAAGATGGTCTTCCAGCATCTCAAGTATTTTAGTTCACCTAGTCAAAAAAGCCTGACTCACTGTGACATCCGTGGGCAGTCGGGATGGTGACTGAACTCAGAGTGGCCTAAAATAAACAGGCAGCCCAAGACAGCCACATCAGCTGCTCATAGCTGTTCAGCAGCACAATATTTGCCTTTCCAGTGAACTGGAATATTCCTTCTGCTTCTGTGGGGCTGTTTTGTGTCGGGGCTTTTTGTTTGTGTGTTTGTTTTCCAAAAGTGAGACAGTAATGGCTGTCTTCAGCTCCCGGAAAATTGGCCAGGGCAATGGAAGAGCCTAAAATCCAGGCAAGGCTCCCAGTGTTGCAAGAAGCCCACGATTCCCCAGCCCGCTCGTCTGGGCAGCTGCCACAGCCAACAGGCAGCTTGGAAAGCCAGAGCTGCGGCACAGAGAATCAACCTCATTTCAACTCCATGGCAGGGAGCCAAAAAATCCTAAAAGTCACGGCTTGAGTGAGGAGCTGAGTCCCCGTTAGGAGCATATGCAGTGTGCTCCTGGATTTGTCAGACCTTTAAGCAGCAGCCATTGGCAAATTAAATGAGATCCCAAGCTCCCAGGCATCCTGCTAGATGGGAAACCAAGTGTATTTCCAGCAGAAAGCTGCCCAAGTTTTGAAGGAATTCATCAAAACAAATATGTATTTCTACAATCTCTTTTGATCTTAACAAATTAGCATTGTTTCACTGAAAAAGTGTCATCCAGCTGTAATGATATTAACCCTTGATTTACCCAGTGTCTTGGACATTTTTCCTGATTTCCTCTTCTGCTATGAACGCTGCTTAATAAGGAATAACAGATTGTGCTACAAAAGGATCATATGTAACATATTGCTTTAACATGGCTTCAACATACTGCCTTAATCAAAATATGCTCTTCTTCTCTCTCCTCTCTCTTTCTGCTCCCATCTCCCTCAGTGTTCATGATTCTGGGACAGGAACTTGTCACTCCTGACAGCAGCGTGCTGTCCTGGCTTTTGCCATGATGTGGCAAAATCCTGTTTTTACTGTGCAAATGACTCGCCCTTTCTGCCAGTCACAGCTTCTGGTATTTAGCAGCACAATGTCTGCCTTGATGGGCTAGACTGGCTGAAAATCCTTCCATCCACATAGGGAACTGCTGACCAGTGGCTAAGGAATGTGGGGGAATAAGGCACGTAGGGATGTTTCCTTTGCAGGCGCAGTGGTTCGGGCACACCGCGGGCGGCTTGCAATGACCTGAGGTGACTCCAAACCCACAGGAGTTTAATCAGAGAGTCAGGGACTGCGTGTGCCCCAAAGCCAGGTTCTGTGAAGTGAAACCTGTGCATGTCTCTCCTGCTGTTTGGTGGTCGCAGCCTGGTGCACAAATCCCCAAACTGGCTTTAAACTTGCTTACCTGTGGCAGCAAAGAGATATGCACCAACTAATTTATCCTGCAGAAAGAAACCATCACCTGCCCTTCAGCTTAAATCCTCTTGGACAATCAACAAGGACAAAGGAAGGGAATTAGGACGGGACTCTGTTGCCATACCTACAAAGCCATTAATTCCTAAATGGTTTCACCTACAGAAACCTTCTTTCATTTCCGCTATACCAAGTATTATTGATTTTTGCTGTTGCAGCAGTGCCTTAAAGACCTGACCAGGGCCTCTAGGCATAGATGTGTTATATTTTTATAGGCATGCAAGGCAGAGATAATCCATGCCCTAGGCAGCTATCAAGTCAAAAAGCAACAGGATGTTAAAAATATATGGGGAGAAAAGGGGAATAACGAGATAGTTAAACCTGTACACAAACCAGCAGACAAGAATAATACTGAAACAGGAAGATGAGGTTACTGTTTCTTTCATACCATGTGTGAAAATTAATTAATGTTAATCACTGCAGTATTATGGGATAAAGCAGTGATTTCAGTGCTTAGGATGTGAATGTGTTCATTAACAAAAGACTTGCTTGTTCTTGCATCAGGCATACCACAGGTCGCTGTAGACCCACCAAATACCATCTTGTTAATGTATCCACCCTGGGGTGTTTTCATCATGTTTTGGGATATTAATTAGCTCAGGCAAGGTAGCAGGGACAGCAGTTTTAATGCTATTGGAAGTATCTAAAACAAAAAGCAGGAAGTCACATTTTATTCTGCTTTGCAGCACATAATTCAAAGCTGAGAGGACTGCTAATAGGACTGCTTGGGATGAGACTCCACAGATGAAGGCAGCGGAATTTATTGGGGTTAATTTCAGCTAACAATTATTGTTTTGACAACCACTACGTGTGGCATGTTTATACAACCCTCCCAGGTCAAATCCATTCCTCCTGGAAATCCTTGTTCCAGTTGTCTTTGTTCAGCAAAAGGGAGCTCTCAGCACCCTTTAAACTTCTGCTTTTACTCTGCCTTAGAGCACTGGCATATTGATTTTAATTTTTGGATCTCATTTATTCAGTTACTGTAATTGCATACAAATATTTCTTCTTTGTCTTCCTTTTCCTTGCAATGTCCTCACAACTCAGTTACTTGGGAGCACTGGGGGTGTCTGAGCCTGAGCACTGTGACAGCACAACCATAGAGGGGTCAAGACAATCAGTGAGTGGAATCAGTGGTGGCATCTTTCTGTCATGGAGTGTCTCCCAGAAAAATGCTACCAAGAGAGATAAGAGCCTATTTCTAAGCCTCATTTATCAGTCTTGTGCCTAGTGTGAGTATATCTTTGCACCTCTGTTTCATGCACTGATTATCCGTGGATTTAGGATATGTAGAAACTAGATCAGCACCTGCAGATTTGAAGTGTGTGTACACAAGCTGCACCTGTATATTTTAGGGTAGAAAATCTCAATGTTCGCTGATTCAATGTGTTCATTGAATTAATATCTTCTTTTTATTTCTTTAAAAATCATACCAACCCCTTCTTCATTGACTGTCTTCCAGTTTTCATGCATGCTGTTTTCCATGCTCCCATAGCAAAAGAAGGAATTTCTTATAAAAGTTCAGCTTGTAACAAAAAACTTATTGTAATAAATAAAGGCAAATATTTGAATGAAGACATCTATGCTGTGCTTATGTGAAGTATAGTAGAAAGGAAGCCAATCGTTTTCTATTCATTATTGTTTGAAATACCACCATGTCTGTGTAAACAGAGCCCTATTTATACAAACAATACAATAAAAGCACTCACATATGCTATAATTGCTGATAAAATTACGTGTTTATGCTACACAGTAGATTGGCTGAATGCACGTTGGAAATTACAGCACTTTAGCTGCAGGTTAAAATGTGTTATTGGAAAGTTTATTTTATGTTTTATATATAAAATAGCAGAATTATATCAGTAGTACTAACTTAAATAGTATTAATGGCTAGTGCTCTGTTATTTCATTAAACAGAGATCTGGTTCTTCTAAAATAATCTCTCAAGCTGTTAGCATGGTAATTTTCTTTTTAAGGCAATGGGTTAGCAGTACTCTATTGTATATTAGTCTGCACAAGAGCAGCTGTAACTCCAGAGTCACTTCTCCATTCCCCAGACAGTAAGAACTTTATGGCAAGAACTTTGCCTTATAGGTCTGTGAGTATAATGAATAAATGACGAGTTCTTACCAGATAACAACATTATATTCTTTATTGTGCTTGGGCCCTCACTTACAAAACAGCCAAGAAATGTCAAACACTTAGATAAATCAGCTCTTACTGAATTTTAGTTCCCTGGAATCCTGCACACATTGATGAGAACAAGTCCTTTACTGCCGGGAGATAAAATACAGCTCAGCCCTGAGGCAGATGTTGCAGAAGCAATGTGTGGATGAGAAGATAAGACTCCAGAAGGTGTTACCAGTGCCATGCTAATTGATTAGTCGCCATTGCTGAGAAGAGATTGTCCCACAGACCCCCAGCCATCAGCTGCCTGCTGAGCTAGTTGGAAATCAGTGGAATGAATTCAGTAGGGGATTATTTCAGGCATTTTGTTTAACAATGACTCCTTAAATTCTAATATATTCCAGAAGAAATTATGCTCCAAAGATGAATAAGCAATTGATTATTTTCACCGAAGTTATTTTAAGAAAAAGCTATCTCCCACTAAAATGGAAAATCCCATCTTCCAGCATTGCAAGATAATAACGATCTTGGACTTCCTTCAATCACACCTTAATAATGGCAGCAATAGCTTGTGGTGATTTTAAGAACTGGGTTTTCCAAGGCCAAATTCCTTGTAAGGCATTTCAATTTCACAGCCTGGAATAAAAGCCCAAGTTTCTGGAAAACCACCGTATTGGAGGTTCTACAAACTCCATGGACCTCTTGCTTCTCAAGAGAGCAAAGGTGCATTAAAGGGCCTTATGTTAAAATACAAGGAAACATAAATTTCTAAGTGAATGGAACAGTGATTCCTATTAGGTGTCTCTCCTGAGAATTTATTTTTCTTCTGTGAGATCTGAAATTTAGACTAATAGATGACAGCATGTCCCCCTGCAAATGGCTCTCCAGTTGAGAGGCTGAAGACTATTGTGCCTTTTTCCCAATCTACTTCTAGACTGGTCCTTTTTGACTCACAGAAATCCATAGCAATATATTTCCCAGGTATCACTTTGAACTAAATGGATCCACTATTTCTCCCCCTTTTAGAATTTTCTGAGACAGATGTCAGCAATAACCTCAATGCCTCTCTGAATCTTGTTTCCTTTTTCTTCTTTTCCTCTCTAAATGAATCAAGGTGAAATCATTCTTGATGCTGTTCAGAACATCCAGATGTAGCCTAATAAAAGGGAGAAAAGGATGTGATCTTCAAGAATCTGCCATAGTTCTTTTAACCATAATGGTTACAATTATATTTCCATTTCGTACATCTACCGAGATGGTTCTTTGAACTTGAAATACCATGAGTGACCATGATGTGGAATCTGACCATCTAAAAGCACAGAAGTTGCTTTTGTGAGCTGCTTAACCCATCAGTTTTATTTTGTTAGGCTTGGAGCCCAAAATGTTCCAGGAACTTTCCAAGCACAGAGATAGAGCCTGTCTTTGACTTTGTGTCATTACTAACAAAAAATTCTGTGACATTTTATTGATGTGTTTGTCTCACTTAACCCAACCCCACGTTAGGGTGTTCATCATAAATCTGTGTGACTGAAATTCTGTATTCCCTGCAATACACACAAAGCTCTTTTTTCACCTTCAAAGTGTTGTTCTGGCATAAAAATCTGTGAACATGGACATGAAAACTTGCTGAATGTCCTTTTTTTCCCCTAGCAAGCTAATGAAATAGAATGAGAAATCATGATGTTTGAATTTATTTTTTTAATGATTATGCTTCAGATAATTAATTCATAAGTCATTTCTAGGCCCTAGAGGTTCCCATGACACATCAGAGCTGATGTTGTTGTTAAGATAATGGAATTAAGCGGTATGTAGGTAGTATAGATTCTGAAATGCTGGCACTGTGCATTCATGAAGCCTTCTGCGGGCTGCAGAATGATGGAGCTCCTAAATATATCCCCCCTTGTTTGCCTAGGTAAGCAAACAGCTGCAAAACCAAAACATGCAGAGCTAGTGAATTCTGTAAGAACTCCCTGCTCAAGACTAGCAAGGGATCACAGCAGGAACAAATGCTTGACCTCTTGTCTTCAATAACAAGAGTTAGATTCTATCCTCAGAAATGGTTGTAAAGCTTTTTGTTTCAGCAGATAAATATTTATATCTGAAAGGAAGGTTTTGACCCAAAATAGAGTGGAGTACATGGTTAGCATTTATCTGAGGCTTGTTTTCCACTGTCAGTCCATGGCTGAAGAACACGAAGGTGCCCTTTGGAAGTGGTCAGGAAGCTCTTATGGCTGGATCACTGCTGTTCTGAACGTGACTGCAGGGGAGCTGGAGGGCACCTGCAGTCTGAACATTTGTGGAAGAGTGAGGGGATGAGGGGATGGCTGTCCCAGCTCAGTTCCAGCTGCAGTCGTGTCTGGCTAATGGGCAGATGGAGACACTGGTTGTTCATGCTTTCTTGGGGTGGCCTCACAGGGATCACCACTTTGGGTTCTTCCTGGTCCTTCCTTCAGAGTCAGGACAAAGGCTGAAAGCTGCTCCATGGAAAATGGTGTTGACTGATCCTAACACATTTTTCAGCAACCAAAGACATTTCTAGTGTTGAATAGACAAGGCTCAGATTCAAAGTCATGTCAAGACCCTCACGGCAACTATTTTGTTGTTGTTTGCTCATTAGCCTAAAACTTCTGCTCCTTCCCTTTGTCCCCTCCTCTCTGTTTTTTTGAAGACAAATGCTGTGAGGAACAGAAAAAGACCTTCAGAATGAGAGAAGTAGTTGGAAAAAAAAAATAATGAAAAAATTGCAGCCCACTCTGAAGTTATCCTTGCACTGCACTGGGGTCTTTTGGCAGATACACAGAACCAGAAGAAACAGTGACCACAGATTTGATTTGGCTGCTTTTCAATTCTACATATTCAATTTTAAAAAGTTACAAAAATGTACAGTACCTTGTTCTCCATTCACCCAGGTTAACAGTGCCCAGTAGCACAGAAATGGAAAGCAATTACCTGATCTGGAAGTGGTGGACAATTTTACCATTTGTGGCCATGAAGTTTCCATGCCATGAAAGTGCATCAAATCTTTAATAGGATTAAATAAATATTTTTAGTATCTGGTGCTTCATGCACGTGTGAAAGAAACAATACACAGTGCATTCCCAGGACTTTTTTTTTATTAAATATTTCTTAAAATCAACCCAGCAGAACATGGATAAACTTGTACCTTCCACATTTCACAAATGTATTCTCACTTCCCATTTCCATTGCCTAGAGTGCATTTTTGCAATGGATCGTGATGTTTTTGTTTTTACTGATTATAATCTCTCCCTGGAGAAATACCAGCTTACCTATATGCTCAGTATTTCCCCAGATGCAGCATAAATGTGCTGCTGCAGACAGATTGCATACATAGATCAGAGGGCAAAAATGGACCTTCTCCCAAGATCAAATCCCTAGTCTTCAATTTAGCCGAGTGTTTGATTCAGAACTTGTCTTTGCAGCTGAAATAGAAAACCAGTAAAACCGTCTCCCAGGCTTTTGGAAGAGAGACAGAAATAATCTTATCTTGGTACAGTCCCTGCTGGTCTTTTTAGCAAGAATCTCCCAAGAATGCTCAGCTAGGACATACTTCAAGGAAATTATGCCCTTTATCATCACACTGAAATGTAAAACATTTGGGAAGTGTGGTGATATTTTCGTCAAGAATGTTATTGTAGGAAATTCTTTCACTAAGGAGTTGTGAATTAGCTTGTTTTCCTTGCTCAGATGCTGAGGTTTCATTTATTTGAGCACCGCCATTAAAGCAGCTGTTAAAAAAACAATAGGACCACTCATCTAAAATAAAATAATATAATTAAAAAGTAAATCACTGGTGACACCGAAGTGTATTTAAAAGCAGCTGCAGTCAATAAGATGGTTGGATTTTAGTTCACAAAAATGAAAGGCATGCAGCCACATGGGACCAATAATGCTGTGTGATTTATTGTAGAAGAGTTGTGCTGAACAAAGCAGGAGAAATGTGGACCCGAAAGTGGAAAAAGAAGCTGTAACTGTTTAAGGCTTTTTGTAAGTTCTTGTGGAGCCATAGGAAGCAGTGATTAAGAGAAGTCTCTGAGAAGGACTGATACAATTGGGACTGGTCAGGAAGAGAGAGGCATTCAGAGCGGTTTAGAGACCCCTGCCCCTGGAAAAGGTACAAAGAACTACATTTAAAACAGGTGGAAAATAAAAAACCCTGTAATTACTTCAGAAGTCTGATCATATCTTATAAAATGTTAAATTCAGATTCACCTGGTCATGCTTTTAGCAAGTAGTACCTTCTTCAAAAAGAGTCATCACTTTTGTATAATTCAGTTATTTCAGAACTAAACTAACATTATTCATGAACAATACCTGCCCTTTCAAATGTTCTTGCCTGTTGTATAAAGCAATTCTGACTCAGAAAATGAATAATTGATAAGGTGTAAGCCTGTGAGCAATTGGGATCTTTTCAGATTTTTTGAGAGAGAAAGAGATTTGCTTTCATTTCTAAAATGAGCAGAACATTTTGGAGAAATTGAAGCTGGGTGGTTCAGAGCATTAAACCTTGGCTCAGTAGAAGTGGGTTTTCTTCACAGAGTTTTCACAAATATTTGTCTGACAGGAGGAAAGTCGGCAGGAAGAGATAATGCTTAAAATTTCAGGTAATTCTAAAGTTGGAACGTGGACTGTTTTTAATTCATTAATCAGCTGGGGTGGGGGAGAACAGTCCATGTAAGACAGCAGGAACTGGTGATCAGCAGAGGGTACAGGATCTAAGTTCCCAGACTTTGAAAATATTTGGTAGATTTTCCTGACCATCAGAATAGACCTTACTGGAGACTGGACTTTCCTTTCTCCCAACTGTAAGATTTCTTTCTAGATCATATTCTGTCTTCTCTTTTATTTCATTTGCATAGTTCCTGTGAAATGTCCTGTCCTCTGTTTGGGTTTTGGCACAGCAAATAGCACTGCACGAAGTCTATTTGTGTGCAGAAAGCTTTGTTTTGACATTATGACTGTCAAGACTGAATGGAGTGGCTAAAGGTCATTTTTTTTTCTGATTGGGGTAGAGATGGATGAGGATGAATTAATAGAGGATGAATTAATTATTATTAATAATAATTAATAGAGTATTAATATTC
>VZRQ01010231.1:643924-741383 GCA_013397975.1 Machaerirhynchus nigripectus | reverse complement strand
AGTAATAGTTGGAAAGGATTTTTTTTTGAAGGTTGATTTATTTTTTTTCCAAGCATAGATTACAATGCAATGAATCAAAACAGGATGGGAGATAGCAGGTGTCCAGATTTGTGGATGGTGTTGGGGGAAAGGAATTGTTCAAAATTTTCACCTCCCTTCCTTAAACAAGTGTCCTCATTTATAAGCCCGTTGTAGCCAGGTGCACATTAAAGGTGATCCATTTGTTCTTCAAAGCTGTGCCTGCCCAGGGTCTGGTTTACAGTGTGCCTTCTAGGTTGCTTTGACATGGGTTTTGGCTTTGTGAAAAGCGTGGTTTGAGCCATAGATTATCCTTATGTATTTGTTAGTTTACACAAAATTAACGTAGTTAATGTGTTTCTCAGACAGCTTGATCGTGCTCGCTGGATTAATCAATGTTTTAACCACAAGTTCAGGTTGATTGTGGATGGTGCCATGTTTGCATGTAGCTGCTTTAGTTTTTAGGAAGTGCAGCAACCAAGTCATTCAGTGTAGGAGAGAAAGTTTGGTGTCCCCACCTTCTCTTGCGGATTACCTGGTGTCACTTCAGAGTTATTACATCAGAGCAGGGACAGTGTCATTGTCAGGCTTATTCTGGCAAGGCCTGTAGTGTCACCATGGTGCTGAGGTCAGTGCTGGAGCCTTGGCAGTCAGGCAGGCAATGCTGTCAGGGGGCTTAGAAAAAAGACTTTCTGAACTGTAAGTGGTTTATTTGGTCTCCTGAATTTTCTGTACTTTCTCTGCACGATGGTGCAAACAGGAGAGCTCTAGAACTCTGCTATTTAAAAGCATTTTAATATTTTTTGAGGCAAGGTGCCATGAAAATACAAAGTGCTATTAATTGGCTCATCAGACTTGAGAGAATGTGGCAGTAATTGTGTATTTAATAGACTCTCACCATTTACTGTGGTGCAACAGCCCAGCAATCCTGTTGTGAACTTCCATCAGATTATTTCAGTGTGCAACTGCAGTGTCAGGGGAAGGCAAGGTGTGAGAAGCCTGTGAATTTTGGGTGCTTTTGCGTTAGAAACATGAATGCTGAAAAGTTTCATTCTGATCAGCCACAGGATGACATGTTCTTAAAGCTACTCCAGTGGATAGAGTCCAAGCACTGCCTTGGTAATAAGACGTGGCATTTATCCTGCTTTGCTGTTCCAGTCATTAACCACTTTGGAAGTTTGCCCTTCAGTAACGTGGCTGTTCTAATCTCTTTAGAGATTAATAAAAAGAAAACAGCCTAATTTTATTTTAAGGGATAACAAAGAATTTTAATGAAGTGGCCTAACACCTGGAACTAGGACTTCAGTGGGGACCAGTCTGGCCTGGTGCTTTTGTACAAATAAAGTGGTGAATGATGGTGGTGTTCAGTGTTCTTCTGGAAATCCCTCAGCAGGAGCCTGATATGAGAGTGGACTTGAGGGAGAAAAAACAAAAGATGAAGGAAAATAAAAGTCTGTACATAGTATCCCTGGTTTAAGAGAACTGAGCACAATTCTAATACTGCACAATCCCGATCACAGAGTTACCAGAAAGGAGTTTATTAGAGACCTGAAGGAATACAAATGAGATGATCACAACAGAAATATGCACTTTACTACGGGAATGAGCACTACCAGGGGTCTTTTAAATATGCAATTACTGTGACTTTTTTTGGGGACTGAACATGCCGTGGAATATTCAAAACGCCCGTTTCATGGCATAAGGATGCGTTGTGTCATGACAACATGGCTAACAGCTGAGCTCTAAAATTTAAGCCTAACTTCAGAACATCAGCTTTAGAGATAAGCACATAAACAGGTCAGCGTACACACGATTTCAAAACAACCACATGAAATAACAAAGGATGCACACCACAATAAGCATTTTTAGCACTACACTGAGGCAACAGCCTCAAGGTGTGTCCCTACCAGTCAGTGGTACCTCACAGCTAAAACCAAAATACTTATGTTTATCCTGACCTCGCTGCAGTGATTCTTTCTCACTAAATTCTTATTTTTGCCTGTTGTTAGACACATTATTAGTAGATACTTAGAACAGATTCTCAACAAGGTAGAGACCTTGTCAAGCCTCTAAAGGGGGGGAATGATGCCTTAGGTTTTAACTTTTATACTTTTCAAATCCTGTGTTGCCCAGTGTGTAACTCTGAAGTTTCTTGTAGCTCGTTAGCTGCTCTCCTAGGCAGACTGACACAACAAAGTGTGTCAGTCTGAGCTTCTCTGAGCTTCCAATTAAAGACACCCAGATTGTCCTAGGCCCAAAAAGTGTAAACTGGGGTCTCTAGAGAGGTGGAGAACGGAAGAAATTACATCATTAGCTAAAGTTTTATTGGCAAATTTATGCTGATATGCAAATGAACCAAACCTATAAAGGTGTGAAGAACTCGTGACTCATCGTCCATCTTGGGGTCCATCTTGGATGTAGCCTCTGGCTCCCCAGGGTGTAACTTTGAATGCCTTTCCAATAAATACCTGCTTTTATTCCCTTACTCCTGCCTAGTCTCTGTTTCTAGGTAGCCACTCAAGGCACCAATAGGGTAAACATTGTGAGTACAGTGCAATATGGCAAATACCTTCTTTTAGAGTGCAAACCTCTGCTCACGATCTTTAACTTAGGACTATCCTGATAATAACTACATGAGTGCTGCACTCAGCAATTTGATGTCCGTGAGCTTTTCCAGAGCATTTTGGAGATGTTCCTGAAGAAAAACACCTTTCTTCATCTCTGGCTTATTACAGAGACAACGTCAACCATGTACGTCTGGTTTCTACAGGATGACGTGTGGCGTTGTGGCTGCAGGGTTTAACTCTTAGTTTTCTCTTCTGTTTATGCTTTTCTAAATAAGCAAATAGAGACCCAAACAGTACTTTCTACAGAGGAATTATTAGCTCTTCCCTAGTATATTATTTATATCAAGTGCAGATGTCACTCTAGTAGCATCTCCTACAGTTTTTAATGCTGTGAGTATTATGTAATTCCTCCTTTAATGTTAATTCAACTCAGTGGCACATGTGAAGTGTAGTCATATTAACTGATCTAAAGGCACTTGGAGCTCTTTAAGCACCAAGTATTGTGGGCACCAGGTAGGGAGATAACCTTCATCTCACTTCCCACACTGTTCTGGGGGAACAGTTAGTGCTAAATAGCTTACAAATACAAGCAAACAAACCAACAAACACCCAAAACCCAAACAAACCCACAACAAAATACCATTTCTCTCCTGTTTAGCTGCTGGAAAGCAAGAGTGAACCCTCACAGATGGATGACAGCATTACCCGCTCTCAGACCACTGAAATTTCTAAGTAGCAAGGAAATTTTCAGAGTCAGTCTCAGTTTTCTGGGTTTGCCACTGTTGTTGTGGATGGGGAGATGCACTTCTTGCAAGAGAGAAGCAACAATATTAACAAGGTTCAATGATAAATTGGTTTAACAAGGTTTAACAAGGTTCACCTGAGTATTTACTGCACCAAGAATGGGGTCAGACAGAACTGTCAGGGAGACACTCCCACTGAGCCACAGGGTTTAAGAAAGACCCGCTTCCAAATCCTCACTGAGAAACAGGACAGCAGAGTTCCTCATCAGAGAAAAACAGAAGCTCTCCACTCCCCTAAAAGCCAGTCCTGCCTGCAGGCAGGGCAGTGCAGTGCAGTCACTCTCCTTCTCTGGCTGCCTGTCCTCACTTACAGGGGTGCAGAGGCAAAGCTGAGGCAGAATTAAAGTCCCCAGGCAGAATCAGGGCTGTCCGACTGGAGCTGCTCTCTGTGTGCAGAAATACACCTGGAGTGCCCCAGTGCAGACTGAGCTGCTTTTCAAGGGGAAAGGAGTTGCAAGGAAAGGCGGCGGTAAAGGCAGCCACTGACGGGAAAAACAGCAACATCTCTGCTTCTTGGAGAAATCTCTGACATTCCCCTTAAAACCCTGCTCTCCTAAGTCCTGGCAGAGATTGAGATGATTTATCCCAAATCCCAGACACAGGTGTTTTGGTCATTAAACTCTTGAGACAGGCTAATGTCAAAGCATAAACCGTGAGGCCAGTGACAGAGGAAGGGCTCACATGGCAGCGTCCCGTCACAGCACTGCTGAACGTGTTGGGGCTGGGAAGGGATGCAAAGTTGGTTTCCCTAAAGGAATGCTGCTTTCCAGACTACAGAAAATATAATTCATGGTAGGATCCTCAGCTCCTTAATTTGTTAAAAAGCTGTATTTCTGGTCGGGTGTTTTGGTGAGTTTGATTTGGGGGGGTTTTCGGAAGAAATGGTAAAGGGTGGCTTAGACATGTTACCTTTACTGAAGGGAAATCAAGCTGTTGTGATTGCCTCTGTACAGCAGCTAAAGCACATTTAGAAAATTTTATTGTACATTCTGAATGGAAAGGAACCCTGCATTGATTTGTCAAAGTACTATCAAGGGTCAAGAAAGCTCACCTCCTGAGCTAATTTGCTGGTCTTATTTAAAATCCCTTGCTATTATCCAAATAATTATTTCTCCTCTGTTCAAGCTCCTGCATTTAGCTAATGTGTGGGCAAAGCATCAGGAAGAATAATTGTGACACCTGGAGTCTCACTGCCAGCATTTACCAGATGACAGAATTGTTCTGTGCCCCCATTCCCTGGGCTGTTTCTCAGAGCAGGCCCAGCCTTCTCCTGAGGTTTCCTGCTGATGTTTGAGCAGTTGAGACTCACTTATTCCGAGCATGCCCAAGAGCCTGTCTCAATGCTCTCATCCCTGACTGTTTTGAAACTATTTCAGGGAGCCTGGGCAAAAAATGCTGTAGTTACCTGAATATGAATCTGATGAGTGAACCTAGTGATTTAAGCCAGTTTTATCATTATCTCCAGTGAATGCAGGTTTTTGTCTTGCCACTCAGTTGCATACAGCTGCTTTATTGCACACAGAATCTGTTCGATTGTTGTCTGGGGTTTTTCTCCCCATTTCTTTTCTGGTGTCCAATCTTTTGAGAGTTTAAAACAGCAGTAGCTTTATAGCACTTAGGTTCAAAGGCTAGGTTACTCTAAAGGATCGATGGAAGTGGGAAATTTAAGACAGGAGGAGGTCAAAAGGGTGTGTGTTGGATAAAGCCATTAAGCAGAGGGTGGGAGCTGCACCACTTAAGGTCAGCTTCAAAATCTAGTTTGATCCCCTACTTTAAAAAGTAGCCATTGTGAACTGTAGTAAAAAGATTTTCCCTCGGGTTTGGCAAAGTAATTTAGGATCCCAAAATGATTCTGTAGTCCTAGAGACAGCAAAGCATTCGATGTAGAATGAAGCTAAATGTGCAGTAGAAAATCAACATGCAATCAAGAAGTGGATTCCTAAGGGAGAATTTTTTCTAAGGATTCTGCTCAGGAGAAGAAAATGAGAGCTCAGGTCTTCAGAGCATACCTAGGGCTCATTAACACACACTGCTAAGCTTTACACTATGCAAAACATGAATTATTGCTTTATTGGGATCACCCCAGATTATGTAACTGCACCTTCATGGAAATAAACCAGCGCATCTGATTTTCAATGTTGCCATTAGCAACAACTCTGTTATCAATTTCAGCCTACATTCACCTCCTGAAACCTCCACCTCAGTGACAGGAAGCCTTGTGGGACAGGTAATGCAGGAGGTTGTTAATGCAAAGTGAATCAGGGCTTTTGGGATATATACTCAGATTAACAATGAACACACTTCTTTTTGCATCCCATCCTAGTAATTTTTTTCAAAGTCAGGAATTATAATTCCTATAATAACCTAGAAAGCTTATTTTAAAACACACAATGTCAGCTGTGCAATCACCATCCTGAAATGGTGAAACTTTAACAGGTATTTCCATATTTTCTGGGAAATGTGGACAACAGCCACATTTGGGGGAAATTCTCAGCCTGATTATCTGGCAGAGAGGTTTTTCTTTGTAGAAGTGAATACAAAATTGCTAAGTATCCAATTCAGGAAGGCTTTCCTGTACAGCACAGCAGCCAAACTGGGACTGTCTGAGGTGCTGGGTTATTTGCTCTCCTGAAGCAGTGATGTTTTTAGGCACTAACACTTCAGAAATGGATTTAAATGCCCAGCTTTCCTTCTCTTTTTATTCAGTTTCACCCCAGCAGTATTTCTTTATCTAGCTCAAGCCCAAAATTGTGTTTAGTAATTGATTGGTTATTATTAAAAGCCTGGAAATTCCCTTAGACTTTCATAACTGGAAAACTGAAAAACTCAGATTTTGTATTCCCTGAAATGACATTACCTATTTTTCGAAGGAAATAAATAAGACTTTTTAATTAAAAAAATGGCTGTTTGTACAGATAAATATTGAATTTCTAGGTACTATGATCAAATAATGAATTCCATTCAGGCATGTTTATATATCTTATAATATGTGTGGCTTTCTCAGCTGCCACAGAATTGCTGTCATAAACATAGAGAAGTCAAAGTAAAATGGGCAAACACAATCCTGGTGTAATTCCACTGGCTGAAATGCAGTTTTGCTGTTGTTTATGATAATTCCAAACCTGTGCTGCTGGCTTTAAATATAATCTGCCTGAATCTAAGTCACTTTTAGATTTAAACAGAATTTAGTTGTCATCATTTGATAAAAATTAATCTTTGTCTTTAATTATGGGCTTTTTTCCCTCTCAAATGAAGCAATTTGTGACTAAAAGCTTAACCTTTTCAAAAGTGCTCTTTTTGAAGAACTGGAAAAAAACAGCTTTTGTACATACTTTCCTAAAAACATCTCTGCATGTTGAACTGCATCTTAGCACTGCTTTTATCACAGAAATATTTTGTTATCACAGAAAAGACAACTACTTCCTTTTTCTTTTAAGGCTTTTACAAATATCAGTAATGTGCCTACATCACTGACCCTTTTCATTCAAACACACCTGCAAAACTGAGGTAGGCAAGATTTCTACGGATTTTATCAACAGGAGAAAGCGTGCCATAGTTTGAGTACTATGCCACAGAAGCCCATAATTTGTTGAGCATTAATTAACCAGGTATTTGGCATTAGATAACGCTTTAAAGGCAAGATTGGGTTTTTTTGTTCGTCTCTGTGATTTCTGTGTGTCTGCGCACAGTGGAGGTGGAAAGAGGACAATTTATAGTAATCATAGAAGACTGATCAGATTTTAAGAGCACCCAACTATCCCTCCAAAGCACTACATCATTCTAATTTTTTATAGCATTTGGTTCCCCACAGAACTGTGCAATATATTTTTTCTTGCTCACTTTATCTCTTTCTCCTTTAATAACAAATTATTTTTGAGGGGAAGGATGATCCTGCAGGGGAAGATGCTATCTTAGAACTCAGATATGTGGGTTTGTTTCCAGAAGACATTCAATTCATCATCTGGGAACTGAAGATAATGTTGCTTTTTGTACTTTTTAAGAGTCTTGTGAAAATGAATCCACTGTGGATAGAAAGGCATTCAGATAGTGTGGGGAGTGCTGTGGAAGGAATTAAATGTTCTCTGTTCTAAGACAATGGAATGAATGCCAAGCAGCAGCAGTATGAGATGAGTGAAATTAAGCTCTGGCCCAAACCAGGTGTTTTTCATTCCCACAGTTCATTGACTCTGACTCTGATTTTGATGTCTGATAACACAGGAATTTGTTTAGCTGAACTGAATCATATCATTATTACAAAGTGCTAAGCAAACTGCACAGTAATAGTTTCTAATGTTATTTGGCACACCTGAAATAAAAATAGTAATAAAACTTACAAAAATAGCTTGAAAATAGTATGGAATAGATGCTAATCATCTTGGTTACCAAAAAGTAGCAGGACCCCATGGAATAACTTACATGGCTTTCTAGATCCTACTAATCTCTCTTTTATTCCAAAGGTATTCAGATGATATTTAAAACTTTTGCTGAAAGCTTTCATTACTTTTTAATGGATGTTACCCTTCGAACATGTTGTTTTAAGTCCCCTTGGTTGAGAAAGACTTTGAATCAAATTCTATCTTTAATTCTGCCTTTTTGAGCCATGTCCCACTTTCTGTTCTCGAAGTGAGGAAAAAATTTTCAATCTTTTGTAGGTGCACAGTAAAAGGTTTTAACTTAGCAGTGGTTTTATACCACAGGGTTCTGTGTGATCTCATTTAGTTACTTTTTTCTGCATGAGCATTCATTTGTACATTGCAGGAACTAATGGGAGTAAAGCAAAGGATTAATTTTTACTGACTTCAGAGTATCAGTAAGGCTGTCAGTATCTGAATGACACTATCAACCTTTTTAAATCCTGCTATTAGGACTTTCTGCAGAACAGTACTTCCACAGGGAACAGCTGTTGAGTAAAACACTCACCCCCAGGTTTAACACCAGTGTAGAAGGTGGATGTGGAGAAGAGGAGAGTTGTTTGCTGTTTTTTGCATGCTTTAATTTAGGCCACAATCCAAATTAAATTGAAGTTAATATAGAAACCACTTTGGCTTCACTGGAGCAAGTTTTAAGCGTGTAGAGAAGGAGCCATTCTACTTCAAATGGAAGCTGGAATCCTATAATTGTACTAATAACTGAAATTGGAGAAGAAGCTTCAGCAGAAAGACTTCATACAAAGTTTTGTCAGTGATTGTGTCTAACCACACTTGAGGGATTTTCATCAGCTCCAGGCAGGAGCATTTTTGCCCTTCCCCTTAACTTCTGACAGTGCAGCATTTTGACACTCCATCATTTTGCAAACAATCTTCCTTTCTTTGCCAAAATGTAAGAGTTTCATTACTTGTGAATCATGGCTTCCAAGGCAAATACAAAACTGATGACAAGACAATTTGCAACGTACCACAGTGAAACATCCTAGTTCTCTTTTCCATATTTTGATGGAAATTTGAGATGTTGTTTGCTTAAAGTATTTTAATTAAAGCAAAACTTTCAAGATATGAAGAGAACAGTAAAATGGGTACAAATGTAGGACAGCCAGCACTAAGAAAATGTTAACAAAATTATATTTTTATTATAGAAAAAATGTGGGGTTTTTTTCTCTACTGTAAAGTCTTTGCAGTCAGGTTATTCAAGGCAGTTGGGTTACATCAGCTGGTTATTTATTATTAATTTGTGGGTTTCTCTTCAGACATTTCATATCCTCTCAGCTTCTACCATCTGCCAATAATTATAGCAAATGAGATTGGCCAGCAAATCCAAGCACAGTATCCTTTCCATAGATTGCTCTCTATCCATGGATTGATCACAAGGCTGTGAATTCCTGGATAACATCAGTTTCCCTGGGCTGTTTAAATTTATCATGTTTATCCTCAAAAAGATGGAGGTCAGCTGGAGAGTCTGTAGGCAGAGGAAGGTCACTGCTTTCTGGAGGAACTGCCCAGCCTGATGATCCTGCAGGAGGCTGGGGAGATGCAGGACAGAGGCAACACATGTGGCAAGTGGGGCTGGGATCCCCAAGCCTGGCAGCCTGACCTCACTAGAAACTCTGGAAATGTGCATGATAGAGACACCTGCATAATTGGAATATCAGTCTGGAATAGTAATGATTTAACTCGAGTTGTATCTTAATCCTATGTAGTTGTCAAAGAGCTCTAGGTATGAAAAATGTGTATTTTAATTCCAGGCTCAACAGAACACCGGAGTCTGCTTTTTTTTTCTTCTTTCCCCTTTTTTCCCTTTTTTTTCTTTTAATTTTGATTCAGGAGGATACAGTGTATACAGTGTTTGCTTCTGAATTTTCACCTCCCTTAAAAATTCAGGGATGTCTGAATGCATCATGCTCTGTTCCTTATTTCCTTCCCTCTGCACTTCCTACTGAGCTATTAGCCATTGCTCATCTACTCTTGGTGTGCATTTTTAATTCCAACAGCACGTGCTGAAATGCTTTCAGACATGACTGATTTTGATACTAGTGACATAATTACTGCCTGCTATTAGATAAGCAGTGTATTACTTTAATAAACGTGACCACCTATGCTCATGACAGACTTTCGTTGGGATGTAAAATGCACAGTGAATAATTTTGACTGCAAATCTCTTCTCAAGGCAAGTAAATGAAGATATACCTGGCTGGAAAGCTTTAGGATATTGAAACAAGGAAAATTAAAAATTAAGGAAAATTCCATTGTCAGAGACAGACACTGTCTTTTAACTTCATTCATTTAATCAGTTTCTTTCTAAACCGCTTTGAGGGCAAAACTGTCTCTTGTACTTTTGAAAGCATGGAGGTGAGAAGAAGGCTGCCCTAGGTGAACCTGGATGTGATGGATCTCTCCTGCATGGATCAGGCAGGCTGGGAGAGAGTGTTGGTCTGGTGCTGCTCACCCAGGGTGTGCCTGAACCCAGCTGGCATAGCCCTGCTGCCTGCTCATTGATTGCTCTGTGTCATCACAAAATTCTCTTTTTTCCAACTGTATCAGTTGTGTGGGAGCTTGATAAAATATCTTTATACTTCCTTGCCTTTGTAGAGTCGGATTTGCAGCTGTCTTAGCTCAGGACACTTCAAGAAGTACAGGATTTTTCCAGGCATCTGGATTTATAAGAGTGATTGCCAAAAAGTGGCTTTTCCAGACACTCAGGTTAAGGGAGAGGTCATGTCTCATGTATGTTCCTGAGACTGAAAGCCTCATGTGTCACAGAGAGGGCCCAGCGGCTCTATAGTGCCCTTGCTTTGGCAAAAAGAGGGAGTCAGAAAATGTGGAGAGTGGTAGAAACAACCAGTGAAATCTGTTTTCTGTGGACTGGGGTGTGTATGGACTAGGGCTAGTCTGGGGTGTCAGAACTATTGCTATCAAGCAAGAAATGGCACTGTTATCACTAAACTGAAGGGTCAGCTCTGCTGGAAGTGCCAATTACTGGAAATACATGAAGTGAGTTTCTTGGTCTAATTGGGAAATATTTTTAAAAGACAGTAGAAATCACGGGAGCGAATTGTGAGCTTTGTGTCCCTCCAGGTGAATTACTGGTGTGGATCCCTAAGGGAGATGGGGAAAATGCTTCTAAAGAAGTGTGATAGATGTCTTTTGGGCTTCAGAGCCTTGTTAATGGTCTCCTGCCTTTGTCCTGAGTTTACTGTAGCAATACAAAGTTTAAAAGTGCTGATGCAAGGATTACAACAGACTTTAGGAAATAATCTCCGTGCAGTGCTTTGCGGCACCGTGGGCTTCCACAGATGGCTGCTGCATTTCACCCTGGAATTCTCACATGCATAAATGGAGAGCAAAGAGAGCGTGCTGCCAGTGCAGTGCATCCACCGTGGAGCCTCTGCATCCTTCCACACGTCCTTCCACGTGTGAGGATAATAAATAACACATCATACATGCTCGCAGGGCGTGCTGGGTTGCCTGATACAGTTTTTATCTGTAGCTCTGTAATGTATAAGGAGCAATTTTTCTGTCCTTGCTTTGTATCAACCTGGTAAATTCCTGGTGGAAGCTTTCCCTCAGCTCATGGTGCAAAACTGCCAAACTGCAAACTGCTGCTGGTGTTTAAAGCTCGTAGTCACAGTTTGATTTAGTGCCTTGTACATCTTCTGCTGTAAAACATATTGCTCTCATTGTAAAAATGTCCTTTGTCTCTTTCACAGAGCGACGAGGTTTTAACAGTCATCAAGGCCAAAGCACAGTGGCCGGCCTGGCAACCTCTAAATGTGTAAGTAAGTAGGGAATTGTCTGTCTCAAGAGCTCTGTGTTGGGTGTTGGCTAATGGGCTGCTCTAACCATTCACTCTGGTAAAGAAACAAACAAAATATTTGTTGATAGATGAGTTTTTCAACGTTTTTGTGTGTGTGTTTATGGTGGTGGGTGTTCGTTTGGTTCGTTGTTTTGGTCTGGGGTTTTTTTTCCAACATCTGCTTCTCTCCTTCTTTGCTTTTTAGCATCTCTTCATTTTTCACATGCTTTGGCTGGCCAACTGTGGCAGCAGGACTATCCCATGGAGTTTGTGCCTCCCACACATAAACAATGATGTTTATTCAATGCTTTCTCAAATATGTTACACTGTTCTGCATGTAGTAGCAGCATTTTTTGGCATCCTGTCTCACACTCTGTGCAACGCACTGGCACAGCAAACACTCATCCACCAACAGAAAACTCTCAAAGGACTAATGCTTTAAAGTGCCAATCTGAAACACTCCATGATGGCCTTATGATCCTGCTGGTGCTGAAACATAGCCGTGGCTGTTTCAC
Organism: Machaerirhynchus nigripectus; assembly: GCA_013397975.1. Lineage (NCBI taxonomy): Eukaryota > Metazoa > Chordata > Aves > Passeriformes > Dicruridae > Machaerirhynchus > Machaerirhynchus nigripectus. The sequence continues at coordinate 729,254 of VZRQ01010231.1, read as the reverse complement.
CAATGAGGCAGAAATTTGCTTCCCAGGATCCTGACTTTGGGCTCTCCAGCACTCAGCAGAAAAGAGGAGAAAATTCCTCTTTCAGGATGCTCTTGAATTTCCTGGTGGCCCTTCAAGGGAGGTGGGGGAGGTGTTGGGGTAGGGGTGGTGGTTCCTGGATAACTTATCTGCACTTGGCCTGAAGTTCACACTCATTATCCAAGCCCAAATGAGTGAGACCTACAAGAAGTGACTAAAGATGAGAACCCAGTAGAAGGGGTCACCCTATGAGCTGGCAGTGAATTAAGTCCTTGGAGAAGCAGGAGCAATTAGTTTACTGTAAGGTTGTAGAGAACAGGTAGTCCTGTTTCCTGTTCTCTGGAAGCAGTTAGTGAAACACTGTGTCTGATTTTGTCATCTGTATTTCAGAAAGTATGTGAAAACTTGAAGGTTAGTTAAAAAAAACAAACAAAACACAACAAAACTGCAAAAGAGTTCAGTTTTCAGAAAACATCCCCTATCCTAAAGGGGCTTAGAAACTCTTAAGCAGCTTAGGACTTAAACTATTCACTTTATCCCTTTCCCCTCTGGGAAAAAAAAAAAAGGTTAGGAGGTGAACTCAGCTTAAATAGTGAAAAGATTTCTGATAGCTGATCCCTCTTTAATCTAGAAAAAAATAAACCCGACAAACAAACAAAGAAAGAAAGCCAACGCCAAACTATCAAAGTATGAAATCCCTCCTAGCATGGAAGATAAGGAAATTCATGAAAAGGAAATGGTTTGGGAAAAGACTCCACCACTGTGACTAACCTTGAGAGCAATTTACCTGCACCTAAGATGGATTTTTCATCACTGGAATATATTTCAGCCCTGGCACAGAGTTATAGGCTCTGCACAGGAGCTGCAGGTTAGGGGTTTTTTGGCCTGTGTAATGCAAGAGGTGACAGTAATGGCATTCCTTATTTATGGTCTTATCCTGGACGTTTCCAGGATTTGGATTTGGCAGTGTCTGGCATGTAGTAGCTGTGGATAGCACTTCTTTTCCTTGCTGCCTTCTTTCCATTCACTCCAAATTAAGACTTTAAAATGGAAACCTTTTCACTGCTGTTCTGTGATGAGTTCTCGATCTGAAACAAACCCAATTACCCCAATTCCAGTCACTTTCCCAGCAACACTTATGTCTGATGCTTCTGTTATCAAAGTGAACAATACCACCTGGAAGTGGCTGCTGTGGGTGCTTGGGAGGCTTTGGCATCGACAGCAGAGCAAGTTTGTGCTTTGTTCACAGAAAGATGGAGAGAGGATCTCCCGCTCCAAAGTCTCAACACACCATCTTGAATATATTACATCACAAAAATTAATGCTAATCGAAGTGTGTTGCCCCAATCACAATTCCTAATTTCATACAGCCCCAAGAAACTTCACAAAAATATGAGTGTGAGCAGCTTCAGATGCTTTCTAAGACATATTCTTTCACAGACATGCCTGAAAATGTTTTTGCAACATCCTCCACACGTTTTTCCAGTAAATTCTTACCTTTCTTAGATGGCAGTTCTCGCCTTTCAGTAACATCAAAAAGAATAAGTCTCAGTATTTTTGCTTTCAAATGCTCTGCAGGGGTTCCCCTAACCCTTTACTTTACAGGTAGTGTTTGATTTTTGGCTTTTTAAACAATATTTTTCTTACCGTATTTTGGCATGGTGTCCTGGTTTTTGATTCCACTTAAAAATATGATCTAAGCTTCACAAGAAGATAAAATTTTCGGTATCCTTTAACTATGGTTAATTTCCCATTTTCTATAATGGATTGTCCTTCTTGGAATTTAGATTACAGCCATGCAAGTATTGGATAATGACTCCTCAGCATAAACATTTTGTCTATTGTTATGCACAGCACAACATCTTACTAAACAAGAATCGACTAAAAGTCAGGAATATTCTTTTTTTTTTGCATAATCCTTGGTTGTGGATATGATGGATAATAGGGTGTGATAGTAGTGCCAAACTGGCACTACAATGTGCCATAATAAGCCCAGCATAAAAACCCTCCCGAGTGTTCTCCACAACAATTATAAAATGCACGACACCAATTTTTTTGTGGAGGTGTGAGGTGTCAAAAGTTGGAAAATTCAGCCTGCTCTCCCTTCAGATTTTACCTCACGATTCCAGCCTGCCCCTGGGGCTGTTGGCTCCTGTCCCAGCTCCCCCAAGCAGAGAGGGACACTGCAGCACCTCCTCTCCTTACGGAGGGCGCCAGTTCTTGCTGCATCTTGAGTAGCAGGTGCTGAGCCCTGGTGTTCCCGCTCTGGTGGCCTCCAATTACGTGGGAGGATCATCTTGGCTGGGCACGTCTCAGGGATTCATCAGGGAGCTAAATGGCCTTTCCCATTCCTGGTCAGTGAGGCTGTGACTCCCGAGGCCAGTCACACTTCATTAAGAAAAGGTTCGAGCTCTGTAGATACTGAGGGCATGAATTGAGTCAGTCTGTGTCTAAATCTGACCACGGTGTCAAAAGTCTTTGGTTCATGACACCAGAGAGAAGGAGGGAAATATAACTGGGAGCTTTTCTTCTGCTAATGGAGAAGAAGTGCAGATCCAAGTGGGCATGAAGTGTCTCCCCAGGGAGAGTTATTTAGCTTCAGATATGAGTTCAGATGCAAGAAATTACAGTAGGGACTGAGACAAGCTGTCAGCCCTAAGCATGGAAGGATACAGTGACAGCAAGTAATTCTCTGAAATGCTTTCTGTTAATTACAGTTTAGCATATTGTCATCTCCCAGTGTGATATAATGTGGAAACAACATCCTGCCAAACTTCACTGTCTGTTTTTTATCAATCCTCTCCTCAGTTCCTATATGAGGCTGCTCTTTGTCACCGTTTTCCATTTTTATTTTTCTTCCTATCACCCATCTTCATTATCCTTAATTCAGTTTCTTAATTCAGGGCACCAGCGTGCAGAAAACTCTCCTGAGTTTTTCCATGTAGGAGACAGCTTTGGGTGATATTTGTGAACCAGCTTTATGGCTGCCTAACTGAAAGAGCATCACCGGTAGCCTGAGAAGGATGAGTGCCAGAGCAAGTAATAAAACATTTTGCTGTTGCTTATATTTGAATTACCAAGTTGTGTGTCTGAAATTCTGACTTCAGAGTACTCGCAGGGAATGCATTCTTCCTTGAGCACACTGGTATCAGTCTACAGCACGCTGTCAAATCAAAGTAGTTTTTCTTATCTTTCTTGTATAAACAAGTGCACAGCTCATTGCTCCCTTCCTCACAGCCATGTTTCAGGCAGAGTCAAGTTTTATTTTCATACCCAGCTGCAAATCATTGGCCTTTGGCAGTATGGAGGATAAAATACATCAAAACCAGATAGTACCACGGGTATCCAAATCTGCATATCTGGCACCTGTAAAATAAACAAGCCGTGACAGAAAAATTTGGGATAAGGAAGGCAAGGCTTTTAAAGTTAATGTGCATCAAATTCACCAGGAGCTAGTACCTTTTTAAATTTTGCCTTCAATTCCCTCTCCCAAAACACATGCCACCTTTTTTTTTGTTTGTTTTTTTGTCTCTACTTGTTATTCCTTTATTACTTTTATTTTAAATCTGGACATCACTATTGAGACACAAAAGGAGAAGTATTTGAGTTGTAATTCTTGTGTCGAGTCACTCTTTTGCATTCCCTGTAAACCAGGGAAGCACGTAGCCCTCTGCAGCTCCGTGGAACCTGAAATTCCATGTACGTGTCCAGCCTGCCACTGATAAATACAAACATGGATCCCATGCAGGATGGAAATTATTATCCAGTATGTGAATTTAAAGTTTAGTAGGTCAACCTATGGAAAATATATTTCAATGCAAAAATTCAAGGTATTTTATCTTGCTAAACAGCATGGAGATAGTACCTGACATCTAAAAAGGTTAGCTTTTTCTGAAGTATACACAAGAATTTTCTTCCTTCTCTCTCATTTTACTTTCTTTTCTTTGATGCAAAAACTCTTTTTCTTTCCAACCTTTTTAACTTTTCCATTACCTTTCCATTCCTAGTTACAACCGATGTGCCCTGAACTGAGGCGTTTTTCTTTACTATAATTCTGAACTATCTGAAATGTAGAAAGCTATCCTTTCCTCCCTTATTGTCTCTCCTGTTTCCATGTCACCTCTCTGTGCTCTTTGGGTGAGTAGCCATGGTCCTGTGGCTTCCCAGTGCCTCGGGGCTGTGCCCAGATTTACTCTTTTTCTCCCCCATTTAAGCAGCTCTTTTCCATTTATTTTGAGATTACCTGAGAATGCTCCAGTGAGCACTTGTGAAGCTTAGCAGAAAAGGAGGCCTATTTCTTTATAATTCCCATGGATGGAAGTATTTAGTCCAAAGTTTCTAAGTTAGTACGGTTTCCCTCATCATCTCCTAAAATTATCCCATCAACCTCTTTCCATTTCAAGTCTTGCATACCTGTGATATCTTCTCTCTGGCTACAAAGATGTTAGGGCTGTTTCTCCTGGCTTACATGGAGGGTATCATAAAATGGGACAGCATATTCCCAAATATGGGGTTTTAGCATTGTTTAGATAATGTGACTGAAACTATTCCAGAAATCAGGTAATCTATAGAAAGCTGATGGGAAAAGAAAAACCGTTCTGATCCAAAATAAGTCTGATTTGACAGATCATGCAAGCTGGAGGGAAAAGTGCTGCCATGCTCAGTCGCATTTCCCTTCCTTTATTCTTGAATAAAATCTCTTCCAATCTTCCAGAATTCTTCTGTCACAATTTGACAAAAAATGTCCGGCGTATGTTTTGATCCTGCAGTGGATTTGCTCTGATCAATAAGTTTCCATTATAGTATTTGGGAATTGAAAGCCAGGCCACAGAGATGTGTCTGTCTGAGGTTTCTGTGTTGGTTTGCTTCTCGTTTTACTTTTATTTTACATAAATTTTCAACTTTTGTGCTTTTTTTTTCTTACTTTACTGTAAATTGCTGCTGTTCCTGTGCCCATAAAACTTTTCTTACTTAAAACAGCCTCCACATTTAGATCACTGAATGATGTGATGTTGTTAGAGAATGCTCCCAGTCAAAATTGGAGCTCCTTACTCTCTTCTGAAATGTAAGACAATAACTCCATCTCCTCGTCTTATTCTTCATTCTTAAGCAGCTCAATTTATTGTGGCCTTAAACACCTGATTCACAGTCCTTCAGTTCCTGAGGTGTTCACACACTTAAATAGTTATGAGGGACAGTTACTATATCCATAAAAATACAACCAACAACCCCGTGTTTTCATAAGGATGAGCGAGCCTCTCTTAGGCAGCAGATTGCAGCTAAACCATATTAAACCTTCCATAATTTAGTTGTTTCCCCGCCTGTTTCACCAGTAAAGGCCCGATCTTCAGGTACAACTTTTAAGTCAGCAACACAGGCATATGCTCAGCAAAATAAAGGGTCTCAGGCCATGGACTGGAAAAGTCTGGGTTTGATTCTGCTTTCCCCTGATGAGATTTGAATGCCGACGCCTCCCTCTGAATGTAAAATCGGAACCAGCAACCTCTACCACACAGCACATTCTTCCAGCCCAAGCCTTGTGTTTTGCACGGAATAATTGAATAATTATCAGCCGGAGAAGGAAAGCAATCACCAGGGTTTTCCCTTAAGAAAAGGGAGGAGAGACAGGAGAGTTTTCTGAAGGGAATTGATCTCTAAAATGTTTGGCAAACAGTGAGGTAAGAACCTTGTAAGGTGGGGAGGGGGGTATGCGTGGAATGGGTACGGATCAGCTGTGTGTTCTCATTGACTAGCAAATTAATTAGTTAATAATCAGTGGGTTTTTTTCCCTTCCCTGGCTGCCTGGTAAGAGAGACTGTTCCTGGAGAACCGAAATGTCTCGCTCTATTTCCAGGTTTTCAGCTTTTTTTTTTTTTAACACCTTTACTGTACTTAAAACAGAATGCACAAATTAGGTAAATCTGAAAAGAAAACACTTAGATTTGTTTCCTTTTTTGACTGGTATTTACTGAATTCAATTTAAAATCCACAAAGCTGCTGTTCAGCCAAAGATGCAATTTTGAAGTAAAATATAATTTACTTATATCTAGTGGAAATTGATTTTCTATTACTTGCTTCATTTCTCCGCACTGGAAATAGGAGAAAATTACAACATTTTCACTAAATTCAAAATAAATGGAGTAGTTCTTTAGAACCAGTTTCAAGTAGATATTTGTTTTTATAATGCCCTATAAAATAAATAAGTTGTTCGAGGAAACTTTTTTAAGATTTTTAGAAAATCTGACAGAACTAATCTTATTTTTCAGGATTTATGTAATTGATCTGTATACCTACCTGGAGAATTTGAGAAATTAATTTACCAATTCAACTACATGAATTATCAATTTACATATGTGGATAAAATATGTGCACATAAGCCACAACAAAAGCTGGGATTTTTGTTTTAATAAGACCTATATTAGAAAAAAGGCTGTAATCAACATCAGTATGTTCTTGTGCTACCTACATTTGGACTGATTTGCTTTGGAGAGATTAATGTAGACACTGTTGGAGGAAAAAAAAAGAAACAGATGTACAGAGTGGATTTGTGGCCTTGGTCAGTGAGTTTACTGGAGGAAAAAGAGATTTTTCTATCTCCCTGTTTGATTGTTGCCTCAGATTTTGGTAAAACCAAGCTGCTTATCCCCTTGTATTGAGTTTTAATTTTGGGACGGCCCACTGCAGTTTTTTATTGTAAATGCCAAGGTGCAAATAATTGTGCAGTCTATGCCAGTTACATTTTTTAAGGCATGTCAGATAGTGCTGATATGTGCTGAAATCACATGACAGCAGCCCAGGTCTGAGCCAACTGAGCCAGGCAGGACAAAAAGAGCAGAGAAGGTGCCAGTGTGCAGCCTCAGACAAGGTTTGTCCCCAGCACAGACTCACACCAACACCTCTGCTGCCAAATCTCACCTCAGCTGCTGCTTGAGTGCACCGAAATGAAACCACCTTGACTGCCTACATGTACCTTAAATGACCTTCCCACAGAGCTGCTTTCAGTGTCTGTAGGGAATCAGATAGTGCTGATAGGGCCAGAAAGTGTTTGTTCAGAGCTTGTAGTGTTTGTTCAGGTGTTTAGGAAACCCACACATCCCCAGAGGGTCCAGTTGTGTCAGTAGGACATGAACACACCCAGGGATGCTCTGGGCCAGCTCCTGTCTCACTCACTGGTTCAGTGTGGGCACACCAGCACACCAAACCCAAACAGAAATCTCCCCTCTGTTTTCCTCTGGAACCAGATGTTTGCTGTGTCTCACCCGAACCCTGGTGGCAGCGCTGAGTGCTGGTCTCTACTAAATGTTAATCAGCACTGAGAGGGGAAGATTCAAATCAGTGCACCTTTCAGCTTTGATAACAGAGAGGCTTTAGATAAAAAATAATGAAACCCAGAGCCCTGCAGGCTGGACACCTGACAGCGTCTGGAAGTTAATTCTGTGAATTAGCCTTCCTAGAATGTCTTATTAAGGATTGATCGAACCATTCACAAGTACCACACCAAATTCCTCAGAGCTTGCAAACTAAAATTCATTGGAAAATTTCTACCAGTTCCTATCCATCCACTTAAAATATTTGAAATAGTACCTTTATTTGTTTTAAAATAAAATGAAGTCACAAGAGTTTAGCTTTGCATGAGGTGAGTAAATTCTGAGGTTGGTTGCTCATTTTCAGTTGATGTAACCGTCGTGCTGTCCCATTCAGAGGAATTAAATGATTTCCTGGCTTGCCATGCAATAAATAGATAGCTGCCCATAAATAGGTGGTATTGGTATCAGAATGTAATTTATAAAAATGTACAATAGAAAAGAGTAAATTATTCTGTTGCTCAGTTAATCAAATCCTCAGACTACCCAACTGAGATTTAAAAAAAAACCAAACAAACAAAAACCCCACATTTAAACATGCACACCTGTGTTTGGGCTTAAATGGCATTCAGAAGGGCAAAATACAGATGTACTGCAATTAACCAGCTCTGATGGGCATTGTCTACATTTTATTTGTTGCTGTCTCCAAAGGGATAAGGAAAACTCATATCATAGTCCTTTCATCATCTCTGCACTCCATACCATTAATATTTGGTTATGCAAAGTGCTTACAAACACTGTTCCACCTAATGATTTGAAAAATGAACCATGCATGGATAATTTTTTGTGTGTGTGACTAAGAGTCAGCAGAGGGTTATATAGAAATAAGGAAGATTATTATTTATTGCTCCTTCTTATATTCCTTATAATGCTTGTTTTTCATGCATACTTGTTAGACATCTTCTCCTAGGTGAATACTGCTATTTATCTGGTTTCCACTTCCTCTGTACTTTTAAAATAGTAAAGTTTGTGCATTTTCTTGCCTTCCAAGTTTTTATATCCTTCCATAGCTGCATCTAACCCATTGAACACCTTATGGTGTGCCTGTGGTGAATTACCTTTAAGTTTCTTTGAATAAAAAAAGTGGGGGGAGCTAACTCTTGTTATAAAGTAACAGCATCACTCCATAAAGTGGGCAGCATGAAGAGCTCAAAAAGAACAACTGATTTAAAATTAAAATATAAATACAATGCTAAGGTAGAGCCCCACGGTTGCCTGAAGCAAACTTTAATGAACTTTCAGGGATTCTAGGGGGCAAAATCAGCTCATGTTGTTAATTGCTGTTAATAGCTTGCAGCAGCAAAAGGTCTCTGACCGCAGTGGTGTGAACATTGCTTGGCACGTGGTTGGGAAGCCAGCCAAAAACCCCAAACCCGTCATTGCCTTTGGAGCAGCAACGTCACAGGGCCTGACCTGCTCTGAATTCACAATAATGTCATCCCCATCAACAGCAGCTGCATCCAGGGAAGCAAAACTTCCAGCAACGAAATAATGACATTTGCACAAGCTCATCTCATTGATAACAAGTCATCGTGAACAACGAGAAATAAAAGGAAATAAAATTGCTGGCAGCTAAGGCATGAAGAATAGAAACAAGGAACAGGCTGATGAATTGTCTGGGTTGCAAATTCGTTCTCAGTGACTTGCCATTGTAATGAGTGAAATGTGGTTATATTTGACACCTCACTGGATTTATGTTATCCTAAAAGAAAATACCTTTTTTTTTTCCTGAGGAGTTATGATGTGCTTTTCTCTTGACAGATGAGTTGATTTAAATGTTGAGATGCTTGAAAGTATTTTTTAAATTCCCTAAGTGGCTCTCTCCAGCTCCAGCTCCAGCTCCAGCTCCGCTGCTCTAAGAATAAAAGTTGTAATGCTGTGTTGTATGGGCCACATTTTCCCTTCAACAGGCGCTCGGGGAATATTTTAAAAAGATTTAGTGTGAGGTATGTCTTGTCTGTACTCAAACCCCTGCATGCTAAGTGTGCAGACTGAAATTTGCATGCCAAGCTAGAGGAAAATACAGTGTTTTACTTGTGTTTAGGATTTTATAAGAGCTGTTTAGTGACTGAGGTCTTGTATTGCCATCCTTTGGAAAAATGACTTGACAACCAGTGAGTTGAAAAACTCCGAATCTGACCAAGTTTAATGAATGCACAGAAATCTCAGCGTTCCTGTGATTGCTTGGTAACATCTGGTAGCTCATTATTTCTTCAGAAACTGACCTTATCTGAGATGCCATAACTGGATGAACACAAATTCTGCAGAGGCCACGGTGAAATCCAAAGAAATGCAGTGAGAACTAAATCAGAACGCAGAGCTCAGGCTGGTGTGGGAGACATTTTTGGGTTGAAACTTGCTGGAATGAAAAACAATTTCTAATAGTTAAAAGTGAGCCATTTTGGTGAAACTGCAGGAGGAAGTGGAGGAAAGCAGCACACATGAATTGACATTTGAACCCTCTATCACAGCTGGCAGAATTACTCTTGCAAGACATAACCAGGACCTGAATTTATATAACTCATAAACAGACGTAAATTTTAACCCCCCATTCTTTAAAAAATAATGTTTCTGGGTTTAGATTTTCAATAGATCTAGTTAGGCATAAGCTTTGGAAGTAACAATTAATACTCCCAGAACTTTCTAGGCATCCTATGGTACCCACTCCTGCAAAAAGATACATCAAGAAAAAATGAAGATATGATGGTAGCTCTGATCTTAAACATGTAATCTTTTATGAATGTGGATGTACAAGTGGAGCCTTAAAAGTCATACTAACTTTAGTTGTTTCATGATATGCATCCCAGGATTTCAATATAATGATGGCCTGCAAAACTTTCCGTTGCTTTCCCCCAGACATGTTGTTCTATAAAGCAGCTGTTTTTATTCTTGCAAGGCAACATTTTGTTTCAATGGTACCACTACAGCATGTGTCTTTACTTGTTATTTTTTGTAAATCTCTGGAGGGTCTTTTTTCCCCCAGGAATCCTTATCTCTCTTGTCATCTCCCACTGTCACATTGTGCTGTCTATCCTAAATTGGAGTAAAAGCCAATATCTGTCAATCCTGCTGTAAATTGAGTTTCCTTCCACAAAATGACAGTGTGGTACCAGGAAACATTTTCAAAGTTTGGCGATTTTGTGTACAAAACGACGGGAATGGGGAGGCCAGACAGAGTCTCTTGTTTCTATGGCAACACAGTGATGTGTCTGGCTCAGCTATTTTCTTCTTTTATGATTTTATAGATAACTGGGATTCATCCAGTGAAGTTTAATATTGTCAAAAATAGAATCCTAACCTCCAATCTAATCAGAAACAGTAATGCATAAAGGACAATCCAACATAAAAAAGCAAAATACAGGGAAAAAGTCAGCTGTGACTTTTGATAACATGAAGAAAAATACATAAATTTCTCTGGAGCTGTGAAATAGTTCCAAGTGCTCCAGCCCTGCATTTGGCTAATGGTTAAACTGTATTTCATGTCAGCAAATTTCCTGTGGTACATCCATCCTTCCTGCTGCATCTCATTCCTTCACACTGTTGGTGTCCTGTCCTACAGACCCCAGACCCTCAGGTGATCCCCATTTGTCTGCCTTTGGAAGGTTTGGTCCTGTCCCTAAACTCCTGGCAGCTGGATGCAGGAGAAATTTATGTTGAGTGAACAGATTGTCCATCAGCAAACCTAATCAAAGCACACTTGCTAAAAGGCTTTGATTCCAAAATGAAAGCGTTTGTGTAAGAATTGGATCTAAACGGTAATTTTTTTTCTTTCATCTTGAGAAAATAAAGTCTATTTAGTGTTTTTAGGGTTTCTTTAAATATGGATTCTATTTTTTCCCACAAAGTAGAAATATTTGTTACAGCAAACCCAAAAATTGTAGAAGATATATCCTAGAGATAACACATTTTTTAAAAATCTTTATAAAATAATAGGAATTTTTATTTGAGAGGGGTTGAGATTCGGCTCAAAGTGCATGTATATATTTGGATAATTAATATAAGATAAAATCTTAAATGATACGAATTTCCATTTTATTGATATGTCAGGAAGTTAACAGGAGTGAGTAAGCCCAACAACATACGCTGCCTTCACAACTTGGTTGCTTTATTTTAATGTCTCTACAGAGCTCCATTTAAATGAGAAAATAACTCAGTCTCTTATTTTTTCCCAGACATCAGGACAAAACACTGCTGAGTTATATTTTAGCAGCTCAAGGCTGCAAATGTCTACCTCTCTTGGCATCCATTCCCCTGCTTTTGCAGAGTACCCTGTTACCTGAATCCATGTTACCTGGGTGCCACTTATAATTATATATATTTATTAAGTGTTGACTACAAAAAAAATCCTAAAACCACATCGTACGTATAAAAAAGAATTGTCTGAAGTATAATGGGTATGACTGAGACCTAGGGAAACTTCATTGTCTGACAGATGGTCTGACACCCATGTTAAGAAATTCATAGTCCAATCTCAAGGAAAAAAAGTTCTAGGTAAGAACATATGTGTTTGTTGGAAAAGAAAAAAAAATTGTATCGATCATTTTTTTGTCAGAGCAAGCACATATGGCAGTTCCATTTTCTGACACCATTTGCTTTCTACTTAAAATTCAAACGTCACCAGGCAAGGAAAAAAGTTGAGTATTAAAACATAGAAAAGAATTAACTAAGAACAATGGCTGCAAGAACTTCTTACTCACTGTTCATTGAAATTAATTGCCATCCAGTTAAATCAGACTTCCTCATCCCATTCTGTCCTTGCTTTTTTTATTTTTCTCTGCATGTTCCTCCCATCGGTAGTTACAGTTTTATGATTATTTCCCAACCATCTGTTGTCTTTCCTTGAGCCAAAATAATTTCCCTTTATAATATCATGAGTAACCACGTCGGCACCATTTCCATGCAATTATACATGTCCTTACTAATCCTGCCTCCTCGTTCTTGTGTAAATACTCGCCGAGTAACTGGGGCAGTTTGCCATTTCAGTTTCTAGTGAGCAGAACTCTATTTGCAAAATTTCAACCTGCCGATTGTTACCCCTTTGCGTTGTTATTAATGAGATGATAATTAAACATTTACTCTAGTTCTCATCTCCAGACACCAAAAGGCATGTGCATGCTGGATGGAGAGAGATGCCGAATGAACTGGAATGTGGATTGTATTAATTAAGGTGCTGGGCATCTTCAGAGATTACAGTGGGACTGGGGAAATGCAAAGTGCAATTCCCATCTTAGGGTATTTGCAAATTAAATGATTTTGAGAAGTAAGACAGTATCACTTTAAAATTCTTTAAAGGATTTTGAAGGAGTATCCATATTTTTTAGGTATTCCAGTCAATAGCCTTGATAATTTTTGTTGAAAGGAGATGTTTGCTGTAATCTGATATTCAGAATAAGTTAAATTGATAGCAAATGAGAGTTCATTGCTAACCAGTCTCATAAATAGATTTGTGCTGTTTATCTGGTATTGTTAACGGGAGGGGAGAGGATCAGACCTCTGGCTGGGACGGTTCTCACGTCAGGCTGAAGAACTGCTCTGCTGCTGCTGTTTCTCTGGCCAAGCAGGGTTTGCAGATCAGCCAGGTGAAAAAGGAGAAAGATGCAAAGCAACAGTGCTCTTACAACATCCCATGGGCTTTCCTCTGTAAATACAGCTGTAATTACTCCGGGCAGACAATTTGTAGCCCCAAAGCTCCTGGGAAACGAAGAGGAGCTGTTTCCTGAATTCCTCCAGTGACTCCTGAAACATGGTTTGACTGTAAATGGGATCTAATGTGTAATTAAAAATAATCCAAGAAGGGACACAGAGCTAATCTAAGCAGGAGTAGATGTTGCCAGCACCATGTGGGACAACCACACCTTGTTTGCGACAGACTGCAAAGAACACACAAAGTTTCAGAAACTGCTGTCCTAACTTGAGGTACCTGAGATTTTTGTGCAGGGTAGGAAAACTGGTCACATTTGTTCATCACATCATTAAGGTATGCCCATCGAAGAATGAAGGTATTAAATAGCTGATGTGGTATGTTAATGAATAAATATATCATTATTATCTACAGTAGCAATCCAGGCATGCTTAGAGTACAATATGAAAATGCCTGAAAGGTGCATGCACAAAGTCCCTTCCTTTTGTAATGCTTTTTAAAAACACTCAGATTAATGATATTTTAGAGCAATGTTTGTTCTGATGAGTGGTTTAAATGCCAGTAGTAAAGATACAATTCCCTAGCTCAATATGTAATACCATATCCACCCCTTTTAGCTGGTTATAGCAACATTTTCATTTTAAAAGTTGACACACAGCAAAGTAAGAGGTTGTTATGTAGGGGGTTTCATAGTCCAAATGCTAAATGTATAAGAAGTTTTCTGGCTTTCTTCATTCTTATGAAATAAAAAAGCCAAACTCCTACTGTCACCTCCTCTTGGTGCTCAGAGAAATCAACAGCTTGACTTAAAGTGCTTTTCAACTTTTTATATGGATGTCAATCAAATTTCATGGATTCAGTGCTCATGTTATTGTAGCTTTCCTTTCCCTGGCCCTTTTGGGACATGCACACGTTTAAATTATTCATTAGCTAAAGTGCTTACCTGCCCAGCATTTAATCAGAACTACAGATCCTCCTTCTCCTTCTGTGCAACCTGAAATTCTGGGGTTATGTTCAGGTGTTTATCCCTGTGTATAAAACTTTGTTGTCCATGCAGTGATACTAATGTCCATCACCTCATAAATGGTTTTCTCAGTAATACATCATCTAAATACGCCATCTAATTTGTTCTGTTAGTTGCAGACTTCTAAGAGTATTTTCCATTCAATTTTAGATCTTAATTCCCTTCCTTTCTTTTCTTTGAGGCTACTTCACTTTTCAGGATGTTAATGGCTTTAAAGTGTATTCCATAAAACAGATGTTGTGTAGGTGCTGCAGGCAGGAAGTTCAGGGGTGTGAAGTTTGCTTCCATGCTCACAGTGTTATTTGCATCAATAGCAACAGGTTGTAAAAATGAGTAAACAGGAATGTTCATCCTGGAAATTATAGATGTGATGCAGTGCAAGAAAAGAAAAGGAAGGATGCTGCTTTTGCTAACTAGACATAGAATGGAAAGTTCATTTAGTATTTCTAAAAATATTCATTTTTCATGGTCATGTAGTCAGCTAAAGTCTTAATTTAAAAAAAAATTGTGTTTTCCGATCATCAGGACCACTGAGATGAGAACAGTGGCAATGTGGTCCACAGTGCTTTTAACTCCCTGCCACCTCTGACAGGCATCAGCCTTAGAATAGTTTCTCTCTTTCCACCTTTTTCATCCTACCCAAAAAGGCTACAGCATCATCCTGAGCACAAGTGAGATCAGATCCTGGTACACTCAAATAAATCTAGGATTTAGGCTCTAAGAATGGGGTTAGGATGATTGTACCTTAATACTGCTCTGTGAAAAAATCTGGAGAGGTGTAAGCTATTTCAAACAACCTTACACTCCATATAGTTACTCAATCCATGGTATAGATCAGATGTTTTCCTCCTGCATAAAACTATAAGACTGCCTGAATTAGAATTTAATTTCAAAAGGGGCTACAATCTCAACCCTATAAATGGTCTTATTTGTTGAGCTAGTTAGTATCAAAAAAGAAAAGGGTACATACTCAGGCTGCCTTTTGCTTCTTCTTTTACTTGCTAATCACTTCTTTTACTTTGCTGATCAAATATTAAACCAAAAGTAAACACCAAGTTTTATTCTGCCAGATATTATTTTTGCTATTTCTATTCAGCAACTCTACACAACCACCTTCCTTATGTGTGCTCTATTACCTTCCTCACGGACCTCAGCACAACACAGCAATATTGATTCAACACTCACAAATGCGTCTTGCAGCAAGTTGAGTTTTCTGCTGGTTTGCCAGAGACTTTCTTAACCCCCACCCCAGCAGTGATAGCAACTAGATTGTCACTTAGGGAGAAAACTTGTGAAGCAAAAAGCATGTTTGTGCTCTTTCTGCCTTAAAAGGAGGAAGGAAAAAAAAAAAAACCACTAAAACCCCACAATTCAAAACACCACACAACACACACACACACACACAAATGGGGAGGAGAAAAAAAGAGCATTTTCTTACACTGCTCAGTATGTAGCATCCCTATAGCTGGAGATCCTAATCATGCTAACAAAAATAAAATAGGATAGAAATAAAGAAAATGGAAAACATAAGGATGCAGGACGCTGCCTGGTACTTGTCTGGCTCTGTGCTGTGTGACAGGAATTGCCAGCAGGCTGCTCAGGCTCACAGTGGAAAAGTACTGTCTGCTTCAGCCAAGGAAAGCAGGGTTCCCCTGCCCCACGGGGCTCTCAAGGCTCTCACCTGGCACTTTCCTAATGGTCAGGATTTGCTCTGCAACTCTTATTTGACACTGGTTTTAAGCATGTATTTGTGCAGGGGAAGGAAAAGGGACACATTTGTCTCCTGCAGAAAATTCACAAGTTATTTACCCCTTAGGCTTTCCTGTGGGCTTTGCCAAACATGCTCAGCCTGTTGCAGAACAACACTTTCTAAAATTTAAAAGCCTTTAAAAGAGAAAGAAGATGATCCAAATTCCCATTTTGTCCAAAGCGTTGAGAATACAAAAATGAAAAAGTTGGGCTTAGGGTGTACTGAGTACGTTTTTACACTGGTTTCCTTCCCAGACACCCATAGTGCAGTCTTAGGGCACTTGAGCCAGATGTGTTGCTGAGGGATGAAGGAAGAATTTAGGTTCCTGCCAGCTTCATAAATCTGTCATTCATGTGGATACTGGAAACAGTTGAAATTTGTCAGTTTATTAAAAAGCTAGCAAAACCCACGAGAGTTTTCTATTGTATTTGTCCAGTCTGTGCCTATCCCTACACCTGGGTCGTAGTTTTGGGGGGTGCCTAAGATCAGCCCATTTCTCCTTAATTACAGCAACTCAGGAAGGACTCTGGATTTTGGATGTTGGGCAACATTAAACAACAGTTGTTCAAATTTGTATCCATACTCCTTACAAAAATGTACACAGAAATTAATAAAGTTGTAAGTGCAACAGCTGTGTTTTATGTTAATATATATTTTAAATGCTTCATTCTTAAACAGTGCATATACATTTCTTTTACAATTTCCAGCCCTGCACTGCAGCCAAAATTTGTGTGCATTTGGAAATGTCTGCACAGGAGTGGAGGAAGGAAGAGAAGAGAACATGCCTGCATTTGTCCTCTATGAAATTTCACATTTCTGTCCTGAATTGTTACAGGATAAAATGGCCATAGCATTGTCTATCTGCCCTAACAAAGGAGCAGAAGATAGGTAATTTTTGGCAAAGTGCTCTGAACTGGAAAACTATGGCAGGCTCAAATTTACTGATACCATTTAACACATTCAAAGGCTTGTAGGCAGAGTTTATCTCACACTGAAGTGTTCCTTAACAGGGTTTCCAATCCTGAAATCGTTATAATTTAAATATAGCTATAATTTAAACACAAACATAATTTTATTTATATTCATATAATGATTAATATTCATTTTCCTAACAAAGAACTCAAAGCTTTAATTGTACCAGACTGACGTGTGGCAGAATTTTTCCATCACTACGGGTCAAGTGATCAAGTGATTCCCGGCCTCCTGCCTTTAAATGGTGCAGTTGTGTCTGCCTCTTGTCTTTGCTGAGACAGGGCACTGAAATGCAGCGTCCCTCCACGCATTCCACCTGGTCTGCTATCAGCTCAGGTGCCAGGAGCTGCTCCCCACTGCCCCTGCTTTTTCCCCTGTCCCTGCTCTGCCACGTCCGTATTAGACATATTCTCCATCCAAAGATCAGCTACACAAACACCCATCCCTCTGTTATTTTTCATGTGCATTGCTAACACTGTTTAAATACAGAATTCTTATAGGGAATTCTTAGAAACCCTTATAATGCAGTAAATCCTTTAGCTACTTGAAGTCAGTTAATAGGCTTTTTAAGACTCATCACGGCTCTGTACTTGACAAATATATCAGGATACTGCATTCACTGAGGGAAGTTGATACTGTCATGCATTATTTTATGTCTTTGCATTAGACAAACTGAAATCAGGCTTCTATCTCTAATGAAAAAAAAAAGTCATTTGCATTCGTTTCTGGGAAAGGCAGGATTAATGATATTAAATACTTAGCAACTCTTCTTCTCAGAGTCTTTAATTCAGTGTAAGATAATTTACACAGTAAGAAACATCTAAAGACTCTGGAGCAGAAGTGGCCAGAACATTTTACACATTAGCAAATGCTTCTTAACTTGCCTCTTAAAGAGGAACTAAATATGCTAACTTTCAGATATCTTACCTTTGAAACTTTGTGACAACTACTAAAAAATCATTGTCTTTGAGCTGTTCTGTTTTTATTAAAATGCTGAGAGTGCTTTGAGCCAGTAAAAATCCACAAATAAATACCACATTTTTATAAGCATTTATAGGAAGAATAAACTGCTTACGACTACAGTGGAACAGTGTCTGTGCACTGTTACGCATGCATGGGCATTATTATTAGTTGCCTAACTAAAATAGGAAGGATAAATAACACTGTAAAAACACCTCACATTTAAAATAAAGGTGGTCTTTAGATGCTCTGAACCAGTATATTTTGGCATAAAACTGAAAATAAAAAAAACAACAAAACCTCGACTTGACTCTATTAACCCATCCTGTAGCTGAAGAAAACTTGGGTTGACATCAGAGCAGCATTTAGAACAGAATTACCAAAGCAATATTTTAAATAATTCTGCGTTTGTTGTTGCTCATGAGAAGAATGCCCCGAAGGGTTCCAGCTCTTCATCGGCGACCGGAAGGCTCCGGCCAGGCTGGTTCGATTGCCGCGTGCAGAGGAAGGGGGAAGCCGCTGTCAGCGCGGCGGAGCGGTGCGTGGTGCAGCAGATCGCTTCCCAAGGGAGCGCCTGACAAAGGCGGGATGAACAGAGGCGTTTTCACATCCCCCGGCAGCAGGCTGCCAAAGTCTTGGCTGAACTCTCCGGGGCTGGCGGTGACCGCTCATCTCTCACTTACATGAGCATTAAAACTCTATTAATGAGTGCTTTTCTGCACACACAGTAGCACTTCCAAGAACTTCTGGCGTTAGAACTCCCATTAGCTTTGGGGGCGGGGGTAAAATGCAACCCAGCAATCGAGGCCTCGGGGTATTTCTCTGCTCTTTTAGCCCGAGTTTTTGCAAGTGTTTTGGCAGGTTTTTTTTACTCGTATACCACTAAGGCATAAGCACACTGCTGCAGCTCTGTATCTCAATATCCCTTTCACCTATTAAAGCGCAAACCTCTTTGAATGACGCCGAAGCCGTCTGGATGCTGAGACTTGGGAGTGCCCTCTCCCGGTGCCGCTCAGCCATCCCATCCCCAGGAACCAGCAGCGCTTCGGCATTCCCCAGCTCGAAGGAAGCACCGGCTTCACTCCGTTCCCTCCGGCAGCAAACCTGGCCGCGGTTATTAACGCTCTTGCTCTGGATTTGCAGGAGAGCTGCTCCCTCTGCTGAGTTTTCCGTGGATCGCCACCGGCACCTGATGTCCTTCCTCACCATGCTGGGCCCCAGCCCCGACTGGAACGTGGGGCTCTCTGCCGAGGATCTCTGCACCAAGGACTGCGGCTGGGTCCAGAAAGTCGTGCAGGATTTAATCCCCTGGGATGCGGGCACGGACAGCGGCGTCACCTACGAGGTACAGGCACTGTCTGTAATTTACTCAAATACATCCCCTCAAAGCAGTGAGGTAGGAAAGCTGTTTGATCCACGGTGATGCCCTAGGTGCCTTTCACGCTAGTAAAAAATCTTCTTAAAATGAATAAAAATTCATTTAAACAGATGTTAACTACACTTCACTGTCGGTTGTTTTGCCTGAGTTCCTTCAGCATTAGTATAAATGGGATAACATTACATTCACCTGGGGTATTATTACCACAGAATGACAGGATGGGTAAGGTTGGAAGTAACCACAGTGAGTCATCTGCTCCAATCTCCCTATTTAAGCAGGGTCATCCTAGAGCAGATTATGGGATTCTGTGCAGTTCTTGAATATCTCCAGTAAGGGAGGCTCTGCACCCACTCCGGGCAATCTTTTCCAGTGCTTGGTCACTGCACAGAGAAGAATTTCTTACTCATGTTCACCTGTTATATTCACTTCTTGAAAAACCAGAGGACTTTGGTCACAACTCAGCCTTTAGGTGTCCACCCCCTGTTGTACAGACCAAAGCAGTGCCATCAGCAGCTACATCAATGCGAGTTTGGGGCTCTTTCCATCCCATGCCAACTGCTCTGTTTGGCACAGAAAATCTCAACTATTTTTTACAGCAAAGCAGAACAAAAACAACAACAAAACCAGAACAAAACCCCCAAGCAACCCAAAAAACAACAGCAAAACCCCCCAAACAAACAAAAAAACCCCACAAAAACAAAACAAAACAAATCCCCTTACCAGTAAGTACGAAGGTACCAAGTTCAGCTTACATTGTAATGTTTCCAGTTCAGCATTTCAAAGGAGTTCTAATTTCTGCAGATTAATTCTACTATTAATCAGTAGTTTATTTTTTAACATTTTTTTTCTTTTTGATTGCAGTCTCCTAATAAACCTACAGTGCCTCAGGAGAAGATCAGACCTCTCACAAGCTTAGATCACCCTCAAAGCCCATTTTATGATCCAGAAGGAGGATCTATCAAGCTGGTGGCCAGAGTTGTCATCGAGAGAATTGCAAGAAAGGTAGAATATATATAAGTAAAACTCTCAAGCAAGCAAAAATCCACTTCATAAACCAAAACACCAATCAATTCTTTCTCCCTCTTCCCGCCAAATCCACACTCCTTAACCTACCCACAGCAAACATAACGGCAGAAAAATTTAAACTGTCTTAAGGTATTAGTTCTCCTAATTCTGGTGATTATTTTGTCTGCTTAATTGGGGATTTTTTTTACATATGCTTAGGAATTTGAAGAGAAAAAGGTGCCGCAGACACAGAAATGTACTGGTTTAACTGCTCACGGATGAGTTTCCTCTTTCCACTGTTCACAAACCTTTTTTTGCAGGGGGAGCAGTGCAATATCGTTCCTGATAACATAGATGATATTGTGGCAGATCTAGCACCGGAGGAAAAAGAAGAAGGTACGTCTGAAATTAGTTTGTGCATTGCTAATAATTTATATTTTGTTCCATTCCCCACTGTCATTTGTAGATAAGGTACAAAACTGACTTAGAAGCAAAAATTGCACTCAAAACAGTGATTTAGGTTTTCATCTCTTCTGGTCTCTTCTAATAGCCTTCCCTTATACAGAAAAGAAATTGCATGTACACCTAGGAGATGACAATAACAATACAAGCAATAGAAGTGAGAAGACTTTTGGGGTTCAAATAAAAATTATTTTTTTCTAAATGAAAGTTGGCAATTGGTAATTCTTCTTTCTTCTGGGCTGAAATGGAGAAGATAGAATGCTGAAGGAAATAACGTACCCTATTGGAATCTAAAGTAATCATCAGCCAAGTAAAGGGAAGAAAATGGAAGACTATTTTTAACATTCAATGCCTTTCCTTACTTTTCAGATGACACCCCTGAGACCTGCATATATTCAAACTGGTCCCCATGGTCGGCCTGCAGCTCTTCTACCTGTGAAAAGGGCAAGAGAATGAGGCAGAGAATGCTTAAAGCTCAGCTGGACCTCAGTGTGCCCTGCCCAGACACCCAGGATTTTCAGCCCTGCATGGGTCCGGGCTGCAGTGACGAAGGTAACCAGGAATGGAAGGTGGAGGAGAAGAATACCTTGTAGAGTTTACATTTCCTTTAAAGTTCTTAGGGATGTTAGTTGCTGTAGTATGACTTGAGTCGTGGCAAAGGGAAAATCACTGAAGAACATGAATGGCAGTTGTCTGTGGTCAATCCTGCATCTCAGCTGTGTCAGGGGATGAAGTACCCAGAAGGACGAAGGAAAGGAGTGAAGGATGAAGCGGGGGAGAGGACAGTGTGAAAGGCAGCATGAAAGGGATGCTGCACACAAACGGGCAGCAGTTCTGTCAATTCCCACAACCAAATTCTCTCTCTGTTTCAGATGGTTCCACCTGCATGATGTCTGACTGGATTACATGGTCCCCCTGCAGCGTCTCCTGTGGGATGGGAACGAGATCCAGGGAGAGATACGTAAAGCAGTTCCCTGAGGATGGCTCCATGTGCAAAGTGCCTACTGAAGAGACTGAGAAGTGTGTTGTAAATGAGGAATGCTGTAAGTGTTTTACTCAGCTTTATAAAATCCAGCCAATAGCGGGAGCACTGCCCAAATCAGTTTTTATGAGTCTTAGTGAGGTCCCACAGAACTCCATCTTAGGCCCTGTGTTCTTCAATACCCTAATAAATGACTTGGATGCAAGATTGGAAGAGATACTAAGTGAGTTCACAGACACAGATACAAAACTGGGAGGAGCTGCTGACTCCCTCAAAGGCAGAGAAGCCCTGCAGAGAGACCTTGACAAGTGAGAGGGCTGGGCAGTCACCAACCATGAGAAGCTCAGCAGGGGAAAGGGCTGGATTCTGCACTTGGGATGGGGCAACCTGGGATGTATGGACAGACTGGGGGATGAGGGGCTGGCGAGCAGTGCCAGGGAGAGGGACCTGGGGGTCCTGGTCGATGGAAAGTTGGATGTGAGTCAGCAGTGCCCTGGCAGCCAGGAGGGACATCCTTGTCTTGGGGGGCATCAGGCACAGCATCGCCAGCCGGGCAAGGGAGGGGATTGTCCCGCTCTGCTCTGGGCTGGGGCGGCCTCACCTCAAGTGCTGGGGCAGTTCTGGGTGCCACAGTGTAAAAAAGACTTTAAGCTGTTACAGAGAGCGTCCAAAGGAGGCCATGAAGAAGGTGAAGGGCCTTGAGGGGAAGCTGTATGAGGAGTGGCTGAGGGCACTGGGTTTGTTCAGCCTGGAGGAGACTGAGGTCAGACCTCACTGCAGTTACAGCTTCCTTGTGAGGGGAAGAGGAGGGGCAGACACTGATCTCTTCTCTGTGGTGACACTGACAGGACCCAAGGGAATGGCCTGAAGTTGTGTCAGGGGAGGTTTAGGTTGGATATCAGGAACAATTTGGGCACTGAAACAGGGTCCCCAGGGAAGTGGTCACAACACCAAGCCTGTGTGAGTTCAAGAAGCGCTTGGACAACACTCTCAGGGACATGGTATGACACTTGGGGATGACCCTGTGTAAGGCCAGGAGTTGGACTCAGTAATCCTTGTGGGTCCCTTCCAAGTCAGCTGATCCTGTGATACCTATGAACAACTTTCTCTGTCCCCTTGGAACAGCTCCCAGCAGCTGCCTTGTCACTGAATGGGGCGAGTGGGATGAATGCAGTGCCAGCTGCGGCACAGGCATGAAGAGACGGCACAGAATGATCAAGATGACTCCTGCTGATGGATCCATGTGCAAGGCAGAGACCACGGAGGCAGAGAAATGCATGATGCCCGAATGCCGTGAGTGCCCGGGAGTTCCTCTGCTCTGCTATAAAAACAAGCATCATTTCTGGCACACTATCCCAGCACCAGGAATAGTGCTGCTTTTCCTTGCTCTCCTTAAAACTAGGAGAAAAATCTTAGGGATTGTGCATGAAGCAGCACATTCACCATCAGGATGAGAGCATCCATCAAAAATGTTCAGTGGGATCCTATTATTCTGTGACCCTCACAGTGGTTTGTATATCAGCAAGCCAGAACTAAACAACTCTAAGTTATGCAATATGAGGTATATTTGACCACAAGGCTAGAATAAAACAAATAAAACTGTGTCCTCTCCTTTTAACCCATGAACAGGTCAGAAATTGAGGTGTTTCTTTTGTGCAGTCAGCCAGCCTCACCCTTACTGTCACTATTAATTTCTTAGGAAATACTACATTTTCATCAAAGACAGAGATAATTCAAAAAATATTTTTGGTAGATTAAATATGGAAGCTTCACTTTTTAGACTAAATTAAGTTGACTTCCAGTTCTGTTCACTGCAGCCATCCATTTTTTTTTTACAGGAGTTATGATTGAAACATAGCTCCTTGAAATATTTATTCCCCAGATGCACTGGGACCCAGCAGATATGACTTAGATATAGAAAAAGATAGCAGAGGTATTTAAATCAAGCAAACCTTTCAATTTAATGTAAAGTTTTCTGAGCTTCTTCAGCAACACCATTCAGCTTGTGACAAGAAAGCGTAATTGGCTGATAACAGATAAAATGTAGCACATTTTCCACCTGTATTATTTTCAAAATGTATACTTTCATAATTTATTTATAATAAGAAATCATTAATAACCAGAATTCATTACCTTTTTATTTCCTGTCAGATACCATCCCCTGCCTGCTCTCCCCCTGGTCTGAATGGAGTGACTGCAGTGTAACCTGTGGGAAGGGAATGAGGACCCGGCAAAGGATGCTGAAATCTGCTGCTGAGCTTGGAGACTGCAACGAGGAGCTGGAGCAAGCAGAGAAGTGCATGCTGCCCGAATGCCGTGAGTTTGGAAAACTCCCTGGGAAGAGGAGCCTAATTATGTGTCACAGTCTACGGGGCAAACCTCTAGCACCATTTCTTAGCATCACTTCTTAAATTGGCGGGGTATTCACTGTGCATTGTTTAAAAAAACAATTATTATTATCATTATCGTCATCATCATCATCCACCCTCAGCAACTGAGAGCTGGAATACGACCATGTCTTAAGCTCAGCCTGCCTTATTTCACCCTGTGCTGATTCCCAGTCTTGTGGTGGGAATACAGCTCTGCATGTTTAACACACTACAGCCCCAGGCAACTTCCCAGCAGGAAATAGGTCAGAATTATAAGACATGGTTTATAACTCAAATGCAGCCCATGTGCCAAGAAGGAAAGAAAGAAGAGTTGAAATCACCTGTGTGATTCTTTTAGCTCAGAAAGGGCACAAAAGAGGCTTTCTCCACCTTTGATACATCCCTGAGTGGTATCACTTTGCAGCCTGCCACTGGATGGCGTGGAGGCAGCTGCAGTGATTCTTTTACCTTACTCCATTAGAATCCCCACTTCTTGGGTAGAGCAAATTTCTAGCTGCTTTTCAGTCTTTGTGAAGTGTGATAGCCTAAGGCACTGCTGAATGAATGAGATATGATTGCTTTTAGCATCCTGTTGCCAGCTGGTTTATGAGGTTTTATCACAAATTACATTATTTTTCACAGAAAGTATTGGTTAAAAAGGCTTTTACACTGTAATTGCTCATTCAGCTTTACTTAAATAATGTGAAATATCATTTTGATTATTATTCACTGGGGCTGTAAGTGTTAAGCAGTGCTGAAAGATGAAAACTTTTAAGATATAATAGTATTAGTGAATATGGCTTATAGCATAACACTGCCAGCAAAGCAAGGCTCAGATCTCAGAGGTAGCAAATTCTTTTTAAATATAACTCAATTTTCAACAGCTTTTCATTACAAAACAGACAGATGGGTGGGAAAATTGAAGAAGGCACAGGAGAATTATTTATATGTTCTTTGTAATTTTAGTGATCTGCCAGCACTGCTCTTGAAGAAGAAATTGAGGAGAGTGTCAAATAATACCTCTGCTAGAAATGGACTCAGAAAAATTTTGACATGCAGCCTCCCAAACATTTGCTGAGGAGATTGGAGGCTTAAGCAGAGTTCATGTATTTGGGGTGCAGAGATTCATCAGGCACTTCTGTGTGTTTCTTGGCCTTGTGTTCAGATCTCGTGGATTTTGTGTCACGTTTCCTGTTCCCCGCAGCCATCGACTGTGAGCTGACGGAGTGGTCCCAGTGGTCCGAGTGCAACACCTCCTGTGGGAAGGGCCACATGATCAGGACGAGGATGATTAAAGTAGAGCCCCAGTTTGGGGGAACAGCTTGCCCAGAGACCGTCCAGCGTACAAAGTGCAGAGTGAGGAAGTGCCTGCGGGGCCCAGGCATGGAAAAAAGGCGCTGGAAGGAGGCCCGGGAGAAAAGGAGAAGTGAACAAGCAAAGAAGAATTTAGATAGTGAGCAATACCCAGGTGAGTGTGCAACCACTTTTGGTATGGCCATGGCTTTTCTGCGTGACAGGAGTTTGTGAGCAGCTCCACTGCATTCTGTGAGAGCATCTTCAGCATCTCCACCTGGGGAAAATTTTAGCCATAAAATAAAATACAGCCACTTTCAGTGCTTGCCCAACACCAAAATCACCTGGCCTAAGCTTAGGGCACCATGGAGAAAGGCCCACATCTGTCCATGTCCCATCACTAAAAATATTTTACCTGCTCCCCACAAGAGTGTGAAAAAGTTTAACATTTACACCTGGCAAAGGACTTGATTGCAGTTTCTGCAGAGCTGGGTGGTAATCTTTACATCCAATTAGCTTCAAACATTTAAAATACTTGTTGCTGGATCCAATGCTGAATTTCAAAACTGAACTAATTTCCACCTCAATAGTTTGATTCAGACTCAGGTTGCTCCAAGAGATCTGCGTGGACTGCTTTTCCAGTGGGGGACAGTATCATCAAGTACTGATTCCTACAATCAACAAAACATAATATCTTGTGGTATAATTAACATTATCTGGATAGGAATCACTGCTAAATTGTGGCTCATGCTTGTCTGACATTTTAACAATTTCTTAATTTTATCTGTCTTTTAGAATGTAGACATTAAATTTCTTTCCTAATGCTTTTTTTTTCAGTGTTTGACAAATGCAGCTTGATTACACTTAGCAGGGGTTTCTACTACTGAAAACTTAATCACATCACTTATTTTTTTTTCAGTTTGTAGGCTGAAACCATGGACTGCTTGGACAGAATGTTCTACACTCTGTGGAGGTGGAATTCAGGAGCGCTACATGATGGTGAAGAAGAGGTCCAAAAGCACTCAGTTCACCAGCTGCAAAGACAAGAAGGAGCTAAGAGCATGTAATGTCCATCCTTGCTAACAAAACACAAGGTTCCAAGTGATGCACTCTGAGCTAAATGGAAAGTCAACCTTGGTTTGTTTTTTTAAAACAACGACAACAACAACAAAATATAAAGTGTGTGTTAGTTTTCATTTTTGCAGTGTGGTTTGCTCTTTAGTCTTGCTGGTGCAAGAAGAATATTTTATAAATATTTCCTCACGGATTTATGCTGAGAGTAAATCTTTGGTACTCCAGCCAGCCCTTAATGCATAAAAACAGCGAAGTCATTATGAGTTATTCAACTAAAATACAGACATATCTGTGGACCTGGAATAGCCATATAGAAATACTACTTGTAAAGACATGGGATGCATGCATATTAACAAAACTAAGTTAAAGTGACAGAAAAGCTTCATCTGTGGGAGGGTTTCTCTCTAGATCTGATATTGAAAATCCAAAGCAGTGCCTCTGTGATTACACAACTATGCCAAGGAGTAATTTCAGTAATGCTGGTTCAGTAGCATTAAAGGTGCATGTTTATCTTTTTACACTATTGGGTTAAGCTGATAGTTATTATAATAATAATAATAATCCTAAACACTTTTCTTCACATGGATGCTGTGGTCCATGCAAAAAGGCCTTTGTTTCTTCAAAACTTACAAAGGAAGTAATTTTTGCAGCTCAGTAATGATGTCTGAGCACTACACAATCAGAGTCAAAACAGCACATGAGGAAAACATGCAAATATCATAATATATGTGCAGTCCATACTGGGTCTATCCATTGCCTTTTAAAACGGACACAGAACTAGTAGAAATTGGCCCAGAGTGTTGCAGCAGCTGTGTCACAGGAAGCCTTCCACACGAGAGAGAGACACACTAAAAAATTAGATTCCGTTTCACGGGATGTTAATCACAGGTGAAGAGGGAAACAGGTTTACAATAAAACAAAAATGGTCAAGAAAAGGTGAGCCAGGTTCTCATGTATCCCTTAAAACTGAAATGAGCCTCTGAAAGGAAAAAAAATTACATTCATTTAAAAAAATAATTATAGATTGGCCCAAGAATACATTTACAGCAGTGTCATTTATGTCTTTTTTACTCAGAGTATAGGATAACCTAAAAATTACTAAATTTGTGAGAATTACCCATTTGTAGATACACTAGCCAGGTTAAATGCCCTTCCTGACTACTTCAGTGATCAACATACTGCCTGAGATTAGAAAACACCTCCTCACCCTCCTAACTGTTATTTTACCCCATCTCCTGCAGATTTTAGTTCTCATTTCTACACGGAGTCAGGTGTGGTCAGCGACACCCTTGGGCCCCATGTGCTATTGGAATACAATATTGTCCTGAGGGTTCAACAATCCAACATTAAGAGGGGAAGGTGATGGGTTATCTTTCGGTCCAGGCAAGGCAAGCACACGCCTATGTCTCTACAGAAGTAAGAACAATGCACTGAAAGGAAAGACTGTTGATGCTGACTCTTAAGCTTGAGAGAAATGAGTGGAGAGAAATTTTTACAATGGTCTCTTTAAAGAAAAAATCAGCCTTAAGTAATTTACTCACTTCCTAACACTCCGTCACTACCCTGAGGACCTGACACCTGGGTTTCAAATGTCCCTGTTTGCTGAGCACCACAACCCTCTGAGCTGCTCATCTTCCCCACCACCACCACCACCAGCCTGGGGATCCTCTGTACCTGAACGAGCTCGATGGGCTGGTGGCATTAATTGTAGGGCTGTTCATCAGCATTCCTCCTCTGAACACTTCAAGGGCTGCTCAGGACTTCCACAGCCATCACATCCCACCCCTCAAGGGATTTTACTGCTTCTTGCAGATTTGGAATGAAGGAAAGGCCAGGGAAATAATGGAACCAGCTGCAGTGTGAACCCTCTCCTGCTGCTGCTGAATGAAATGGGTGCATGCCCGTAGTCAACCAAACCAGGGGAAAAAAGAACACAACAAGGTTTAATGCTAAAACCAAACATTTCACTTTTTGCACAGCTTGGCTCACTGCATAATATTAATTCAGATAGTTTGCCTCCTTTTTGCCTGTTCAAAAATGCTGCAGTTTGTCTCTACAGCACTGCCATTACAGCACAGCAGCAAGACTGGCCCTCACTAATGCTTTCAGGAGCTTACACTTTCATGACCAAGAAAAAAGAAAACCCAACCAAAAATCAGTGGAATGATACAGGTACTGGAGGAGTGACCTGCTCAGGATATTTTGGGTGAAGAAACTGCAGAGAAGCACCACAATGATCAGTGCCAGGGGCTTGGCCAGGGCAGAGACACATCTCTGTCTGAGCAGGCAGGGCTGTCCCAGCTGAGGCCATTCACTCTGAAAAGTAATCTCTGGCCATAAAATGTGTGGCAGAGCACTTCTAAAGGCTTTGAAGGATCTATGAGCCTGGGGCATAGGGAGTAGGAGAAGTTTCTCCTGAATGGAAAAAAAAATGCTGAGTTCAGGAATCAGATTTATCTCATCAACCCTTACCACTTGTTCAGGCTTATCTTGCAAAACTGTGCCTGTTTCTGCAAATAATCAATTAAACACAGTGTCATATTTTCATTTTCACATTTGTTCCACTTCATCAAGCTATTTTGTCTGCTAAATACTCCCTTTTCCAAAGGCCACATAGTCCAAATACACTTGTAGAAAACACTCAACACCTTTCTGAACATGCCCATGAAACTGTCCATTAAAACAATCTGGCATTCCTTTCTCTGTGGTTCTTACTAATTTGATTCTCCACATACTCTTTTTTTTTCTTTCTCTTAGAAGGCTGTTCAGTCTGATTTCCAGTCATTTCTCTTAGGCTCATTAAAGTTCTGAATGTTGCAAATTGTTTTTTCCCCCCACCTTGTTAACAGATGAAATGACAAGGTAGATTGCACCGGGTCAGAAATGTGTGACCACTCCTGCTCACGTTCAGCTTGTCACACTCGTTTTTCTGTTGAAGCATTTTGCAGATCACTTGTCTTTCTTCTAACTTGATACAAGAGAAACATTTAGGCTTGTTACATTTTGTAAAAAAAAAAAGAAACACAAACAAAAACAAACTAAGAAAAAAATAAGAGGTTGATTTTCTATTCAGAACAAAATAAATGCTCTGATATACAATATGTAGAAGTCTTGCATTGTTACTGTAAACTTTCTAGTAGTGTAATAGGCACTGGTTATCAGTCAATAAAAATAAGAACTGTTACCATTCTGATGTCCTGAATAATCCTGCTGAACTGAAAGCACACACGTCACACCAGTTTTGTAGACCTCAACTATCAGATCTTAGCATTGTGCGTACGTTTTTTTTCTAATATACAAAATATAGACTCTTTACACATAATAAAAAAGAAAGGGGCTTAACAAATGTACAGTAGGACTCTGTGTGTGTGGCATACAAATTAAACAAGGTTTTGTTTGGTTGCATTTTTAGATTTTCTTTGTTGTTTTTGTTTGCTGTGGAATTATGGGAAAGCTACCATGAACATTTCTTACCAAAGTCTTGTGTAGATGTTTCGTAGCTGTCTGCCTAACACATTATTATTATTGTTATTATTATTATTGTTATTATTATTATTATTTTGGAATAAAGACATCTTTACTATGAATTTTACACTTGTATGAGATTCTGTTCAATTATTATAATTATGTACACCAACAAAACATTTATTAATGAGACCCTAGTCATGTTCTTATTTACATTTTACTCCTGTTCAAGGTAACAGGATATCAGGAGTGAGTGGATTTTACTAGAACCACTCATACTTTCTACTTGGAAGTTGTTTCTATCAAGATCTTTGTCAAACAGTTTGCTGTTCTTTTGAAATCACAGGAACTTAGGAACATCACATAATGTGTTTGTGTATTACTCTCATGCGGGTTTTGTTGCTGTTGTCGGTTTTTAATAAAAGAAAACTAAACACATTTTAAAGCATGGTGGTAACATGAAAGGAAAAATTGTTTAAAATAAGCTCTCAGAAAATCTGAGATCTTTTGAAACTTTCAACAGATCTTTTGTGCTAACAGAAAACTCTTTTGGGACACTGCGGGTCCAAGTGTAGCACTGATCATTACACAGAAATCATGGAGGTGAGGGGGGCCACACAGCAGTGCTGCCACTCCAGAAATGCAATTGTCTGTAACATTTGCAGCCAGCTAAAAGTGACCTGTGTGTTCACAAAATAACTTCTGTCCTAAAACTAAAGTGTCACCGTACTGAGGGGAACCTGGAGGTAGTAACTGAAATATGCTGAAAACCTAAACCTCTTGCGTTTCAGGCACTTAGTGTTCTTTGCTCCACATGCAAACCCATTTAATATTTTTATTGCAACACTTTCAGCCATGGGACTCAGCCACTTCACGTAGTGCTGTGCCAAACAAAGCAATTACAGGCCACCTGAAAGATACTGAGTTCTGCCTCCCCTGCTTTCCAAAAGACAGAACAGTTTGTGCCATGACTGATGGGCACATTACCTGCTCAGCAGGCAATGACAGTTTTCACATGTGCTCTGGGTATCTTAATGCACCTAAAATGTTGATGCTGGGAGCTCTGCGTTCCCATCTTCTTCACTGAAGCCCTCAGGAGCCTCAGTTACCCTGCCATCAGTAATAAACTTGCAAGCAGGCAAGTCCTCCTTGCCTAAACTTGAGACAGGGGAGCCCTCCCTCTCTGTGTGAGTCCCGCATTGGCACAAGGAGCAGAAATGAAGCCTCTCATAACTCACAGTCTGCTTCCTTTTCCTGGAAGGGTATTTTGAGATAGGTCTTCTAAATTATATGCTTTATATACATTTCAAAGAAAGACCAAGAGCCTTAAACCCTCACCCACTGAGGCCCAAGTACAGAAAGCAGCCCAGAGCAGCTTGGTGTGTACCAAACCAGCTGGACCTGAACTGCCTTTGTATCTGACAGAAGAGAGGGAGAGAGCACACATGCATATAAAGAAAAAGAGCAAAGAGGACACATGGCTGTGACACAGAACCTTTCCAAGCAATGCTGTCCTTCCCACTGATGCTGCCAAAAACACTGTGATGTTGCAAGGACAATACACATGATTAGCCAGTGGCACATCCACAAAATCTCCTTAAGTAACCTCCCCAGATACAACTAATGAGGCTGGGGTTAGGATTTATACTTCTTTATGAGCACTGAGCCAAGGGAGCTGGGCCAACAGCTGATAAAAATGTAAATAACAGATCCCACACTTTATTCATAAACCTCAAGGCAGCACATACTACTTTGTCCACATCAGTCAGAAGTTAGAAGGGAAAAAAGAAGTTTTTTACTCACAGTATCCTTAAGACTGCTTGGACAGTGAGGTAACCAAGGCAGTGCCTAGAAAACACAGGGTTAGGTTACAAGTAAAAAATTTGAAAATAGTCTGCGTCATGATTTCAAAGTGCATAAAATGTTATGGATGGCAGAATATAATTTTATACCACTGATGCCATGATGATTTTTTGCCTTTTCTTTTATATGCCCCTTTACATAGCTTTTATGTATCCTCAGTGCTCCTAGCATGCATACTTGAAATTCCTTAAGTCCGATAACCTAGCATAGTCCTAATATTCTGTTAAGGCAGGCGACCAAACATCCTGGAGGCCTCGCAGCTGGAGGCCAGAAAGCCCTCTGCTATCCTGAGAAACCAAGGTCCTCTCTGGAACACATCCTGTGAGCTAAGATAGACCCATCCAGGGGCGAATTCCTCGGGATGGGGGGGATATCAGGCTAATCATTCAAGCTCCTCATTAGGGAGTCTTTGTTAGATATGCTAATTTGCAAGGTCTATAAATTGTATCCGCGATCTGTCGCGTGCGTGCACTTGGGCGCGTTCCACCTTGGCCAAGGGGTGCACCTTAAGGGTCCTTATTAAACACCGAGGTAAAAACCCCCTTTTCCCTCAGCCTTGTCTAGCTCTTAATTTTAAGGCCAGGGAAAGGCAACACCACTTAGATAAAAAGATACACAGAAAACAAGGCGCACAGTACAGAAGCAGTTCTCCCAGTGCAAACAAGCATCTCTGCTATTTAAAAGATCAAAACATTTACACGCTCTCTCAAAAGTCATCGCTGAGGGAAAAGAAACCTTTGGCAATCAATCCGCTTGCAAACATACAGTTCTATACTTCTTTGTTACATGTTTCAACTTCCAGTTTATACGCACGTTAAAGGTCAGAAGTAAAGATAAATATGTGTAAATGGATCATCCCTGAAGGACACAGCAGTGTACAGACAGTAAGCAATGTATTCACACACAAAGGCCTGAAATGTTTTTACTGTAACCTCATCTCGCAGAGCAATAAAATGACATCCCACTAGATGGCACTGGAAGCCAAGGCAGATGGCTAAAAAGACCCCAAAAAACCTAACAAAACATAAACCCAAGTAAGCAACCGGGCCCGTGTGCGGAGTATCACTGTGGCAAGGGACTCTCAGGCCCTAAATCCGCATTTTTCTCTCTGTATCTGCCCACTCCCTGCTAACACCAGGAGCATCACGCCAGGCACCTCGCAGGGAGGCCGGAATCTCGTCCCAACCTCCTTTAATCAGCCCCAGGGATGCTCGTGGGTGCCAATCGGACGGGAAGGGGGTGCGAGGAGGCAGTGAAATGAGCTACATCAACACCCTGCTGTTCTCTGCCCGTGAAGCCACGCCTGTGGGCTGCACTTCCAGAGAGGCATCCCTACCTTCCCCTGCAGGAAAAAGGTGTTTTTATCAATCTCTAGAAGCAGGAACCCCTCAGCCCCGGCAATAACTACTTGGCCAGGAGAGAGGAGCCCTGGGATTTCAAACACTCCTGCAAGGCAGGTCAGGGAGAGCAGGTTTGAAGGCATCCCCCACTGAGTTTTTGTGCCAGGGTGAAGGCACCGGTGACCCAGCTGAGCTGGGGGCTGTAGCCAGGATTCCCAAGGGCTGGCAAGGAGGAAAACACACTGGGCTGAACCCAGGGTTAGAATTACACGTGGGATTTTGAGGCCATTGTGACTCAGAAGTCACTTTGGTGCCTAGTTTCTTCTTGGGCAAGGTTTCCTGTACTGAAGACAGCAAAGCACCTGTTATACTTGTGGTGACATTATTTTATTCCCTGCTATTGCACAAAAACAAGCACTTTTGAGGTGGAAATGGTTTAGAACTGGTAGGAAAGCTGAACGACTTGCTACAGCCTGTGCACAGAAAGGCAGCCCCAGCCTTCTCGTGTTTAATTTGAGGGCAATGGGCAGCTCCATCACACAGTTCTCCTACCTACATAAAATCCCTTCTGTGCTCAGATAAAGCAAAGCTCACAGATCTGGAAGGCTTTTTTTTTTTCTTCTTGAAAAGCCTGCAGAAAGCATTGTGTTTGTGGAGAGCCACCCAAGAAGAATTACTGTGTCACGTGCAGTGATCCCCACACCATTAACAACTGGCAAAGAGCCCTTTGCCGTTTATCAGAAATAATGCAAAAATAAGAAAATCAGCAATACTTATTTTGTCCAGAGCCATGTCCTGAGTGATACAGGCAGCATCAATCCCCTGTCCTCCTGTGAGCAGGGCTTGCAGCACGTGCTGTGATGCATTCCATCAAAAATGCTCCAGCTGAAACCAAGGCACGCTGGACCGAAGGCAGGGCTGTGTCCCAGCAGGGATTTCAGGATTAGGACAGGTGCTTGTTCAGTGTTCCCTGAAAGCTTTGTAGCTCTGAATCACAAAAGGGAACATAAACCTTAAAAAAAATAATCTTTTGGGGGGTTAAACAAAACTTTAAAAAGCTTCGTATTCGAGTACCAATTTAGAAACATTTTGCTGCAGCTGAAATAAAAAAGTTTAAATGTATTGTTTCATTTCACATGAGCTATTTCAAAACAGCTTTTTCTCTTTATTCACATTAAAGCACATTCTAAAATTAGAACCATCTTACAAGTCAAGAAGACAACAGCCTTGTCTATTTTGATGTAATTTGAAAAAGATTTCAACATGAGTCACCTAACAAAGCAGAACATTTCAAGCTCTTTATCAAAAAAGATAAATTATTAAATATTATTTTTTTCTATTTTTGCCAATCAGGAAAAAACCCCACAATTTCAATTTTCAATAAGATCAACAGGTTATTCCAAGTATATTATTCCAAGTACCTGTTGACAAACTAATTCTAAATTGTAAAAGACACTGCTCTGCTAATTAAGATACAAATTTTCACTAGTGATTACAGCACACAGTACTTGAAGAATACTCCTAATATTTTTATTTTATTACTATAAAAATGCTGATTTCCTCATTCTAGAGTGTAAAATATAAAATATAACTGCCAGCCAACTCAATATTCCTATAAAAGAATAGATATCTCACCAAGATTTCATTTTTGGTTTATATTAAACCATTAGCTGAAAACTTATGGTATGCACTGGCTTACAGATTATCCTGCCTGCCACATTTCAGGAAGGACAATGTTGTTGAAGCAGTAGTTTGTGAGCAGAGCTGTACTTCCATAAAGTCTTTTGTGACCATAGGGAAGACAGGACACCTGGGAAATAGGTTTGCTTCCTTTTGTATTGATAGAAGATGAAGTGCTGCATTTATTCTGAAGTACTATTAAAAAACAAACAAATAAACAAAAAACCCACAAAAAAACCAAGCTAGGCTGGAGCTTGGTATTTCTATTTCCTATGATTTTTAATACATTAATAATTAATAGATTGCCTTCCTGAACAAATTTGCTCTCAGATGGATTTTTTAGAACATTGCATTTCTGCGGTGACCAAACCCAGAACGCCTTCTCTAAGCAGGGACAACTCAGTTATACCTGTCAAGATGCCCCATTTTCGTGTTTAATTCATTCCAGGAAGAATTAATTTCAATTAACACCTTGAATTCCTTCAATTAGCAGCTTGAAGGTATTTCCAGAAGAGAGATGTGCAGACAAACCCCATAACCTGTGTGTCCAGCCCAGGCTGGAGCCCCTCTGAGCTGCTCCCGCGTGGCTGCAGGCGGCAGCACCAGAGCACTTTCCAGCACAGGATGCTCCGCTCTTCCCCAGCCTCCCACGCTCCCGCCAGAGGCTCAGGCAGTGCTGGGAGATGAACAGGAGCAGGCAGAGCTCCCCACGAAACAGCAGAGCCCTTTTGGCATCGATGTTTTGGGGCTCACCCACACCACCCCAGCCCCGAGCACCGGGCACAGCAGCAGGTCGGACGCTGCCAAAGCTGATGGGGCTCGAGGCAAGTCAGTCCCTCAAACTCCTACTGATCACAGCTCTGACGTGGAACTGGCTCCTTACACATTCTGCAAGGCCACCATCTCTCGAGAGCGAGGTTTCTCTTTGAATTGAGACAACACTCTGGAGCAAGGTCGCTTTGGCTGATGGTAGATCAAGGGAAGAACCACCAGTATTGTCACACTGAAGCTTTAGGTACATGGCCCACAGAGCATTCCTGCAACAACAATTCAGGCACCTGAAACCTCTTGCTGAATATTTTGGAAGAGCCCAGGCCCCTCCAAACTGATCCCATCAATAACAGCAGGGAACTGATTGCTCAGCCCTCATTTAGGTCTCTTGTCTTCCCTGAGCTGCGCCTGCTGGTGTAGAGGGATTATGTTGGAGCAATTGGGAACTGGGTAACAGAACTACAGCAAAGCCAGAGCAGAGCACAGCCTCAGCAGAGCAAACTTTGCTTATGGTACAACAAAACCTGTTCCCACTTCCCTCCCCTCAAATCCAGTAAGACCAGAATGTTACAAAAGCAAGAACTAGGTTGCTATGACTACTATAAATTAACATCAACATCTTCTCTTTAACACTTTCCCTCTTAAAAATCTAGTTTCTGATCACACGAGTATTAATTCAAAATTTCCTGTCATGTTACCAGTTGAAAACGTATGTAGGATTGTTCAGGTATTTCAGTAATTCATTTAAGAGAACATAGAAACATAGAATTGTTTACATTGGAAAAGGTCCCTCAGACCATCAGGTATTGCTTTGCTCACAATTAATTTTTACAACCCACCACGCATTGTAGCAGGGACTTAGGATTTAGCAGGGAGAATTAATTTGTAAAGGATTGTTGACAATATCTTTTCCCACTTTTTTTCCTGTTGGGGAGTGGGTTGGATCAGGCATTGTTCTGTGATATGTGGATTATGTAACAGGTCTTTACACCTTTCTTGTTCTCTGTGTATTTCTTCAGCGTAATACTAATAATAATAATATCTGAAAACCTCTGCAAAAAGGATCCTTCCCTGCAGAAAAGAGGACTGACAAAGCAAATTGGTCATACTTTCTCCCCAAAACAGGGTTAAGGTTATGCATGTTTGGAATCCTATTAGTAAATTGCATTACATTATCTCTGTTACAGTGAAATTGCAAATTAACCCCCTTTAAAAGTGGGTCAGCTCACATCACCTAAAGGAGCAGCACTGTGTGATCAATCTTAATATCGTTATCAAGTAATCTGCAGAAAAGTGCTTGGCAGACAATGCACTTTGACTCCCTGCCCGGGGCTCCTGCTCTGTGATTAATGGTTGTGCTATTCCCCATTTGAGCCCTGATAAGTTACACCTGTCCACCACTTAGGCCGACTGCATCTGGAATTCGTGGAAGCACTAAAAAAAATCACCAAAAGCCAAGGAAAAACAGAGGGAAAATGTCCTCAGTACTTACAGGAGAAGTTGCTGGAAGTTCACATTTCAGTCTCACCCTGACAATCACACCCTTTCAGTGCTTCCAACGTAATGTTTTCCAGATATGCACTTTTTACATGTAGAACTCTGAATTTATGTTTACCATAAATTTGGAGATTTTTGGTATATTATACAAGTTGCCAAAAGAACAAAATCTACTGTCTAAAGATCAAAGTTAGGCTGCAGCCATCCAAGTACTGGCTGGTACATCTGTGTGATGGATGGACAGTGGATATTTGTGTGATACTGTTTACTTAAACCATGTATATTTGCCCCATAATATTTTCTCGAGAGGCTGCTGGCTGAATCACTGTTGATTTACTGCCATATGTGAACCATCTCTTTTGACTGCTGCCAGTGCTGAAGTTCCTCTTGACACAGAAGGCCAGCAGCAGGCTCTCAGCTGCTCAGCGTCTCTGTCTGCCCTTTAGATGGGGTTTGTACATGGCCCTGGCTTCATTTCGGATTAAATACAGCTGTGAATATTATTAATGACTAACAATTATGAGATAGTTCCCTCAGCTTGTTGTTTCACACCGTGAAATGCCGGGTAGATAAAAAGGCTTAATGGCATTAACACCTCCTTGTTTTTGACTGTCCACACCACCTGGTACAGCGTTTGTGGGGTTGAATTGGGCTCTGGGCACCACTCTGGCTCAAAATGGAAGCAAAAACTGAGGGGCTGCATGTTACTGCCCTGGAGCAGAGCCAGACTGGGGAGGTATAAATAGTCTTGAACTGATATTTCCACAGGACACTTTGCTATGGCTTCAACAACACAAAGCATAGAGCACCCATCATGCAGAGGAAGAATCATAAAAATGCAAAATATAACTTCCATATTAACAAAAACCCAGAGATGTTTGCTCCATCTACTCCAGCATTTGTAATAACAATGGCAATGAACAACGCAGGGACAGGAACAGGGAGGAGTTTTACCTCATAATTAAATTCTGAGGCATTATATTGTTATGCACAGCTGCCATTTGCTTTGTTTTATTTTCCTGACAGAGATTATTTCCCAGTAATTTTTTCCAAACAGCTCACTGGCTGGTGGTGCCATGTGTGGGCATTTTACAACTATAGCCACACAGAGGGCAGAAGAGCCTACACCTACCCTGTCCTCCAAAAAGCTCTTTTAAAGTGAAGAATATAACTGTTCAGACCTGGAAAAATATTTCCCCCAAAATCTTACCAAGAAAAATAATGGCTGGGTGCTTTCAAAGTAATTTTGGTGTTTTCTCAGGCCACACTTGGGTTAATGCTCATAACTTAGTTCAGTACTTTTCCTCCATGAGTCTGTGGAAGCCAGACTGCCCAGTGACTTTGCAAGATTTCAGTGTCTAAGAGGAAGTAAAGACCATTTCTTGGACCTTCTTTGCTCTTTCAGAAACTCTTCAGGGTCCTCTCTTATTGTTTTTGGTTTTAGTATTTAAAGAAATGTTAATCAATCTCTCTGGAAGCCCTATAAGACTGAGCATATGTCTGGCTGCAAAAAAGTCAGCAGAAATTGTATAGAAATATAACACTCACATGGCTGATACTCAACTTTCCAACAATTTCATAATTCCTTATCTCTCCAAGTTACACATTGCCCGCAGCCAAGAGATGACTAAAATGATTTAACTGAATTTCACAACTTTGCAGATAATAACTGAGAACAGCAGGCAAAATTGCAGCAAAAAAACCCGAAACATTTTTCCTCCCCTCCTCAACAGGACTTTATCTCAGCAGCCTGCTTCACAAAATAAACAACCTTCCCAGTACAAAAAAACAGTGTGAATCTCATGATTTTTAAATGGAGGTATGTGAGGGGTTTGTTTTGCTTATCTAAATCCACTTCAGTGGTTTTTCTGAAACACAAGTGTCCCGTGAAAAGCTCTCGCTGCAACATTGAAGGGACTTTGCCTTGTACGTGCTAGGACAGGGGGTTCCTAAATGCAGAGGGCTGGTCCTGCAAGCTTTGTTCACAGTCATGTGGAGGTAAAACATGCAGAAATAGCCTTCCCCTCCCATGAAGCGGTGGCTCTCACCAGAACCAAGCAAGTCCTTCCGTAGGAGGAAGGGAAAGAACTGCACGTTGTACTGGCATCAGCAAAGAGGCAGGAAATCCAAGGCTAAAACACATGGAGGAGGCTCAGCTCCCCAGCCTGCTCTCCCCAGGGCTGAGGAGAAGGGCTGGGACTACTACAGACGTCCAGATGGAGGAGGGAGAAGCTTCCATGGAGCGGCTCAGCAAAGAGCGAGACTCCCTCATCCCAGCCCTCTCCGGAGCTGTGTGCTGAGCCCAGGATTTGAACCATCTGTGCTGGATCCCCACAGTAATAATCTAATATTTTAGCTGGTCATAAAGTTGGAAACAAGTAAAGGGATAAAGTGTAACAAAAGCCAAAGAAGTGACAAAACAAATTAAACAGTCGGAGAAAACAGCAAATGCGTAATAAATTTCATTTTAATATCTCCTTGCACCAGTGATTTGACAGGCAAAACCAAGGATGACTCAGATATTTTTCAAAATTTTTTTAAAACCGAGCTGTTACTCACAAATCACTTGATTTTATTTTTCTAGAGATCCTTTGGTTTTGTGACGTTGTGTACACACTTCCTACAGGGGTGGCTTCATTTTACACAGAAGCACAACAAGAGTTGGGGGGAAAGGGGTTATTTCTCTAACATTTTTCCAAGAGATGAAAGCCAGGAGATCTTATTTTTCATCTCTTTTATTCCCCTCCTGCTCCTGCCCCAGGACATTTCATTGTCAATGTTGGACACTTGATTTTTTTTTTGTTGTTCTCGTTTGGGTTTTTTTTGGTTGTTTGGTTGGGTTTTTGTTTGCTTTGTTTGACAGTTTAAAGGCCCTATAACTTTGACATCACAATGAAGTAAAAGAAAGTTTTGGCCTCATGGTGTAACTCCACTGACTCCAGGGGAAGACCAGCAAAGGTCAATCTGTTCTACAGCATTCTTAAAAAAAAAAAAAATTCAAATATCACATAGCTTTTATATGAGTTGTAAATCCAAGGTATTGGACCCCATGAAAACCCCATGCAACCAAATTATAAAAGGAAGAACTATGTGAAACCCCATGAATCCTGATATGGGCTGTAATTCCAAGGTGGATCAGGTACAGGTTTTTTTTTGCCTGAGATTTCAAAAACCCTTTTATCATTTGGATCCCCCTAGGGCAACACAAACACTGTTTTCTTCTCCTCTGTTTAAACTGTTTATGCTTGTCTCACTTCCCAGAGCTACAAAGTGCAAAAACTGGATCTTCTCCATTAAAAATAAACAGGAATTCTCTACAACAATACTCTGCTTTTCCCTCAGCATAAAACCAGGAGAGGGCTGCTACTTCACGTGAGCTGATACTGCTTTAAGCAGCCTGGGCTCGGGGAAGGTGTCCCTGGCCATGGCAGGAGGGGTGGAACAAGGTGAATTTTAAGGTTCCTTCTAATCCCAGCCATTCTGTGATTCCACTAAGAATTAGAGAACTGATGCATTACAACCATTTCTGTCTTTTGCCAGTTCTGCCAGTCTATGTTTTGACCCTGTGTATGTTGTAAACATGTTAAATTGTGAGCAAACATGAATAATTTAATGGTAAAATACTACAAAACCAGCCATTCCGAAGAAAATGCGAAGTGGAAAGAAGGAACTCGTCCATCCCAGGAAGCACTGGAGAGGTGAGAGTCTGTGGAAGGAGGTGGTGGAGATGTTCTGCTTTTAGATGATGGAACCATGACAAGAAGTCAACTTTTGAGGCCACCCACTCCTTGGCTCTGACCTCCCCTGTCTGACATCAACCCACATCTATGTCAGGATATATTTTTAAGCTGTCCTAGAGTGATGTCATGCAATAATCAAACCACTGTAAATATGGTTCTTGTCGTCACCAATGAAACAAAATTAGCTTTTATACCAGACAACAGCTTTTAACCCAGCCAGTGACGTGATCAGAGGGGAAAGGGCTTTAACAAGGAGAGAATAAATCTGGGGCTCTTCAAACGCAACACAGGCTTAAAGTGCAAAGCTTGAGTGCCTTAAAAGCAGAACTACAACCCTCACATTACTAGAAAAAGAGTTGGGAGAAGGGAGAATTCTTTTCACGAAACAGTATCAGCATGGAGACAGTATCACCCTGGAAAAGGTAACGGGGAAGCACTGGAGGAATAGCTCATAGTTCTACCACAAAAAAGGCAGGTAAGTTATTCTTCTGGTGTCTTCAATCCTACATAAAACTTGATTCTATCCATTTGTCTCCTGGCATATTCAGGCAGTACTGGGTTCATCTACTTTGCTTTCCATCACTTACAGCAAAGTTTTCTCCTCTTGCAAAGAATTCAGGTGCTTCAAGGGCAGGGGAGGAGATGGGAAGGATTATGCTGAAGGGAATGTACAAAGTTACAAGGATTTTATTTCCATATCTATGTAAGAGCATAAAACAAGCATCGGAAAATAACAGAAAGTGAACCACAGCTGCTTTATATACATTCTGGTGTTGTTTCTCCTGTGAGAGTGGTCCTGATGTATTCCTCATCTGCTCCACAGATCATTTTAATTAAAGCATTAATAGGTTTCAGGCTGTCAAAGCCAGAGTATCTATATACAGCCTCTGTCAGAGTCTGTATCTCCACTCACACACTCCCATATGTTTTGTTCAGTCTGTTATTGAATTAATCAAACACGGCAGCCACTCCTAATGGCTTGTCTTAATCAGCTGCATCCATCACGGTGCAGGCAGGGCTGGTGAGCCCTGCCACAGCCACGTGCTGAGCTCAGCTGAGCCATGTTCCCCCTGCCCCCCGTGCAGTCACATCCATCCCGTGCTGCCACAAGCCACCAGCTCCTCTCTGTCACCGGTGGGAGATGCAGCTGCAGGCCCTGCCAGGCTGAGGCGCCGTCCTGCCAGCTCTGGTGTAATTATGGCAGAAATTCTATGTTTGCCAAATCCAAAAAAGTGGATTTTGTAGCTGTCAAAAAATACCCAACTCCTCTGTCATGTTCCCCAAGCTGTTCCTGTGTTGTTTCTAACACTGAAATGGCTCTTGCAGTGTTACACAAAAACATGCTCAGATGATTATTTTCATATTTTCAAGTCCATGGGAATCCTCACATTCCACACATTTCCCCCCATTTCCGACGCAATTGGATTTTGGTGGGTGATTCATATAACAGTGGCTTCAGCTTAACCCCTCTGAGAGCATCCATCATTTTGGTCAGGATCATAAGTAATGGCGCCTCTCAAAAGCTAAATAACACACTTGAGTGAAATACTCATCTGTTATGTACATGTTTTCCATCCAAATAGCTTCACCTAATAACTCATGAGAGCCTTTAGTGGAGGAAAATTACGAGATTAAACATGATGCTTTTTGATACACTTGCTCCCTTCCATCTCAGAAGAACAGTATTAGCCAAAGCCATTCATTTTGTCCAAAGGGATCTCTATAATGCTTCATCTGCTAAGCAATTTCATTAAATTCCCCATCCCTGGTAGAAATGAGGCGCAATTTAAAGCAGCCAGGGATTTTAGCTGCCCTTGTCACTACGGGGGTGCAGCAAATCCATATTTATTTAGTCTAACATCAGTGAGATGATCTACATGTTACAGGACCTCCCAAGATGTGACTCATGAGGCTGGATTTATGAAGAACAAAGTGGTGTCCTCTCACCACTGCCATTTGTCACAGCATTTGTGAAATGCTGGTACCAGAGAAATACTGATAATTATCAGCAGTTATTACAATAACCAGCAATAATTACAGCTGCATAAATGAAAAATCATTTCAAACAAACAGGCCCATGTCACCACCGAATCTCAAGCCCCATAACACTCTTTGCTCTTTAACAGACACTGGTTTCAGAAGGCTGGAGAAGAGATGAGGCAGCTTTCATCACACCAGGCAAATTAGGGAATACTTTTCCTGCCAAACTGAGAACGCGGAGGTGGAAATCTCTCTGCTGTGGCACGAGCATCCAGAATTCTGGCATTACCAATGCTTTCAGAGGTTGATTTGCTTTGAAAAAGTATCTTATAATGTTCTGTAAGGAAGGTTCAGGAGGTACTTGCTGATGGTTTTGAAGACAGTGTTAAATACTATGCCTTCCATAGACAACATAGGAGACACAAGAAACTCTCCCTTCAAAAATCATGGTGTGCTGTGCACACACCACAAGTTAAATTTTACATGAC
Organism: Machaerirhynchus nigripectus; assembly: GCA_013397975.1. Taxonomy (NCBI): domain Eukaryota; kingdom Metazoa; phylum Chordata; class Aves; order Passeriformes; family Dicruridae; genus Machaerirhynchus; species Machaerirhynchus nigripectus. The sequence goes on along the minus strand of VZRQ01010231.1, from coordinate 686,138 downwards.
TGTGAAGATACTGCATCCTTCAGCTCATAAAGCAGCAGGAAGCAATGTGTTCTGGAAAAAGAATACTTGTTGGAAATCCAACTGTCTGCCTTGCATGGAATGGGTTCAACATATGCAGGTGTTGGCCTTACGAGTGCCACAGGCAGGACTGCACAAAGCAGAGGCATTTTTGGAGGCAAGACAGTTCACACTCCCCTCGTAACACCCAATCACTCATCCAGCCCTTCTAGAGAATAACCCAGCTTATTCTCCTGGTGCTTTGCATGCACCACCTTGGGAGGCAGAAGAGGGATCAGCTGCCCACAAGGAGGCTGCTGGGTAGGGAAACCTGCTGCAGCAGAGCAGCTGTGGATCAGAGGAGGGAAAACAGAACTGTGCTCCCTAGTTATAATCCCCTGCAGGGTCTAGGGCTCTTAAAATATTCTTATACCATTGCTGCAGGGCCTGTTTTGAGGTTTTCTTTTTCCTTTCTCTCTATAAATCAAATGCGTGATTTCATTTCTGCTTCCAGTTTGAAGTGCTCAGAAAGTTTTCCTGATGCCCACACAAACGTTTGCATACTGAATATTTAAATACAGGAGCGGTATCCACATCAGTTACTACAGCAAATCATGCCCTCATGAGGACACACAGCACTTTAGAATCCAGCAAACAGTTTCAGCCCAGTGAAGCTTTATAAAGGATGGAAATGCCACAGCGGAACAAGCGGTAGTTTTATTCTAGTGAGTAGGATTTAACCAACTCCTGTATCCGTCAGACCTGCCTCAGGGAGAGCTCCCACATCTTCAGCAGCACCCTGAGTGAAGCAACCATCTTCCATCCACTCATAGACAGGGGGCTCTTTGATTTGAAATGCAACGTGGCTATACAACTGAGCATTAATGACCCCAGAAAGTTTTTGAAGGGGGTACAGATAAACAGTTCCAAACAGGGATTAGCAATGGAAGCTTCTGTTTGTTTCTCAGTAGCTGAGTACAGCTGGTAAAAAGTAGGTTTGGGGTAGGGAAGGTTATTCCTGAAATAACAGAAGGAAATCTTTAGAAAAGCTGAAGATACAACAACTGAAAAATATTCTGAAAATACTGAAAATAACAGAGTTCGAGGAAAGGGGAACAACAAGAGAGGTGTTATGCATTTGCACACACATTTTCTTTTGTGAAACCCTCAATCTGGAGAGAAAAATAACTCCCAAAAAATAGTGATCACGGTGGCTCCTGGCCTGATTTTTAAGATGCTGTCTGAAGGTCAGCTTTAAGCAGGGCACCGTGACACCCAGAGCTCCAGCCAACAGACATTCCCACTGCAACTCAGTGGAATCAATTTTTTCAGTTTCATGCAACATGTGTAACATATTATGATATAATTTTCCATATGCAACGCTTCTGAAACAGTATTTGACATAATTCTCCTGTATTCATTCTCTGTCTAGGATGACTCTCTCTTTCCTCATACCCATCTTGCATAACGAGTTTCAGAATCAAATTCTGATCTCAGTATGGGTGTATAGAACAGAGATGCTGTTTGAGAGTACAAGAGAGGCTCCTACTGTAGTTGTACAAGCTCTTTCATACTGGTGCCTTCCAGTCAGAAAAATGACAGAACTTCTCTTTTTCAGGCGCTCTTCAGCTGCTGACACCCTTGCAAACACTGAACAGCACCACTATTTCCCTCAGACCCCGTATCCTGAGCCTGTACTTGAGGTCTGACACTGTAAACACACACCTTTCACACAAGGATGAACCCCCAGTACACACTGGGGTCTCAAAGCCAGGTACATGTTCCTGGTCCTACATCAAGGGAGTAAAGCTCTTTCACTTGGCAGTATTTTCTCTCTTGTTGCTGAGAGCTTTCAGACCCCCATTTGTCCCCCCCTCACCACACACCACAAGTTACCTACCTCAGAAGACACAGGCTGTGTGAACAGTGAGCCAGGAAACACAGGACTGTCCAGGCATGAAACAGATCACCTTCTGAAATCAGCTAATTCACATGCTGAAATCCCCAGCTGCAGCTGAAGCAGCCCTGGAATGAGAAATGTTCTGCCAAAGGTCACACAGCCACCAGAGATGCCCTTTTGCACCAGCCTCTGTGCCTGCAGCCCTCTGCCCAGCTTCTCACTCGATCTTTTCTCTGCTCTCCTTACGTTTAACCTCTTCTTGCCTTTGACCATGTTCTACTTTATTCCATGGGCCACCCTGTCCCATTCTCCACGGTTTCTGTGTCTGACTCAAGGGTGAAAGCACCCCTAAAACATCCGGATCTTACACTGTAAATCAGGACAGCCTGTTCTGTCTTCCAAGTTGTGTGGTGTATTTTCCTATACCAGCTTTAGTTACACACATGAGATTGTTACATATGTAACATAATGTAAGGCGTAGTGAAACTCCTGTCTCCTTTAATAATGTCCCTTCCACTCACTCTTTCTGCTTTGCTTCCTGCTCTGTGCTCCCTCTAGGCGGAGGAAGGAAACTGTTCTGGGGATTGTTTTTCCTCTTGGAGAAAACCAGATTCTACCTGCACAATGTTACCTGTCTTTATTTTTTTTTTTTTTGACAGATACTTAAGATAGCAGAATTTATATCAGTCAAAGTTTAACACGAATTCAAACTTTCTTATGTGAAAGAACCCCATATAAATGGAAGCCTACCACAAAAATCTTCAGTGCAGTCGGATTCCAACATTTTAAACACTGAATATTTTCTGAAGGGGAAAAGCTTTTCTGTCCATGATCAGAACTCACAGAAATTGTTGAACCTACAGAAATGAAGCACGGAGCCACCACAACTCTTCATTATTCCTTCTGAGCATTGTTCAAATACCAGTATTTACCTCTGAGGCTGTAACAAAATTGCATGTTCCTGCTCTGGCAGAAAAAGCCTTCCAGAGTCAATATTCGTATTGCTGTGGGGAAACACATTTAATCTCCACATAAGCTCTCTATAATTTCATTATTATTATTTATAAGACAATATATTGGGTAAATAGCAGCAGCTCCATCTAGGTGCGGTGTTAACAGGAAGCTTTTGGAGAGCAGCAATTTGTACATCAGCCTTTGGAAAATGAAGGTAGGAAGCCAGCAGCCTCCCACTGCGCTGAGCAGATCTGCACAGCCCCCGAGACCACCCTTTGAACCTCCTCCCTAAGATCCACATGAGCCTGTGGGCTTAGCACCAAGTTGTCCCTTTCCTCCAGCTCACACACATCGTTTTTACTGAATTAAATATTATCCCCAAGCCAGAACAGGAGGGGTTTTAATTTAGGCACTGCACAAACACAGAGCTGCAAGGAAACACACTTTTCAGAGGAGTGTAATTATCCAGACCAACAAACTCGGGAAAGAACTGGAGAGAAGAGTGGTGCCACACAATGCATTCACACAGATGTACAAAGGTGAAGTGTGCTAGTGGCTTTGCAGGCTTCTTGACAGAAAACACTGATTTATTGACTGTTCCTGATGGTGAGATCTTATTAATCATATTATTTTTCTGCAATTAAAGGTTTTATAATCAAATAAAAGTGCAATCAGAAGTAAAAAAGAAAAAAAAGGGATAGAAAATTAAGGCCAGCCTGCTTGGAATGTACAAGAAGATAGGTGCTCATTATAGCAATTTTATATAGTGGGAGTTACTAATTTGGCAATTCAATCGCTCCGTGGCTGTGTCATTAATAATCAGGTGATTATAATGAAACAAATACTCTCAGCTGTGGAGTTAGACAATGAAACAGCCCTAAAGTGGAAAAACAGAATTGGAATGTTTATGTTTTTCCCAAATTTCTGCTATAAAGTCAGTGCATAGATTAATTTTGGTAGCAATTTCTTCTTTTATATCTGTATCCTATGTGCCTGCCTTCACTTTTTATTATTACTGTTAAAACTACATTATAAAAAGGATGGAGGAGAAATAAAGCTGGAAAATTTGATGAAGTATAAACTATATATTTTTGCTTTCAATGTCTTGTCCTCTTTAAAATTAAGCTCTCCCATTAAACTAGCAGTGGCCCATCACTGCACTGCCTTAGAACAATAAAAACATGCAGAGGAGCCATCAGCTTAATTATCACACTTTCCACAAAGCGACCATGCTAAATTTAAAGAGCAATAAAACTTCAGCAGGCTTGTTCCCCACAGGTAAATGCACATGAGGGGTTTTTTCCTGCTGTAGTGTCCCAGGGCCTCTCTGTTTTGGAGGCCCTTCTTTCTTTTCAGGTGTGACAAAAAGTTAAAAACCCCCACAGCTTCAATGCACTTTCTAACCATGCCAGGTGGTGTAATAAAATAAAGTGCCCGTCCTAAAATCACTTTGGTTGGAAAAGACCTTCAAATCCTCAAGTCCAACCACAAATCTGACCCATCCCTACAGCCCTCTCTGCTCCTGGGTCCTTAGAAAATATCTGCAACAGAAATATGCTCTAGTTTTGATATCCCACAGTTTTAGTCTCTACTGATAAAGTGAAGGAACAGGAAATACACTTTTAAATTCCAGGTTAAAATGAGAGAAATATTTAACAAACAGTTGGTTTTTTCTCACATATACAAGGGATTTAAAAAAAAACCTAATGAAGAAGCTGAAGGAGCAGGTGCCCTGGAAAAAAGGCAACAACTGGATGTGAAAGTTTGAGAATGAAAGATCAACGCAGGTGATTGGTTTCACGGCTCTCTCCTTAAAATGTTACAGGAATTCTGAGGAGTTATCTGCTGGACACAATAATTCATTCTTCTAGCAGCAGACCATTACTTAAATTCACTGTGTTATTCCATTACCACATGGCAGGCAACTGAGGACATGGTGTAACAAATTTTTTTTTTTTACAAAAGGGAGTTTCCTATGAAAATTTGAAAGAGAATATTGGATTATGTAACCAATGTTAAAAACTATTATATTTTAAATTATCTATACTTTTAATAAAAAGTATAACCTTAATCTAGCTAAGATTTGAACAAAACTAACATAAAAAGCAGATATATTTATGATTCTTTACCATCACTATTGTCTGCTTCTTTTCTTATGGAATAGGGACATATTCATGCAGTTTACAAATGCAAAACTTCAAGGAAAACCACTTCAAGACCAAAGAGTAGAACTCCTTGATTCTTGACCTAATTCAGCCCATGTCTACTGGGAAAAGGGCAAAAAGAGGGTGTCCCTCTAGGAAAATAACAACACTACTATAAAGTAGCAGCCATCTGTTCTGGGTTGTTGCTTTTCTTTATGAATAAACACCACAAACTGAGTAGCTGAGCAGAAATTAAAATCCTGTATGAACCAAAAGGATTTGGGTCATACCTCCAGACTTCTGTCAAATGGTAAACGAACCAGTTTCTGAAGGCTGCAAGAGCATAGGGAAACACATATGCTCAACAATCCCTGAGACAAAGGAAGCTAAACTCAGATTACTTCAGTTTTCTGAAAGGTTTCAGCAAAGGTTACACAGGATTTCAAATATAGAAAGTAAATAGGACAAGAGCTGGCATTATTGCTGGCATTTCTAGCATTTACTAATTTGGGTATGTAAAGACTGGGAAATCTCTGCATAATTTCACTATTTAAATCCATTGATGGAAGGTGCATTGACACTTTTGGTCAGTCAAATTGCTTTTAGTTCAGAAATCAGGTTTCCTCAAATTCTGCTAAGAACTGCAAGGGAAGAAATGGAGGAAGAACAGAGGATTTGTGATTCTGCCTTCTGTTGGAAGATGGGTGATTTTTTTCCTGCTCTGTCAAGGAAAAAGAGAAGAAGGTAATCGTTAGAGCACACAGAGGTGACAGTGCCGAGGTTCTTTTTCTAGGGTTTTTTTTGTTGGTCTGTTTGTTTGTTTTTGGGCCTTGAACAGGTCACCATTGTGGTATAGTTCAGACACTCTTCCTTCCCATTTGGAAGGTCTTAAGTAGGACACCCAAATACAAGAGAGCTCTTGGAATAAGAACTCCAAAACCCCAAAATATATTTGTTCGTTACGTTATTTGTAACGGCAATAGCTCACAATACATAAAAACAAAGTGAAACTAAAATTCCCTTGATGCTAAGGAAAACCAGGCAATGTTCTACTCATTTATTTACAAAAAAAAAGCCAAACAAAACCAAAAACCTACCAAAACCTCTTACTCATACAGACTGAGGCAAATTTTGTGAAATTTGGAGATCAGTTGTGCCAGTAATGCAGAGCTTATTGTCTTTCCAGCTCGTAGTTTAAAAAGGTCATTTATGTTATTTTCTTTGATCTCTGTAGATTGTCGATCTTTCTGTCAGAGCCTATTGGAAATTTTGCTGATGAGATAATTGTAAAATTAATAGATTCAACATGAAACTTGATTAAAGACAGCCCACTTGATTTCAAGAGCAGGAACACAAGAAATTTTCTTGCTGGAATTCATCTAATTTGAGGAGGAATATTTTGTATAAAGATTGTATCAACTGGGTTCAGGAAATTCTGTAAGGTTCACACAGGGAAATTTCTTTTTAACAAACTCATGAGGGTCTGGACTGGAGGAAAAGCCCCAAAGAGACAGGGCGTCTGTCAAAACATTCTTTTCAGGCTTTTTGCTACCACCCAGACCACTTTGTATTTGTGCATTTTCAGAGCATGGAACAGATCGTGCCTTTTTGTTTCTGGGAAAAAAAAAATCTAAATATTGAAGTAATCCCCAACAACACTTTAAGTTCTAATTTGTCAGATTATCTTGGCACAAAGTAGATAATAAATCACGACCCGAAAGTTTTTTTCACTTCAGATGCCTCTTCTGAAGGGTTCTCTCCTTGTGATTAAAGACTTGAATCTTTAAATTGCCCTGATTACAAACTGCCAAGCAACTCACGGCACCGGAGCACCCTCAAGAAGTTCACCAGCCCGGCACCCAGCACAGCCACCAGCCCTGCAGTACTGGAGGACGTGGCAAAGGCGCTGGGGCAGGGGTGGCTGCCAGCAAAACCCAGCCAAGGCAGCGCCCATTTTCCCTCCCAGGGGGATCATCTTCAGCTAAGAGAGCATTTGCAGCCACGGAGTGAGCTCAGCTTGAGCTTTAAATCACACAACCTCTTCTTTTCTGAAGGGAGCTCATCCCTGTGCCACTGCCGGTGCTCTGTGCGGGCTGTGCTTCGTGAGACACGTCTGACACCCATGGCAGCAAGGACAGTAAATCCATCTTTCTTCAAAAAGCATTTTTTGGAAAAAATAAGAGGCTGTTTCTGCTGGCTGAAGCCTTCTGTCCACGAGCCTCAGCTTTCCCCTTCCGCTGGCTCTGTAGCAGCAGGAATGCAAGTGGGAACCATATTGTGAACAAACAGTCTGACTGCTGCAAGTCTACTTTACATCTTTATATAAAACATACAAATTAGCATGTGATCCTTCTATATATAATGGAAGCAAATTGCCTGGAAGAAATCCTGCAGCTACGCACTTTGCAATTTACTTAAGACAAACATTTATTTCCAGTCAGAAACAACACAGTGATTTTTTGACAAAGGGAACAGTGGAACTGCTGAGGTCTGTTCAAGGAAAGGCTGGTACCAGGGAAAACAAACACACATTTACAAAAGGGACTCTTATTTTACAGCTATATAAATTATGGAGTCTCAGTATCTGGGTTTAGATGTTTTAATACTTTTGACACCACTGTAGCACTTGAGGAAACCCTCTTTTATTAAGGAAAGGACCAAAATCATTTTAGTCCCTGAAACAAAATTAAAATCCTATGCCAAACAAAGTTTCCTTTGAACAAAAAGGAGAACAAAATACTCCATGAACCCTCTCAAAGATTCTGTTTCTGCCAGCCTGGCTTATAGGAAAGGCCTTCAGACACATCAGCCAGGCACAGACAGAAGAAGGGAAGCAAAGCAAAGATTAAAAAGATCCTGAAGGAGTTTGCTTCCAGATCCCAGCAGGAAAACCACTGCACAGTCAGGACGTTGTGTGTGCACAGACACACAACCTTGTACATTTGTTTTGGATCAACTCAGTTTACTCTGAGTTTAGACCATTTGAGCTACACATATAAGACTAAGATGAAAATAAGCAAAATATAAAAAAAAAAATTAAAAACCCCAACAAATCCCAAAACCCTAAAAATCCCCACTCAAGCTCATTTCATATTTTTACATATGACTATCCTAATAATAAATATATTTTTAAAGGTACAGATAGAGTAAATATTACCAACCTCCATCTCGCTATGTGCTGAATTATATACTCCATTTTTTTACATTTAATTTTAGTGCAGATTTATAAGGGAAAATTGGTAAACACAATTTACAAAAGGGATTACAGTCTACTGTCACATTAGCAACCATCTGAGCACAAGCACATTAGAATAACTCTATTCCATCAGACCCTAAACCCATCTCCTCCTGCCTCCAGCGCTGGGTAACCAGGAATGGGAAAAATGCTCAGGCTGTGCTACTTTCCCCAGCACACCCTGCCAGCCTTGCCTGTGTAAAGAGGAAAAGAATAATGACATAACTGGGCTTTCTCTGCACTGACTAGTGACATCTTGGGTTTTAAATGCTGCAGAATATTATCCCCAGGCTTTAACAGTCCCCAGTTTTTGAATTTCGCACATCTAACTACCCATACACACACTTGGAGCAGGAACCCAAAGAGATGTGAGCTGTGAGTTGTTAAAACAGAACCTAATTTTTGGATGAAGGTCAATACCTACTTACAGGCTGTGTTTCAGCTGGAGATACAAAGGCATTTAAAATAAAGAGCTGATCAGCATGTCAGGCCAGGCTTGTATCAGTCTCAGGGTTCAGCCACGTAAAGTTTAGTATGTTTACAGGGGCCAGTTATAGCACAGTAAATCTGAAATCCCCCCTGCCCAAAAAACCAAAAAAAGCAACATCAGTTTCACTAAACCGGGAGAAAATCCTGCCTTTTCCATTTGCCTGATTCTCCTTGGTTTCCTTTTAGTTTTAAGACACTGTCGCTGAAGTTTATACATCATGTCACATCACTTCATCTGAGGGAACCTGAGAGGAAGAGTGAACATCAGGAAGTTTATGCATTCACTCATGCATCTGTAAAGCATTGGAAAACCGCACACTTATCGAGATGGGCACAGGCAGAGTGGTTAATTTTTACTCCTTTCCTCCTGTGCACTAATCCCATGGAAATCTCCAGCAAATTACAGGCATGGCCATGGACGCATGCTAGCAGGCAAGAGGCTGAAACCTCAGAAATCAGTGCAAACCAGCAGCTTCTAAACACAACTGGTCAGCACCAAGAGTCAGAGGTGTGGGCCAGCTGCAGACCCGCGTCCTGCCTTGCCGTGGCTTTGGAGAGAACAGAGTTTTGCACGGGCTGAAAGGGTTTCTTCTGCCTGCTGAACGAGCCAACAGTCTGTCCAGGGCTGCTGCTGGCAAATCTCAGCAGTGAAAGTAGCTGTTAAATGTTGAATTAGTTTGAAGTCAGGCTCATTAAATTCGGAAATGAGCTACAAAGATGTTTTCAAAAAGGATGAGCAAGTGAGTAAATTTTTAATTACTTATCAAGGGGGGGTTTTCAGTAGAGGTTGTCATTGCAACTATGCAAAGCAATAAATATAAGAGATTTACAGCTGGTTTTGTTTTCTAGACAAACACCCAGGATTTGAAGGGAGTACAGAGATCAAAACCGGCCTGCTTTGACCAATATTTACGTAATATTCTGTCTTACAGCACACAGACAGAAAAAAGCTTGAACATAACATTCTCTCCTTCTTAAAGGAAATAATCCGCGTATTTACATTCAAACAAAAATAATGAGACCTTCTGTTCAAGTCATCCTAAAACTTCCTTGCAATCCAATCACACAAAGACAGGCTTTGATCAAATCCTGGCACTTGTACAGCAAGTTCAACCGCTGGAAGGTTCTGCCGGTCATGCCTTGTAGTTCTGCTCGTTCGTTCTCACATTTAATCTGCCTGCATCGATCCAACAAACGCGAATCGATAGCGACAAGGTGATGGACTGAAATTATCATCCAGGCCACTGTGTTTCATGGCACTCGGTGCTTTAGGTTCTGCCTTGCCTCGGACCTGGAGTCTACCCTGGGTGCCTCGGACCTGGAGTTTCCCCTGGGTGCCACGGACCTGGAGTTTACCCCTCTGCTGTGGTTTCTAAGCAGAGGGAGTCGCTGCCTGAAGGAGCAGTGGTGCTGGACAGCACAGATTCCTACCCTACCTGCAGTGAATTTTGGGATGTGATTTCCTTCCCCCACCACCAGGCAATTCCTCATTTTATGCCATGGGTAATCCAGAAATCCTTTCCCCACCACCAGCTGGCTCTGTGATCAGGAGGCTTTAATGCACCCTGAAATATAAATAATGCACACATCCCACAAACACCTTCTCTCAAAATCTTGGGTCTAGCTTTCTCAAGGGCTTCCACAACACCACAAATAGCTTTTAATGCATTTTAGTGTGGCCAGAGAAGGTCTTTGCACCCGTTAAGCCCTTCACACAGCCACCATCACAGGACCAGGTGGCTCTTGACCTCCACCACACCACCAGCACCAAATCTGGACGGCCACAAACAAGTGCTCTGCACAAGGCAGCAGAATAAATCAGACCCACCATAGAGCAGCACTGGGTGGTTGCTTTCAGCAGATGACAGGGTATTTTCATTTCCAGAGCAACAGAAAATGGAGATTTTGAGGCTAAGAGAAAGCATGTCAAAATGAGAACCTTTTGCTTCTGAATAGTTCTTTTCACTAAAGTTAGATCAGCTGCAGTAACAAATAACTGGGGAAAAGAGACTCCCAGCAAACCTAGGAAAGATGTGACATGACACCCCAACAGAAAAAAAGAAGTGATCTGTGAGAGAGTGGAGAAGGGAATATTTTACATTGTTACATTATTATATTATACATATCATACATTCTTATTCTATTACACAGCTGAGCTCCCTGGTTATGTCAAAGTGGAGTTTAACCCTGACTTTCAATCCTTCCCTCTTTTGAACATGCAAAGGATTGGAATCCTTGCTCCAGAGCATGAAATCTGGGCATAAGTGCTCATACTCAGCAGAGAGATTGCAGAATTTACCAGTCCCAACGATGCTGTCTGCCACGTTGGTGAAACATCCCCACATCCTTTGAGATGCATTTCCATGACAGACTGGCTTCCCAAGGCCAAAATCAGTTTAGTTGATTATTTTCAGTACATGTTCCCTCAGCACTCAAAAGATTTCAAAACCTGACAGCCTATTACTGAGAAGTATATCCTTTCTGATGAGATCTAAGACTCTGAATTTGGAATGCTTTCTGCGTTACTAAAATTAAAAGCATTGAGAATTAGAAGTTTCAATTAAGTCAATCCTCAGTTTAACATTTCACGTTGTCAATTTTTACACTCTGAACCAAAAAAATGTGACACAATCAGCGTAAAGAAAATAAGAAACAGCTAGCAGAACTTAGCTGTAAATACCCCTATAATGTGCAATGTTCCTGTGGTTTGGTAAATGTAATCTATTAATAAACTTCTCCCTTATGAAGTAGCCTGTCTGAAAAACAGGCTGAAAAACAAAAAAACAAGTCGTGGAGTGATTATTTAAAAAACATATCAATAAATAACTTAAAAGAGATTCTAAGGTGAAAACTAAGTACTGACCATATTGCCTCTCACTGCTAGAAAATCTGAAGATGCTGTCAGAAATCAAATACACTTTCATCCTTTTAAGGGTGAGTTCTGCTATAAAGAAAAGTCATCAGGAGCAATAGTTTTTAATTTTACTTAAGTATTTTTATTCTAAAGCCCCACACTTGGAGTTTTTAACATTTCTTTCTAAAGGTTTACCAGGACTATGAGATTGTTAAGTTCAAAGACCGGCACCAGCTTTTAAAGCTTTTTAAAGTGTCATGAAGCAATGAGCTGCATGATTTAGGTGGGTAAGTAAAGGTCCCAGTAAAAACCCACCAGCTTCTGAGTAACACTGGAAGGAATCAACTCCCAGTTTGAATTTCAAATTCTCCAGGTATCTAAACTTGCTGTCTCCCAACATCCCCAGCACTGCTTTTTCCTTTTTTGGGGAAACCAACATGACCATTTCCTGAGGAAGCACACAAACAGGGAGACTACTGAGGCACGGGACTTGCTCAGTCCCGAGGGATGCCCTGAGCCAAACCCTCTCTATAGAGGATACACTTCTCCTGCCTTGCCATGAGGACACAGCACCAAGAGCTGTAACACAAAGTGCCTTCCTCGGCCCCTTCATCCCGCGCTGCTCCCGCTTCCGCAGCAGGTGGTGGAGGGAGGATGAATTCTCTCCAGAGGAAGCTGCTGCTATTTCACTGCTGAAACTGAGGCTCAAACCACCAAGCTGCTACATCAAAGATCCTTCCACTACCTTCACTTTCAGTCAATTTATGAAGAGTGCACTCTGTGCACTTTTTTAACACAGACCAAAGGTACCAAGCTTCAGCAGATGGCACAGAAATATGCAGGGAGCCAGGCTCCTGGGGCTCTGATTCCATGACAATGAGTTAATTTTCATCCCTGCTCTCTTTCAACTCATTCAAAGTAGGTGCTCATAGACTGGTCTGCACTCCTGCTACCTTGAAATGTTCTTCAGATGTGCCTAACCTTTTTCTGATGTGCCTAACCTTATTCTGCAGCATCTCTTCCACCACGATTTAGGTTCATGCAGAAACCATCTGATAGTCTGTGTTCTAAATCTGGGTTCTGGACTCTGAGCTTGCACAATCAATGCCAAAAAGGTAAGTGTTGTAACACTTAAATTCAAGACAACCTGGATTTTTTATTTTGCCTTGTTTTGCAGTCAGCTACTAATCCATATAATTATTTATGTTTCAATATAAAATCCTTAATTCAAAGCACAAAAAAAAAAAAGCATCACAGTTAAAAAGAATATAGCTTATCTATGTTTATACTTCATTAGTGTTGATGTATTTTTTCAAAACATTTCCAGGAATCTGGCAATTCAACTTCTCATCCCGAATGCACCAAGATATTTAAAGAACTGCACTCCAGTGTTACAGAGCACCCCGGATACAGTAGCATTTGTGCAGAGACTATTTATTAAGTTCTGGCTTGGAAGACTTACTACAAGGAAAAGCCAAGTCATGCCAGGATGTGGTTGGTTTGCTAAATAATGGAAGGAGATTTCATAATACAGAGCTCTATTATTCCTTCATCATAAAGTGCAACGGAGGAGGAAAGCTAATAACACAGCAGCAGGAACTCCTCCTAATGGAGAGACAGGCAGATTGGTTCCTCGAGGGGGGCAGGATTGGGGTTTGTCCAAGGGCTAACAGCTGTAAGTTACTCCGGGTTTACTCTCTGGCGAAGGGCTCAGCACATCCAGGCAGGAGGGGCAGCGCTGGAGCTGCCGAGCTCCCGGACACCAGTCCCCCGGCCAGCCCTGCGCTGCCAACGAGTGATGGTACAGCACGCAGCTCATCATGATTTCATTTGGAAAACAAACCAATAAATGAAATTGCATTATTCTTCTGGAGGGTTGAAAAGCGCTCCGAGGTTTAGCTGCTGTCAGAACACCATGCTGCTAGGCAAGGAGATGGAAAAAATACGGGAATTTTTTGATGAAAATGAAATGCATTTCAGATCTTTAAAAACTTTCCTTCATTCTGTCTGCAGTTCTGTTTTCACAACCCCCTCAGGGTTCAGCCACCTTGTATTTTGTCAGTTCTATCTCTCCAGCCATCTACCACTGTCACCAGTGTCATTTCTGAGGGGGAACGTGGGGGTGTGATGGAATCACGCAGTAGAGCTGTTTGAACGATTCAGTGTTGTCTGGGTATCCCTTTGCCATCTATCATCTAGGAATTTATACTGCTTTTCAGATCACTCAAAGGAATTAAAGCTCTTCAGGACATAATTTCTGTTCCTGCAATTTCTTTTCCTGGCAAAAGAAAAAAGAGATTCAATCTGTTTTCACTGAAAGTCCAAAAAAGTATTAGACTACACACTCATGCTCAGACAGCTGAACATAAAGGTGTCTGGCTCTATATATCTTAATTTTCCTCTCCTGAAATCAAGAGCAATCATTGCATGGATACGGTGTAAAAGCATGTTCAAAGTGAGCCTCAGCTGAGGCAGAGATCATTTGCTTTTGATGCAGTACAACACGATCAGCATCTGTGGGAAACAAAAGCCTCTCACAAGGGCTTACAGAGCACAAACAAAAGAGCGGCCCGAGGGGCAGATAATCAGTTTACACAGAACTTACTGTACCCGCGTTATCAAGATGGAAAACAGCGGCAGAAATCAGGCAGAAGTGAAATTTCATTTCAGGATTGCTAAGTGTGTGATCGAAGAGGGCACACTGCGCTGAGAACCACTCCCCTCGGCAGGCTGCTGCTGCCACTTGTCACCTCAGCAGGCACGGGGCTGAGCAGGCACCGCCAGCTCCCGTCCCGCCGAGGGCAGGCAGCGCCCTTGAAATGTCGCCTCTCTCAGAACCCCCCCAGGAGAACCAGGTGGCCACTAAAAGCACCTGGAGGATGAAGCGCTTCGGAAACCGTCTGCAAAGTGTGATTCGAAACCCTCCAGCTCCCAGCTCCCGCAGCCGCCTCTGCGGCCGCTGCTCTGCCGGCTGCCACCAGCGCACCTGGGTCTGTCACCACCCTGGCCCCGGTGACACGGGCACGGCAGCGCTGGGAGGAGCAGGGATGGGCAGAGCGGGTCGTGGCAGAGCAGCAGGAAGGTGAGCCCTGCGTGGTAAGTGCTCTTCCACCAACATCAGCCAAAAACTGAGGTGAGGAACACTGACGGGCTGGCCCGGCGTTCTGACTTCACAGAAATGCAGTTCTTCAGCCAAAGAGTGGAAAAGTAACTTAGAATAAAAAATATCCCTGTTTTCTCCAAATAGAAAGCTCTGTTCCATCTGAAATGTAAAATTTATTTCTGAAACTACATTTCGTTTAATCAATGCCTCTTTTCACCTTTAAAGCTTAATTTTGAGAGTTCTAAAAATAGAGAACAACTCAAAAGGGAAAAAAGTTTGCATCTTTGACCCTCATTTGTGAATAATTTTGGTTCAATAACGATGGCTTTTCATTAATGACCTCAGCATACCTCGTTTAGTTAACTATTTATCCAAAATAGCTTCCCTGGGTCTAACCATAATCCTAGGGCATGTCCACTTCTGTGCTATGTAAAGCTCTAGAGTACCATCCTCTGCCTGTCCCAGTATCTTCATATCACAAAACCACAAAACTTTCTACTATATTTTCAGGACTCTGCCATTTTTTAAAACCATACGGTGTCATAACATGAAGCATCTATTACTGCCCCAGTCATAAAAGACCTCAGAGATTTGTAACAGATCGAATGTTGCTAACCCAGTCTGACATCAGAGTACTGAGGTCTAAAATGTTTCCTCAGAGGAACAAATGTCTGTAAATAACAGCATTGTCTTAAAAGAGAGAAGCCACTTTACGACCTGTCCAGTGCCTGCTTTGAATGCGCTTCCCTCTAGACTCCAGCAGCATTTCATATATTTAACAGTTATTATGGAAAGAGATTTTTATCCTGCAGTAACTACTGTCTGGAGGCATTTGCTTGGAATATACTTAATTTTAAAAAAAAATTTTAAAAGCCTTAGGAGAAATAACCCCATTATATTTCAAAACCAATTATTTCTGTCATAATTCTACTGATGCTTTCTGGGTATTGCCTTGTACTCTTTGCATAATACAGGACTCAGACTCCCTCTGCATTCGGGAGGTGCCATGGGCCAGCCGGTGTCATTCTGGGCAAGGACTGACAAACCACAGGCTGCCATTTCACCACGGCAGAACCCTCACTCTCCACACTCCCTACTCTCTATTGCTATCACCAAAGTAATGAAGCATCTGAGATGAAAGACAGTAAAAAAATCAGTATCACCACTGTGAATTCTTCTGTTCCAGCTGCTTTGCTTTTCACTTCAAATTACAATCCTCTGCATAGCCACAATATCCTAAGCAATTGCATCAGAAGTGATTAAGATATTACACAAAAATGAAGGATTATCAAACTGAGGGAATCGTGGCTGGAGCACAGAGATGAACAGATGAGTAACTCTGATCCTGCATGGAAACTAAAGAAGTAAAATACATGTTCAACGAAATAAACTACCAGCTGTGACACAAATTAGAATTCCTCTCTTGACTTTCCTGGAGCTATGCTGATTTACATCAGGCAAAGATCTGTTCCACGGTTTAGCCTTGTCATGTATCATCAGTAACTTCTTTGCAAATTATTAACTGTGTGCTGGAGGCCAGGAAGGCCAATGGTCTCCTGGGCTGCATCAGAAAGAGCATTGCCAGCAGGTCAGGGAGGTGATCCTGCCCCTCTGCTCAGCCCTGTGAGGCACATCTGGAGTGCTGTGCCCAGCTCTGGGCTCCTGGGGACAAGACAGACACAGAGCTCCCGGAGTGGGGCCAGTGGAGGGTAACAGAGGGACTGGAGCATCTCTTGCCAGGAAAGGCTGAGGGAGCTGGGTCTGTTCAGCCTGGAGAAGAGACAGCTGAGAGGGGATCTCATCAACGTCTGCCAGTGTCTGCAGGGAGGGGTCAGAGCACGGACCAGGCTCTGCTCGGTGGTGCCCAGCAATAGCACACGAGGCAATTGACAGAAATTGATCCACAGGAAGTTCCACCTAAACCTGAGGAAGAAATTCTTCACTGTGCAGTGACCAAGCCCTGGAACAGATTGTCCAGAGAGGGTGTGGAGCTGCCTCACTAAGATATTCCAGAACCATCCAGACACAATCCTGTGCCATGTGCTCTGGGATGGCTCTGCTTGAGCAGGGAGGCTGGACCAGGTGTCCCACTGTGGTCTCTTCCATCCTGACCCACCCTGTGATCATTTTCTCTGTTATTTCAACTGTCTCCTCACTGCATCATCAGCAGCACTCTTCAATATACACACAGCCTCCTCCCTGATGTCCTCAATTTCAGCCTTATACTACAGTGACTGTCACATAAGACAGTCCTTCTTGAAAAATGAAACACTTTGAAACCAGAAGTTATTTAGAGCTATACCAGCTATTCACCGAGGATCTGACATATTTGCTTTAAATAACTGTTCTCCCTCTTCTAAACCATTCTGGGGTTTATCACATTTAGTAAGCAATACATTCTCAAAATACTTAGACTCCACTTCCAGCCCTTTTACCTTCCTGTGTCTACCAGTTCACGCTTCCATATAATGAGGCTGTGTGTTTTGTCACTGAAAATGCTCTGAACAGCAAATGACAGCCTTTCATCTCTCTCACATGGCTATCAGACTTCAGTTTGCTAGCCAAAAAATGACCGCACGTCTCATTTACCACACACATTGAACCTATGCCTTTGTGTTTTTCTCTCCAGGTTGACTGGAGAAGCCACAAGGCAAAGGCAGAGGACGGATGCCTGTACACAAGCAGTGTTTAGCACAAGATGCAAACTAGCAGCCCTCAGGTTTATGAAGGCAGTTCTCCACAATCCAGCAACCACAAAGGCTCCACACTAAAGCTTTAGACATATTTCTTACACCTAAGTCCAAGATCTCAGTACTGAGTCCATACCCTCCAGAAAATGCTTATTCTGTATTTTAAAACAGAGATGTTCAAACCATGCACTCCTTGCAAAAAGAAAACTCTTAGGTGAAAAGATATTGACTGAAGTCAAAACTTGTCCTAGTTAATGTTTGCCAACAGAAAATGACAGTAGGAGGATATTTCTTGTGTGCACACAGCATGATGGCTTGCAATGTCACTTGAACACAGATATCAGCTGGGTCAACAAGTCCAATTCTCTGCTCTCTCCAGCAATCACATTCCATAAACCAGTTCATACAGCCTCCTTCATGCTTTTTCCTCCACTAGCAATCCCCAGAGAGTAGTTTGCCTTATGTAATGTGTAAAACCGAGTATCAAAAAGCATCAAACCTTTCACAACTTGTGCTTTAATAAGTTGCCCACCAACATTTGTGATGCTGCCATACACGTGTTGCTCTACATCACATCAAGAGAGATGCTGTAAGGTAATAAACTGAAAGGAGTTACTTAAATCTTTGGGACTGGTGTCACTCTTTTTAATTCATATGTTCAACATTCTAATTTCCTAAGTGCTACCTCTACACACAAACTTCTCAGGAGATCACGTTGCTAAAGTCAGCCTGCACATGCTAGGGGGACGAAAGGCTACCTTGCCATTTTACACATGTTTACTGTGAATGGCACAAAATAATTTTGGTTGTCCACCAGCTAGAACTACTCCATGTAGACTTTTGAAAACATGCCTCCTACGCTGCACATTTAGGAAGAAATTGCTGCCAGAATCATACAAGTGAAAGAAAATGCCCTGGTCCCTTGGAGGAATCTCTGTATGGAAGGTGTGCGAGAGGATGAGAAGGAACACCAAAGGGCATCACTCGTGTGCTGTTAGACTGGACTCAGTTTCTGTGGATTCAAAAAAGTATGAGACGATGCTTGGATTGTTTTCCCCCTGCTTTCTAGCATGCTGGCATATGCTGAGCTTTATTGCTTCTGAAAGCACCCTTGCAGCCATTCCATGAGCCTTTACCATCTCCCAGTGACGCAGTCCTCACTGCACATTAGTTGCTCTTGGAATCTCTCATGCGTGCTTGGGCCTGGCTTGAGCCATGTGAAATACGGCTAAAAAAAACGTTGTTGTGCTGATGGCGACATTATTCACATTACAACTGTGCCCAGAGACCCTGCCAGGCTGAACTAGACCCTCCTGCCTGGCCCTCGGAGCACTCCACACTAATTGATCATGCAGAAGAAACAGAAGAGAAAAAAAAAAATGAAGCTACAAAGTCTTGCTTAAAGCTCAAAACACATCTTTTGAATCATGGGCCAGTACCCTTTATCAAACCTGGTCCTTCAGCCTGCATGTGCACTGAACAATGAGACACAACACAGAGTAAAGCTGCTTTAAATCGCATCTCAAAGATTTCTCCCATGCCTGAGGGCCCTCAGAGCCATTGTCTTGGTGCTGCATCCACCACTTTTAACTCTTCTGGTTCTCCAGATGGGAAAAAACTAAGGTGAAACTCATCTTGTAGTCCCTCTGTGAACAGAAGTGTGGAGCCTGCCAAATCCTCCCTGCTCCCACTTGTTTCAGACGCCAAACAGAAAGTGGGGGAAACTGAAGGCCCATGCTTGTTTTCTTTTTTCATTCCTTAGGACCTGAGGAAGTTAAACCACTTCCAATGGGGTAAAACCATTCACTCCGTTCTATTGTGTGACATTTCATCCACAGTTCTGTTTCTAAGGGCAACAAAATCCCATGATGGAAAAAATGAATGAGTACTCCTACCCCCTTCATCCCACTGGACACAGAGGCTGACAGAAACAAATGCAAAGTAAATTGCCTATACATTATCAGACAAAGCTGAATCCCTCAACAAACAAGCATTAAATCTGCTTCCTTGCTGCCTAAACCCCAGAACTTCTGAGAAAGAAATAACAAAAAAAAATTTAAAGGCATGCTGAATTACAGCCTATTTAGAGGCCTGTTGTGCAAGGGGCTACCACACAAATAAATATGATGAAACCTACCCAGAAAATATGTTTTTTCTCTCTTTTTAAAATGGGCTGAGGTAAATGAGACTATTTTGACTCATTCTGAGATAAAATGGCCTATCTCAGCAGTTCCTTCAGAAATGTCTTGCTTTTGTTTACTACCTTCACCTGTAGCAGAGCTGCCCTCCAAATCATACATGTTTTCAAGGGAAATTAGGCATGGTACTGTGTTAAAAAATGACACAATTCTACAACAGTATCATCACCCCTGATTCAAGCCACGCTTTGGGGAATTGCTGCTTCCTCCACCCCTGAGCACGCTGCTCACATCATGTGCTGTATGTACATGTCAGTGCTGCCATCTCCAAGCTAGAATATTTACTGTGCTTTTTTTAATATCCCACTTTGGCTGTGTCTTCAACTCCCCACTCATTCACTTCTCAGCCTCTGAATGGGCAAACACACCACAGTTCTTCTGGATCATCACTTGAGTCTCCAGTTCACTGACTGCTGATTTACAGGCTTAAACCTCAGTAACTACCACTGGGTTTGCAATTTCTAAAGCAACCTAATATCAAAGGGAGTCATTGCGTGAAAAAACTGTGCTTCCTACAAATAAAACCCAAGGTTATTCAAAGGTACATAAATACAAACTCACTCCTGGAGGAGGCAGAAAATTCATTTCTGACACATGCATAGTTTACCTAAGCTGCAGGATGACAATTTACACTTGTACAAGATTGGACATCCACCCATTATTGCTGTTGCTTCCACTGTCTGATAATTTCCTCCTCAGCTTGTGCTGCTGGTATCCATGGCAGCTGTGCATCCCACCGGGGGCCTGCCGGAAACACCCTCCAAGAGGGGACACACCAAGTACAGACAGCGGGCAGAGGAAAGAAAATAACACAGGGTTTGGAAGGCAAAAGGGTTGCACTTTGATGCTTAATCAGAAAAAGCATGTTAATTAGAGTTTACCAAACGTGAAATAGGCCAGAATACGTAGATATAAGTGATAATTAATGTATCACTAAAATAAATGCTAGAAGCCAAAACCAAAGGCACCCCCTGAACAAAAATTCTGTCAATATCCTGCATACTTTTTATTCATTCTCCTCACATACAGGCAGTTGCATCATTAAGAGCCAGTCCAAAGGACATTTCACCACTGGTACCCAGAGGGTAGTGGAGAAGAGAGAAAACCCCAGGCGTTTTTTCCAGGGACTCCTTCCTTAATTCTAGCCACTACCAGCTTTCCCTGGACATAATTCAGTCGTACAGAGGGAACACAAAATTTTGCAAAGATGTCACGTCAAGATTCTGCCTGTGAAGACAATTATTTAAAAGTCAACATCTCATGCAGCAGGACTAAAGTGACATGGGGGTCAGGGCTGGCTGGGAGCACAGGGGCAAGGCCAGATTTCAAGCATCACAAGTTTGGGGATTTGTTAAAGCTAGGGAAATGCTGGTATGTACAACCAAAACATTCACCAACAGCACGCAAATCTCCCAGAGGCATTTCTAGTACAAATCAGAGCAAGGCGTCCCTCAGTGCTGCACCACCTGAACGCCTGCACTATTTATGCTAAAGGATAAAAATCTTTCCCCAAAATTTTATCACTAAACCCCCTCTTGCATCTAGTGGAAGAAGTGAAAACAAATATCTGACAAAACAGCCACATAATAAGAGGCCATTTAACACCTTGCCTAGTTCATAGGAAGAGACCTATTGATTAGAGTATGTGATTGATTAAGGCCTAAACCAATGCCTTGTAGGGTTATTTCTGCCAGATGTTTCTTTTTAAATCTTCCACTAGAATAAACTGCAACAGGAAAATTAAAGTTCTGTATTTCATACATGAGGTAATTGTGGAGTTCCAATCAACAAAACCCTTGAAAACCACTGAAACCACTTGTCCCTAACTGGGAACTTTTGAGAAAATAAACCTGAGTACAGCAATTGCTGTTGCCACTACTAAGACATAAATCAGGAATTTCATGGAGAGGATTAATAACAAAACAAAGCCAACATGTTATCACGATGTTTGAGGGAGTGAATTTCTCTCCACTGTATTATTTCTATTAATAACCAAGACCAGAAAGAAAAACACACTGTTTGAGAAATTATCCTGATCAGCAGATGCTTTTAAACTGCGAAGAAAAATACCCCTGCAGTACTTCTCATGAATGCCAATTAACATTCTGTAGCAAATCTCAACAGATCTACAGGATCCAGGAGCAGCCTGAACCTTTTGAACTGAAGCAGACTGTAAACCCTTGCCAAATTCTCGTTCTGGAAGCCCCCACAGCTACCCAGGGGTGAGATCTAGTGCAGTCACAAGGTCCAGGAGTCCTTGAGCCATGATCTTCCTGCCGAGGTGCTCATTAGAAAATGCTAATCCTTTTTATGGGGAGGTGGCAACGTAAAAGGAGAACCATTACTTTGCTGCTTCCAACAGCTTTACTACTAATTTTTGCATTCCCTTTTCTCCTATTTTATTTTTATCTGTTTTGAATTGCCCACGGTTAAAGCAGTAAGATTAAAAAAAAACCAAAAACTTACTTGAGTTACAAAAAACAACAAAAATATTGCCACAGCTCAAAGAAACAAATGAAAAAATCAACAAAAAATTGACAAAACTCTTGCCTGAGAGGA
Organism: Machaerirhynchus nigripectus; assembly: GCA_013397975.1. Classification (NCBI taxonomy): domain Eukaryota; kingdom Metazoa; phylum Chordata; class Aves; order Passeriformes; family Dicruridae; genus Machaerirhynchus; species Machaerirhynchus nigripectus. Next base: position 664,015 of record VZRQ01010231.1, on the reverse strand, counting down.
AAATGGTTTTTTTACAAAAAAGAAGTTTTTGTTTCTGCTTGGTAACTCATTGAGTACAGTAGTGATTAGCAATTAATTATCTATTAATAACAGAACTTTTTTATCATCTTAAATGGGATGGGTGCTTAAGCTTGGGGAAAGCCTTTTGGGAACAGTACCTTATCAACAGAAAGTTTGGGTTTGCAATTTATAATCTATTAAACTAAGGCCAGCATTTTCTGCCCTCAGAATAAGAGAAAATAGATTTTTTTCCCCTGTTATTTCAGATTTTGAAATTGTATGGAGCCTCTTTTATCTAAAGCTCTCCCTTCAATATTTGAATGGGCAGGGCTTTGGCCTGGTTGGAGTATAATCCAATCAATAGCAATGTTTCTGCACCTTAGCTAGAAAAGAAGAAATTCCACAATGAGGTCTCTAGGGCAAATGCCAGTATAACGCAAATTTAAAAGCCACCCCCATCAGGGCTGAACATGCAAGCCAAAAAAGTTACTTTTCTATGAGCTTTTCTGACACTGAAATGTTCAATGAGTGCCAACAGAAAAGAATATGTTGAAACAAACTTATTGCGAATTTAAATATTTGAACAAAGCACTGCATTTTATGTGGGTTTTTCCTATTTGCTTTTGCACCACAAGAAGTTCAAGCCTCCCAGGCAATTGTTATATATTAAATCCACAGAAAAATGGGGCTTACACTCAACTCTCTCATTCAAATGGAAAAAATGATGAAAGCCTAAGCCTTGCATTTCAAAACTTCTGGCCTTCCTCTTGAAGCTGGAGGACAGCTGAGAGCACCTCCTAAGGCTTCACAGGAGGAAAAACCACTTCAGGCTGAGAGCATGTGGCTGAGGAAGCTGCTCCTGACTGCTCCTCGAGCTGCTCCCCAGCTCCTCTCTGTCACGTGCACCTGCTGCGTGAGCTCTCCGCTCACCTTCCTCAACCGCACCACCGAGCCGATAAAAGATATTTCCCAACAGCCCTCCTTCCCCTCACCACAACTAAACATGACGTCCTTGGGGTGTCCTCAGTGGTCCTGAAAAACTCCGGAAACTCATGAGCTGTGGCTGTGACAAGTCCTGAATGCCAACAGCAGTGGTTGAATTTGAGTATCTGTCTTGCACCATTTCCTAAGCCTGGCCTTCCGTTTCTGCTTTTTCCTGCCTGCAGGAACGGCAAAGGAGTTCCCAGATATTTAGGGAACTTAATCAATGAAACCTGGGTAATTCATGTCTTTAAAACACCTCAAAATTATTATACAATAAACAGTATAGAGCTGCATTGCTCGGTTAAGTTACTTGGATTATATTTGAAGCAAAGATGTGTGGAAGTATTAAATAAACAACACCACAATTTAGTACTAAAAAGCAGCACAGTTAGAGTTATTGCAGCCTGAGGTAACAGATAAACAATCAGTATTTCACCTAAAAAGATACACTGTAGCAGAATTACTGAAATTACAATGCCCAATGCTGTTCTTTGGAGAGAACTTCAATGCTAGGAAAAACTCTTTTTTACACAGGCACTGCCTTGTCTATAAAGTTAGCACAAACACCCTGCTCAAATACATAACCAATTATTTTAATCAGATACTCCAGCAAACCACCCCCTCAGCCATGTACATTATACCCAGAGACAGCACTGATAAGTGCTCATCACAAAATGCTAATTGCATTCCATTAAAAATACTCAAACAGCCTATAGGATTTCAAATATTGCATGCTATTTCTTTCTAATTGGTCCAAAAGGAATATTTTCCTTTACCTTTGGTTTCCATGTGAACTTCATTATTGTTCTGGAACTTGACAAAGACAAACACTTTGATGTTTCTTTGCATTAGGAAAATCTTTACCCAATAAATTACAATTATGTAAATATTAGCCCCTCTGGGGTATAAGTTCCTCTTTGAGGCATAAGATGATTAGAGCAGAAAAATTATTAGATTTGTCCATGACCACGCTATACTTTCCTTCCTCAGGAAATTCCGTTATCAAAGACTTTAATCCTATTCCCACTAAAGCAAGTAAATTTGGCCACCGAGTTAAATGGGGAAAGAATTCATTTCACCCATTCAGGCAGTCCCCTAAAAGCCTAGGCAATAGTAACATCCCTGGCATGAATATTTAGTTCCAGCTTTTAACACCGTGCTCTCACAGCCGTGAATGATTTTACTCATTCCCTTTCTACCGACGCGAAATCCCAAGCTTTCCTGAAAAACCGCGAAACGCTGCTAAGCCCAGCTGGCAGCTGGACAGGCAGCGTGTGACAACCACGTCCCGTGGGAGGTGCGGGGGGATAGCCCGGTGCAGGGGCAGCACACAGCGCTGCGTTTGACGTGAGCGCTCATTGGGGATGGCCTGAGCTGGTGCCTGCAGGGCTCCCGCAGCGATTCCAGGGTCTGTGCGAGACGGGCACCCGCGGCTGCGGAACGAGGGGATGCTCGTGGAGGAAAACAGGTTGCTTTCTGCGACCCTGGTTGCGTCACCGAGTCCTTTCTGTCCCCTTTGCAAAAGGCACAGTTTGTACTCTGCCCCTGGAGGCTTTATATTAAGCCTAAGAGTCTGTTTAGGTGGCAAGCAGGTTTCTCTGTTCCACCCTTTGCTTGTGTGATTATAAAAGGCTCCCACAGGGCTTAACCTCCTTTCCCTCGGAGCAGACCAGCTGGTTTGTGATGTGGTGGAGCTGTTTCCCTGTGGGTTTTCTCACTGTTGAAAACCATAAGACAGTCAGTCTCAAGGACTGCAAAGGAAGACAGTGCCTCTTACCTGCAAGCACGGTGGATTTGAGCTTGTTTGTAGGCTCCAGTGATGGAAGGAGGAAGCATTATCTGGAATTTAAGGATTTCTCTTTAAAACCCGAGGCCAGAGAATATAGCCTCCTGAATAATTTACACATGAATGTTCTGAAACACATTTAGGAGAATGAATTAGGGTAGAGATCAGTGCGGAATTTTTAAGAAAGCCTTCTCTTTTATACATAGAATGAAACGGAAAGTGAACGGTGTCACATGCTCATACTGTAATACAGAGCATATAGCCACTTTGCCACGCGGTAACTTAAGTGTCTAGCACAGAAATAGGACAATGTGCCAGATTCCAAACACGTTGAGAAGCTTTTGAACCATTTTCCAGGAGGGAGACTGGAAGATTCCCTAAGTTTGAAGTCCTATCACCTGCTTTCAGCCCATAACACCTGCTTAAAATATTTTTTATACATACACGCCTGCCTGAAAATAACGTATTTCTTTAGAAGCACAACAATAATTACCTAGAACTTTGGGCAGTGCTGATGGGCCTAGAAACATCATGAAGTGTTACGGGAGTATTTGATGTTCACACCCTCGGGTGGGGGCTCTTGCCAGCCTAGCTGTGGAACACAAGTTTCACTTGTATTTCTATTACATCTATATTATGTCACACACACTGATATGTGTATATATGTATTTATTATGCTACACACAGATTAGTCTCGTTTGCCCCCTCCCCAATGCTATATTTCTTTTTGTACACAGAATTGTTACTTATGAAGGTAGTTAAGAGTTCACCAGTACTCACATGAAGAGATTAAGCCAGGGCTGTCTGCTGACTTTAAGTGCAAGTCCTGGTCATTTGAATCTGGAACTTACCATTTCTGGAAGTATTACCTTAATATCTGAAATAAAAAAGTTACAAGTTTTGCCCTGGTTTTCTCGGGTAAAAATCCCTTGCAGCAGAGAGGGATAGTTGAGCTCCCAAGGGCTGCAGAAGAACCCTGGGAACAAGGATAATCTCCTGCTGCCAGTGATGGGCAGGTCTGCCCCAGCCCACAAGCCTGCTGAAGTGCCCATCGTAAATGATCCATGCACTTGAGTACAAAGGAGATTAAATTTTCTTTCTAGTCTACTGAATGGGACTCAGTCACCCAGCTTCCTTTTTTTTTTTTTTTTTTAAGGTTTTTGAAGAGAAAGAGTACAAAAGCTCTGCCAATCATGTTTGCTTTATCTTATCCCATACCCTCCTTCATACAAGAGAAGCTGCAAAATATTCTTTTCAGCTTGTTTACCTGAAGTTTCACAAAATCCATACCATTTTGAAAGCCTGAAAGCATTTAAGGGGAATGTCTTTGTAAAGCATTGCTAAAGAACACAAATACACTTTCACAGTGGCCTGTAAGTACCTTCCTTTACCAGGTAATGTTAGGATGACTACAAAATTTTGTCTTGACAGCCTTTTCTTAGGTTTTTCACCTTTCAAGTGCTGCAAAGCTAAAGCACTATCCAAGAGAACCCTTCTAAACTTGAGAAACATGGCTGGGCATCGTCCAGAAAGGATTTCTTCTCCTCTGTAGAAATGACTGTAGGTACATTCAGATACTTGTACACCATTCAGAGAATTTGCTCACTCTTATTACTGAGTGACAAAGCTGACTGAGATTACAGCTCCAGACTTGGGCCCAGTCAGTCCAGCACAGAGGATGTTTCAGAGAAATACATTACATGCACTAAAATAAACTCCACACTGCTATTACTGCTGCTAATGCAGCTGCAGCTTAACTCCGCTCTCACTGAGGGTAAATATTATCCTGTAACTGATTTCAGCCCGTTTCAATGTGGCCATTGTAGGTTAAGGCATGATTCAACAGGGTTAGGGAAAGGAAAATCAGGATCTGGTACTTATTTTGTGCCCTTCATTAACATCTCAAAGAGAAGCAAAACAAAATGAGCAGCTTTAGCAAAATAAAATGTTTGAAAGCCTGTTTTCGTTTTTCCCATTTCTTCAGCTTGATGGGGATCTGCCAGAGCATTACACTATAACTACTTGCACATGGCCTCTATTAACACACCATTCTTAATTTTAACTTTCTCAGCAATACTATCACGTTTAAATTGCTTTGGAGGCTGTCCAACAGATTTGAATGGTACCTGACCTTAGTCAACTTTTCTCACCCTTTTCCAAAGAGCTGGTATTGGACCCATGTACCAATTTGCAAATATTGTGGCAGCTGTCTGGACTTTTACAAAGAAGAAAAGGATACATTTAACCAGCACATATTTCTAATTTGTGATATTCATCAAATCAGCATCAAAAAATGTTAGTACAAAAATTAAAATAAATAAAAATCAACGATCTCTTTTATGGCTATTCATCATTCTTGAGAAGTTACCTCCTCACAAGATTCGGGACTCACTTTTCAAATGTTAATGCTGTTTTTCCACAACTTTCCTCTCAGCAGTGCAGCTTTTCCCCTGCTGGTGATTTTCAGGTAAAGCAAAACTTCAAAACTACAAAAATAAGAACAGCTGGTTTGGACCCTATTCTCCCTTTTCCTCTTTACACACGAGAGAAAAAGTTTGATTTACAGACAGTTTTCTCTATCCTTATATATCTGGTAGGAAACCTTTTTTACTATAATTATCTCAAGACAACAGACCAATGCAGGGTAATGAAAGAAATAGTATAAGATCCTGCTGAGAGCAGACAAAACTCAATTCCCCAGTACAGGCAGGTAGCTAAAAACCTGAGAAATTACTGCTGTATGATATATCTTTCTTAAAATTGGAAGAGAATGGACCAAAAGCAGCACTAAGAGGGCTGTTGTGATGCACGAGTTGGAAGGAAAAATAACTATATTAGAAATGTTCCAGATCCCTTTCAGCAGCGGAAATTAATGGAACATTGTCAATTAGCCTGAAACACTTAGCTTAATGTATTTGGAATTTGCATGATGGATGGTTTATGTAACTCCATAACAAAGCTCAGCAGGAGAAAATTGTTCTGAAACTATGTTCCTCACAAAGGTGAAACAAAAAAAGTCCATACGTACACATCCACATAACATTTCCCAGGGACAAAACTGGGCATTTCCTCCTGCATTTAAGCTTGCAAATATTATCCAGAAGTAAAGCCCTTGCTAAGAAGCCCATAGGAACAATCTGAGTAGCAGTTTCACTGCAGACACTGCCCAAGCTGAATTTACATGTGGTTGTGAGACTCTGAGAAATGGGTTCTAGATTTCAGATCTCTAAGCATGCACCCTGCTATCATACCTGCATCAACTGCAGCCAGGCAGCAGAGGTGCTTTCTGGTCATCACCATCCTGTTCTCTTCAGGTAGAGCCATCACATCACAGATGGATGTGTGATAAGGCAGTGCAAGGAGCTGCACTGAGACTGTAGCCACTGTGCAAAGGGCCAGCATCTGACTCAGGAGCTGGTTCTTGAAAAGTAAAGCAGAAAATTCCCCTTGCTTATAACTCTCTTCTTCCTGTAAAACTGCAGTAAGAGCCCCCACGGTAGTGCTTCTCCTGGACTAAAGAGTGGTTTGTGCAATGAAAACGACTTGTGAGTTTATGAAGAACATCTTGTGACCCAAATACAAACATCTCAACAGAGAGTTGTTTTGTTTTTTGGGTTTTTTTCAGTTTGGGATACAGGGAACGTTAAAAAGATCCCTAGTCATTGTTGCATCTCTAGCCTAATTTAATATCAGCATATTCCCCTAATGCAAGTTCAGCCATCTGTCAAACTCCTCATGGAGCAAGAAGTCAAATGCATAACACATTTTAAAAGTATAAACTCTTCCTCAACAGGGAAGACCTCCCTCAGGTTGCTCATTAAGAAGCCACATACTGGTACAGTTATGGAGTTGTAACTGCATGTCTTGTCTCCACTCTTTCAGGATTTACTTTAGCAAAGGATGGAATAACACCAAATTTACATTCTTAAACTTCTGCTTTCTGTTGAAAAAAATAACCTTCTTCTCTGACCTGAACTTTATGTGAGCCCCTGACAAAACGTTTGTCAAATCGAACTTTTTATTGAGCATTCAGCATTTATCACCAGTATAGCTCCTCCCTTTTTCATTAATTCTGTGTTAAGGTTAAAATGAATTCTGTGCAGTTTCTTGAGCTTAGACCTCCCCCACAAAAATGATCAGTGACCTGGAAAATATAAGAAAACCTAGAGAGAGCTACAGATGGTACTTCTGTGGCAGTCCAAAATGTTTAAAATCATCCTCCTCCCAGAGCCAAACCCAAACAAAAATAAATAAAGCATCAGATGCCATTGCGTATATCAGAACTGCACACTCAGTTTGTCACTTTTATTCATAAAATTAAACCATAATCAGGTTACGCAGAGCAAGACACCTCCACCCCGTCAGGTTCCATCTGTTCCCTTGGAGAAGAAGTTGGAGCTAGGGGAGTATGGAGTTTCCAGAATAGTTGTCAGGACTACCTTCTCCCTGCTTTCCCCACAACCAGGATATTCCTGCAGCGGGTGCAGAAGCTTCCCAGAAACTCCCCTCATGCCTGCCCAGAGACCATGGCACAGAAAGGCCAGAGGAGGAGGGACTGAGAGTATGTGGGATGAGTTGCCAAGGGAAGGGAGGAGACCGGGAGAGTTTCAGGTGGAGAGAAGACAGAGTGGTCCAAAGAGAAGGCAGATGGGCACACCCTGGCAAGGACTCTGCAGGGGTGTGGAAGAAGGAGCTGGAGGAAAGGAGGCTGAATCTGGCCAGCTTCAAATTCAAACAGATTAAATAATCCTCCATTCTTTTTATTTTGTTATCTGTATACAATTAAAACATCAATCACTTCACTTCCAAGCAGGGAACTTCAGAACTATGGGTTACTCTGGACAAGAGCCCTGCTTCCAAAGGTATTTAGACTTACATAAATTTGGTATGGTTGCTGAAAAATTTATTCTTTAAAACTTCACTCCATAACAAACATTCATAATGTACTCCTTCCAAATGGGCCTGAAGATGATGAAAGTTCCGTTTTCTTAGCTGTGGTTTTGAATTCCATATTTAATAGTGACATTTATTAAATATTAATTTTAAAATGTATAATTTATACCAGTGGTTAGCATAGGTGAATAGTCCTGTCACTCATGACCTCTGCTTGAGCACTTGTCACTATTCATACTCACTTGGTCAAGCAAAGATTTAATTTTAAAACTCTTCATTGTGCCCAAGTTTCCCAGTTTAGCACCCACTCATTCTGGCAATCAATAGGTGCTCCCGGACCACACCTGGCAGCCACCAAGAGCCCAGGGCAGAAGGAAACCAGCCTCTTGCCCATTTACATCTTTGGAGACTGAGTAGAGCAATGGAAAAACCTGCAGAAATCCATGGCTGAGAGGCAGTAAGAACAGTTTTTATGACTGCATTAACCAGAACTGGTTTTATGAATGGCCCAGGTCCATTTCTGTCCTGAGCCAGGCCAGGCTGAACCACCTTTGGCCATGATTTTTATTAACCTATGCTGCATTGAAAGGACTGACAATGGTCACTCAGCAACTAAAAAAGGAGTTGAAAAAACAGTTTTACTCAAGCCAATTATTTCTTCTCACTTTGCAGTTACCGAGGCGTAGAAGACAATATAGGACATGGATTTTGGAAAGGAATTACCAGGAGGTGAATATGTAAGAACTGACTGGTGCAAAGGCACTTTTTGAGCTGCAGATGTGCATCAGTAAACCCACATTATTACCCTGAACAAAGCAAGAGAGAGATCTGTGAGCTCCCTGGATGGTGTTGTTGGCCCACACCTGCCTGGCCAACACCCTATCAGAACAGTGCAGGAACCTCCCTGGCCTGCACAGACCTGTTAATAACTGAGATTTTTTGTCTTGGTTCTCCTGCACTTCTCTGCACTGTTTGTGACACAGAGAATACGATTTCCTTATGTTAGCAGGTGATGCACAACATTCATATTGGATTAAGCAGCGAAGTCAATGCGAATTAAGAATTTCCAGCATTTCACAGGGTGAGATACCCTGAACATGTTAAACAGGTATTAAAATCTCATCTTTAGTCTTGAGTATATATATATAAGCATATAAAAAGTGTTCCCACTCATTCGCTTGCAACTGCAGTTCAAATATCAGAGGGCAACTGTTGAATGAACAGATTAAAATTGTGTATTTTCCTTATTTAGTCCCTTTCCTACAAAATTTAAAGAAAACACCAGGAAAAATCCCAGCAGCAGAGTTTCATTTACAATTCCCAGCCTGTGGTACTACAGACACATAACAAATCTCAAAAAAAGGGCTTGCTTAATAACAAATTATTTAAGTTTTAATATTTCAAATATTTCCATCTCCCAGCTGTAAGGCAATTAGAAAAGGCAACCCTGGCCATCCTTGCAAACGTGTTTTCGAACTTGTAAGCAGTCACACTGACATAAAACTGATGCAGTGCCACTGAAATCAATTAAGTTTGAAGGGCACAAAGCTGGAGAAGAATCACAATATCGATGTCCAAAAGTTAGCAAGAAGGTAAATCTTACTCAGCAAATATCAGGCATTATTTTAAACCTTTTTGATTTCCATTTTCAAAATTTTAAAAATACTCTGTGGCACGTGGCAAATGATCAGCTAAAAATGCCTCATTCCCAAGAAGCCAAGCAGTTCAAGTCCGTAACTTCCTTGCTTTAAAATTAACAATGAAATTGAAGCATGTGTTCTTAACTTCAACTGCAATGGAAAAATTCCTGTAATGTCCACATCAAATGAATGGTCTTGGGTTGGAAGGACTTGCTGGTGATTTCAGAGTCACTTTCTGCAAGCTGAAATTGGAAAACCACCAATAGAACCAATTTTCTTCTCTTATTTTTTGTCTATAAAAGGTTTCCATCAATACTGGATCAAGAAAATAAGTTAAGTAAATCCATAATAAACTCTAAACTAACTAGAAATATGCAAATTAATACACAAGATAAGAAAAACCATTTTCTTTTAGGAAGTGTCTGCATGTATTCACTTAATTCCTATTCAACCCTCTCTGAAACAACACAAATCTGAACTTCTGGCCTGTAGATTCTGGCCTGAATGTTGTGTATCATTTCTCAGAGAACTGAGAGCTGAAGGTGATAGCAAGAGTTCAACATCCTCTTCCATTTCAGTAAGGTACATTACTAAGATATAAACAGGAAAACTAAACATTTTGCAGTGTGTAACAAGCAGAAACGAGTCCACCATCTCTGACGTACTCTGGTTCCTGACTCCCACAAATTTTTTCATTTAAGACACAAAATATGTAATGAGCAGTAAGTGATGAAGATCAAGGGAATAGGCACCAGATTTTAGCTGAGATTATCTGCATGCAAAATTCCCAAGGAGGATGATCCTAGTGCTGAGTAGTACGACATTTATTTGGAAATACAGGCAGTGTTAACTTTAGTCATGAAGAAGAGCTGCTTGCTCAGTCTCTGCAACTTCTTCCACAGCAGCCCAAAATGACTAACACACAGGCGAATTCTAGGAAATGTCAGATAGTTAATATGTGATCTGTCCTGAAATAAGTGAAACTTGTGAATTTCTCTGCAGTCTAATAGACTAAGTAGTGTGAAGTACTGTTAGAAAAGCAAAATCTCGAGTTTTGCACAGTTTTCTACTAGTTTTCCAGTGAGACTAATGTCACTTTTTCTAGCTCCATTAGGCCACACACCACACTGCCGTAACCCAGTTTGCAGCAGAGGCGACGGCAGAGTCAGCACAGCCTCTCCATCTGTCTCGTCAACGTGTGATCCAGCCCTTGGCAGCCAGCAGCTCCTCCCTGCCACTGCTAATGAGCAGGAATTGTACCTGTGGCAGGTAAATGCTGTGCCTTTTCCACCAACAAGCACAGGACAAAAATCATGTCCAGACCAGAGTCCATCCAGCAGAGAGTCTGTACTCAGCCCAGTCCCTACCTGGGTTTTTCAGGTTTAGAGGAAATTGACTGAGAACTGAACATTTCTTTGGGGGCTGGCAGGCAGCCCAGAAGCAATCCCCCTTTTCCAAACTGCTTTTCCTGTGCGGCCACTGCCCTCCCATTCCATCCTCCTCCACTCCACAGCACTTGGCAGTACCACAGCAGCTCTGGAAGACACGCCTGGGAGAAGAGTACACAGCAAACTGCCTCGTGCTGAATACGTCTGACACTTCAGATCCTAACACTGCTCCAGTTTCCTGAGATCCTGATGTGGCTGAATCACTTAGTAAAGCTTTTCAGGCAAGGGAGAGGAGAACAAGGCAGTAAGAGGATGTTCAAGGAAATTTTCAGGAAACGTAAGTAACATTATTGCAACACACTCTCCCAGCATCCTGTGATGCGTAGCTCAGGCAGTGTTTGAGACAGAGAACATCTTTGTATTTAGCCCCAAGAGAGTTCCTCACCCATTAATTTCTTTGATCTGCTCTTGAAAGCTGTATAAGCTTTCAGAATTTATGTCATCTTATTGGAAAGGTTTTCACTGCCTGATTGCATTGGGTGAAGAACACAGAAGAAAAAATGAAGATTAAGTTTCCACTGTGGGCCTATTTTCTCTGAGTGTTCCTTCTACACCTTGATCATCTATCAACCTTGCTCTCTAGTGTCCTAATTCTGATGTATTTGAAAAAAATTGATTTATTATTCACCTTTTTTTCCCCTTCCCTGTCTTGTTCTTTTACATTTAACCTGTTGGAGTCCACTACCCACTGTATCGTTCCCTTTGAACACAGATTTACCTCTTGGCAGGGTATTTTCTTACTTCTTAGAGTCCCCTTATTCTGCTCTTTAACAGTGGCACTTTATTTCTGGGTTTGTTTTTCAAAACACTTTGATAAGTAGGTTAATTCTGTTTTTCTGGTTCAGCATCCTTGGATAGTCCCCATTCTGCCTACAAGATATTTACTTTGGGCTTAAAAACAATTCCACATCCTTTTAAGTGTAAAGTGTCAGCATTTTAATCATTTTTTCAAATTCAGATAAGCCTGTCCCTCCTGTGTAGACTTCCACTCCTCCTGACAGTTCGTTAACATTGATGGAATTGTTCCCCTCGCCCTTGTGGGCTCTCTCCCATACTCCCAGCTGCACATGGAGACTAAACCACTCCATCTCCTTACCTGTGTTACTTCCAAAGGGAACCGCAGGCTGAACGCTGCAGAAAAGAGCAAAGTACAGGATGAAAATCTCATTTCAACCCTCGAATGGCCTGGGATTGCATGGGATAATCCCAGATTAACCACCACAGCGCAGAATCAGCGTAACCTGGGCGAGTTTGTCCCAGCCGCGACACCAAGAATTGTGACCTGTTTGTGCCAATTTTTGGCTGCCTTTGGAAGCAAATCTTAATCCTATTTTCAACCACCAGGCCACAACAGCCTCTGAAGAGTTATCTCAAAGGACTGCTAATGAGTTGCAGTCCACCAAATATGACACTGCCAACATCTCTACCTTTTTTTCCTAGTTTTAGGGGAAAGAAGGAGCTAAAACAGAGTAAAAAGCAGTTTGATGCTTATTAGAAACAAATCACATTCTGAACATGCAACAGCTTAATCAGCGGGGAACACAAAGACAAATGAGGGTAAAATTAAGCTCCATGTTAATAAATATTAAGCAATCTTTCATTTGTTTCAAAACAATGGCTTTACCATTGTCTTCATAGAATCAAATCATTATTAAAAATATTGCTCCGTGTTTCTTTAAAACTCTAAAAATCTACAGTGCTACAGGACGGATCTGGATCTAAAGAATGCATTTTCCTACCACTACACCTAGGAATTCTAGACATCCTTATCAACACATTGTGCTGATTCAACAGCCCCTAAACAATAAGCTATCCCAAACTCATCCTGCTGCTTTGAACAGAGCTATTTTCACATTTTTTCCAAATGTGCTTTCCTTAAGCAATCATCACAACATCAGAAGAATAAAAAGAAGGAAGAAAGTACAAGCTCTCATTGATTTTGATTTAATGTGCTAGAAAGTCTCTCATGATACATCCAATGCGTGAGCAGTGACTGGATTAAAATCGAAGTAAATTCTCCCAACCAAATGCAACATTTGGTAGACACTGAAATGGCATTTGTGAGGTAGCACTATCAGAACAAAACACCCAGAATAGAAAAAATGGGGGAAAATACATTAGGATCTGTGCACACAGAGTAATTCAATATATTGTCCTCTCCATCTGCTTTATTACAGCAACAAGTAGATGAACAGGCAGAACTGTGCTTTGCTACTCCTATCCTATTGTATTGTCTATTTTTATTTATTTTGCTGTGGTTTAAAGGTCTGAGTTTGTGGACACAAGCAGCAGCAATGCCAGTAACACTTCCTGCCGAAGTTTTAGTCCTGTAAAACATGAGAAAATTATTATAGGGGGTGCTCCAAATTTCTAAAAACATTAATAAATCATGCTGAATCTGTGCACAACTTTCCCTCCATCCTCTCATGAGTTTTACACCATGGGTGGGTTTTTCTTGGTAGCAAGAGATTTACCTTATTTTTTCAAGCACAAATGCTCCCAATCACCCTTACTCCCACTGCAGATGCCTCAGTGTCCTAGAAGACATGACTGGGAATCTGTGGGGTCCTCTCAGGACAAAGCTGGAATGTGGACACCTGGGTAGTCATCAAAACCTCCCGACTTGCAGTCAGATTAATTTCTCCCATTTCTGACCTTGTTTCATGGGTACTGTCTAGAATAATGCCAATAGTACAGGAAGAATTTAAAATATTTGAAACTCAAAAGGACTTCAATGGTGCTCAAAGAAATTTCACTTCCTAAAGTTTTCTCAGACAGTTCTCAAAAAACGCTAAAATAATGTAAAGAAAGCACGAGTAGATCATGTGCTAGAGCCAAAGGGCTCCTGCAGAGCTTGTGCCTGATGGTTTTCTAGGATTCTGTGACAAATACAAGTTAAAGTACTAAAAAAGCAAAGATTAGATTGCGTACAGCAAAATGCACTACAGAAATTGGGACTTTGGTATTACACCCTAAATTAGAACAAAAGAGTAATCTTTGATCTATTAACCCACGTGTCTTGTGACTGTCAGAGACTGAAATATTACAGTCTATGACTTCAGCTCTTTCATGAAGGACTTTTAAAACTTTACTGCAAAAGCTGCAGAGAAGACTACTGCACCCTCCTAAATGGGGCTCTGCCTGAGGCCTTACCCTGCTCGCTGATGAAGATAAGATAAAGTAACAGCTCAGGGCTGGGGACATTAACAAAGCTTAAGTTTAGCACCTCCAAGGGTGGAGACCACAAACCCAGGGCTATCAGCTGCCAGGCCTGCACAGACCCTCGCACCAAAGGGTGGGGGGAGAGAGGTTTTGGGTGTGTGTTGGAAAAGCCTCTGGTGAGAAGCACAGTGACCACCCACCCTCCACTGTGCAGACCCCAGCTGAGGGGCCCTTCACCCAGGAGGGGAAAAGCTTATCCCCAGCAGAGGGGGTGACATGGCCCAGCAAAGGGCCCCCCTCAAAGGGGTCCCCAGACCCTGCACCAGAGATGATGCAACAGACCCTCAGTGTTGCAAGGGACAGTGTGTCAAGCTGGCCCCTGCAAGGGAGAAACATGGGCGTTCCCACCTGGCCCAAAGTGTATATTAATCCATGGGATTCTTTACTCCTCGGCGTGTGGCGGCATGGCGTGGCACGGCAGCGGGGGACCCTCACCACCAAGAAGACCAGATGGAGGGGAGCAACGAGACATCGCTGGGATCCCTGGATGGGTGATATGCTCCCACCTAACCCCTGTCACCTCTCCCTGTCCCCGCACCCACCACGCACATTTCTTTCTCTGTGCCTTTCTTTTTTTCTCTTTCCTTCTCTTTGCCTCTTTTACTATTAAATAAAATACACCAATTTTTTGGCGCCTACATCTAACCTTGTTTGGTTTTAGTCTCATTTTTGGGAATGTTTTGAACCTTCTCGAAGTTCCATCCGGTTTATGCACAGAGACTTAGTTTTCTTTGCTCTTCTGGGTTTAAACCAGATCATAACAGTGACGAGTCTACTTTCTTGTTTTGAATTTTTTCCTGAAGAGAAGTCCTATTCCCCCAATAAATCAAATACTTTTGAGTCTCTTTTAATTCAGAACATTTTTGCCTACTTTTTTGATTCACATCTCAAGTAAACAGGCTTGTTTTCATGATGAGTGCTAACAACAGTCCCCATCAACACAGCATTTTATAGACTAGATACAGCTCTCTGCTGCCATTCAATATTATTTGTTCATTTTAAATAATGGATGTAGCTTACCAAATGTTGAACAACTTTAAAATGCTTTATTACTCTTAAGAGCTTTGCAATGCACTTAGGAAAAAAATCAGAGTGTTTAAAAATATACATAAAAATCTGATGCTCCTTTCAGTATGTATTTCTATTTAACAATTCAAATTTTTCTAGCAATAGAAGCCCATGATTATTTAATTAATAATAACTCAAAAAGCCAAAACATGTTTATATGATAAGTCTATGTTATGCTGAAAAGATGGTTAAGAAACGATGTCTCTTGTTCACCATAACTGTTTCCATTGGCTATTCAGTCACATCTGCATGTATTTTATTTATTTATAGAAAGTATTGGCACGCAGTGGCATTGCAGACAAAATGCACGTACAAGAGGGAGAGTTCAGATGGGTTTTATGAAAGAGTCCTAAGGATGAAGCCAAGAAAAGTTATACTAATGCCAGCTTAAGAGAATGCAACTGGTTCAGTGCAGGGCTTCTGGACAATCTGTTTCTCTTTTATTGCTGGGTCTGCAGGGAAAAATTCCCAAGAATATTTGTGAGGCCTAAAATCAAGTTAGCAAGGATTGGCAAATAAAGTAGCTGCCACATTCTGCCTGAATTTGGGCAGTTCATCGTCACACACAGACCATGTTTTTGGCTGCCTGGCCTCTCCCCAAGCTTGGGACTGTCATGTGAGGTGGTGCCTCATTTAAGGAGGTGATAAACAAATACAGGGTTTAAACATCCCCCACCCGGAACACTTGTGAAAGCACCAGTCCTTTAGAGTACCTTAAAATTCCAACAGGATTTCTAATTCTAATAGAAAAGTCTATTTCTGTTGCACTCAAAAATCAAACATTCTTGCAATAGTTTTTTTCCCCACATTCAGAGTGGAATTTTTCCTGAAATTTTCCACATTCAGGCTCTGCTGGAGTCCAGCTACTTCTGCCAGAAGGAACCAATGAGGCTTCTCTTTTCTTTCTATCTTACAGAAAGGTCAACTATAAAATTCCTCCTGGACCTTTACCTTCTCCCTCTTTATCTCTCCAACTCCATGTGATTTTAATACCAAGTTATTTTCCCAGCTCATTCTAGAAACGAGGTTTAAATGTTTTTTTTACCCAAACATGAAGAAAGCTATGCAGTTTGTGAACAAAAGGTTGAACCATTTTTATAAGACATAACAAATATTCTTGAAGATTGCAAGTATTTGAGGCATAGGTATGCTCTCATATATCTGCTCCTGTCTGCTTCAAGTTAATAAAACTGAGGGAACCAGATGTCTTTGAGATTATTGCAGATTTTCACTGCCAGTAACAATTAAGCCACAGCAGGGAACTCACGGGGTAGGAGAAAACTGTAGAATTAAATTTCAAGTGCCTACAAACTAATCATACATTTAAAGGATACTCCACCGATATAGTTTTGAAATAATTGTTCTGGCATATTATTATTTTTTCAAAGAACATACAGATATCTGATGAAGAGAGTTTTAATTAAAAAATCTTGGCAAGACACCAAGGCTTGGTCCTTCAAAAGAGTATTCTTTAAAAGCTCAATCTCAGGCCAAAAATGTCACCACAGAAGGAAAGAGACAAGTATACAAAGTTCTTGACATTTTAGGGAGAATCTGACAGCATATGGGCAAAACTGGGGGGATTTTAAAAAAGCCCAAATTAAAAATGTGTTTATGAGAGAGAAGCAGTCAGCAGTTTCCATATTCAGAGCCCGCTCAAACATTCTAAGTGTCTCGTGGTCTTTGCTTTGAAAAATCAATGCAAACTTCAAGATTCAGTAACCTAATAACTGAGCACTCTTGTCTCCTGGAAAAACCATCCAGGCACCTTTCCGCCTGGCACGGCTCTGCTCTGCACTCACACAGCTCGAGGGTGGAGTTAAAGCAGAGCTGTCAGTGGTCCTGAACTCACGTTTCCCAAAAGCTCTGGATCCCTGCCTCCAGCTGTCAAACTTAACTTCTACACGTGTCCCAAGAGAAAAACGTTGCCCTCAGACAATTTTGTCTCTCATGTCAGATGCTGGGAACTTGTTGAGAGACAGATTTCTTCAATAATAATGGCCTTTCATCAACGGATTTATGCTGCCTGTTAACATTATAGAAAAAAAAAATCATATGGAGAAGCATAACAGCTTTCTATATATTCAGCATTTTAAGAATCACAAAGCCATACAGCACTTCCATCAGAAATCCCCAGGAATTATTTTTAGAAAAGAGATAATTTAGCTAATTTAGTTATAGTCTAGGATACAGGAATTGGAATAACTATATTTTACTTTAATGTCCCAGTTTGGATGCCATTCTTAAAGGGAAAATTATCTTAGGAACAATTCTTAAATGAATTTAGAATAAAAGTTCACCAAATAAGCTTAGTTCGTGTTCCTAAAAGAATTCCTCAACTGCCCAAAAGAAATCCCCTAAGGACCACTATCACCAAATATATAAAGAGCAATAAGTATGGTGATATTATTTGAATTAAAACCCAATACCTCAATACACATCAGCACAGCTCTTCACAAATGTTCTTTGGCATATTCTCCTGTTTCTGCCTTCATAATACATTGATTAGTGGTTATTTTTATATTTCTGATTAAAGCAAAAACTTTTGGACAGTTTCAAACAAATGAGGCTCTACCTGAGCCACAGGATTTGTTGCTGTGACGAGGATTGCTACTGCCATTTAAATGAATCGGGCTCAGCTGGTGCTTTCTATTAAACTGTTACCAAAGAAAATCTCTTTCCCATTTAACCTTTTGCTCTTAAAGCATAGTCAAATTTATTTCTTAGCCAAATCTTTTAAGGAAATGAGATTTATGCATTGAAACTGCATGGCTTCAATGGCTTGTAAATCCATCTGCAATTTTCCCTTAAATGCAATGGAGATGTAAAAATCCCCAGTGTTTATAAACTCCATAACATGTTCAGGGAGAGAGGCCTTTGCAGCCCCCACTGATGGCAGGGAAGGCTGCAGGATGAACTTGCTCTCCAAGAGCTGCAGCATGAGTTTAGGTTTCACACATAAGTTCTGCCTATTAAGAAATAAATTTTGTTTTTAAACTTTCTGACCCTAAAAACTTTCATCACCAGATGAGGGCTTAGGGAACATCATACGTTTTACCACTTACCCAGCAATCAAAATACAGCCTTCATTACTAATTCCAGGCATTTCCCAGAAGCCACTACCCAAAAGCTTTCTGGCTGGCTACCTGAGCAGCGCTCATGTTTTCAGTTTAGCTCTCAGACTGCAGATTTCGGTCCTCATTTAAATGTGAAACATCAGATATTTCCTTTCAAAGCTGCAGAATGCAAAGGTGAACCAAATAAACTCTCATTTTTGCTAAGCTCTCCAGATCAAAATTGTGTATGGACCACCAAGAACTTAGGCTGCATCCACCATGTGCTTTCTGGACAACCAGAGGATTTTTGCCTCCTAAGCTCCCCTGCACCTTTGCAAACAGCCCAGGAGACCAGGAGAGTAGCACTGAGCAGCACTGACATTTGCTGTAATTTCATCACAAGGAAGAAAATAAATGCTTAGTTGAATCAGGCATCCAGGGACCTGCCCAGCTCCAAATCATCCCTGGAAAGAAAATGACAGTGTATTTCATCAACAGCTGGATGGACTCTTCACCAAAGAATTTGTTTACTTTTTTTTTTAAGAATATAACTGCAGTACTAATTTTTCTTCAAATTTATCTTTGATAAGAGTGAACAAATTCTGTCACAGGCTGTACAAACAGAAATCCCTCCAGTTTTCCCTGAAAAGTCAGAGGAAGAAATACATGTCCTCATATGTGCACACAATACCAACACAAATATAAAATAGGGAAATGAAGGCAAAACATCAGAACTGGTAAAGCAGCCCTTTAAATTTGCTTTAACAGCAGCTCATGCTGATTCATGACTTCTTACTAGGGGAGAAGCCCAGTTCACACTGGCCTCTCAGGATCTAGATAGCTGAGCCTAAAAATGATGCCTCTGGCTGTAACACCTGCTATCAAAGCTCCTCTGCTGTAGACTGCAGCCATAAGTCAAAGAAGGCAGCAAAGTGACATCCAGCACGGTCATTCTTCCCAAAAAAAGGTGTTGTCCCAAGCCAAAATGTCTTTGGAAATTGAATTTAACATCCATATTGAGATTTTCAAAGTGTTTATTCCATTACAACCAGTAAGGAACAGACTTCAGAGTAAACAGTTCTAG
The DNA here is from genome assembly GCA_013397975.1 of Machaerirhynchus nigripectus. NCBI lineage: Eukaryota > Metazoa > Chordata > Aves > Passeriformes > Dicruridae > Machaerirhynchus > Machaerirhynchus nigripectus. The sequence goes on along the minus strand of VZRQ01010231.1, from coordinate 644,834 downwards.
CTGTGACCATAATGAGGCCTATAAGAACCACACTTTTTATAACATTCCCACATCATGTCTTGCATTGTAATAGAGACTAAAACTCTATGAACCTTTACCTTCAGGAAGCTATACCTTAATTCAAAGCTGCCTCCTAGAGCTATCAATACCAGTATTCAAATGATTAATAATGTTCACAAACTTCTGTTGACTTCTGATTGCCCAGGAGCACCCACGATGGCAGCCCTGCATCCATGGGTTTGGAATAAGGCATATTCAGCCCCAAATTAAACAAACATGCCTGTACCACAAACTGCACCCTGGGGTAAAGCTCTCCACAAACCCTAGTTTGTGTTCTTAAGTAGCCTAGCTACTTAAGCTACTTCAAACCACTACTACTTTTACTTTTACTACTACTAGTTTGCATTCTTAAGTAGCCTAGCTACTTAAGCTACTTCAAACATAGCTACTTCAAACCACTGTGGTGGTTTGAACCTGAGTTGATGGACAGTTGTTTAGACCAATAACGCTTCTCGAAATCTACATATTTAAACCGTGTGGAAGCCCGGGAAATTTCTCTTCCTTCCTGGCCTTGGACGGGTAACTTGGGCTCTGGCCGCTCGGCCTGGCAAGCCACGCTGGGCCTGGCTGGGCCTGACCACTCGGCCCCGGCAGGGGCTGGAGCCAGGCCCGCGGCGCCGTGAGGGCCGGGATGGCCTCCCCTGCCTTCTCCGAATGGCCGAAACGACCAGCTCCCGGCCGCTGCCCAGCAGAGATCATGTAACCACCAGAGAGATAAATTCCAGCTGCAAGCCAAGGCCTGGGTAAGATTAACCCCTTCTGAACTGTAAGCTCCCCACAAGAGATGAAATCTGCAGACATCCATCCTCTCCCAGGTCAGAGGAAAAGGGAAAGGCAAAGGCACGTGAAT
>VZRQ01010231.1:623662-643842 GCA_013397975.1 Machaerirhynchus nigripectus | reverse complement strand
AAATAGCACCCCATTAGCTAAGACTGAACCCTTGAAAACAGCTGTGGGGAAAGCTGTAAGTCGAGGGAAGGGACTTTTCACAGCCAGCAGAAAACCACCCCGGGCGGCTGTTGTGCTGTGACCTGGAAGCCACGAGAAGACTCCTTCTTGTGAGAACCCCATAGCACAGGCGAAAGAGACTCCTCTCCCTAAATGAACTGACGAAAGACTATTATAGAGGTGGTAAACTGACTGAAATAATCCCAAGTTTGTGCCTTTATACTGTAACTGGGAGGAGGGAGGAGGATGGGGGGAAGTGTTCTGAAGGTGTATTTTGACGCTTATTAATCTTTTTTCTTTTAGTTCGGTTAATAAATTTCTTCATATTCTTTAAGTTTGGAGCCTGCTTTGCATTCCTCCTAATTCTTATCTCACAGAAGGTAAGAAATGCGAACAAACCCACTACACACAGCAACAGAGAAAGTCTGAGGCATTAACTTCAAACACTTAAGAGCTTTACCCATGCCAGCAGCAGTTCTAGATGCTAACCAATATCTAGTTAATAAATAAAACTTGGGGTTCATCTATAAAAGACTACAAATGACAGAGTGCAAACATATTTAACTGGTTAAAGTTTCTTAGGAATTGATTAAACGCAAAGAAATATAATTTACTTTTTTTAAAATTTAATAACAAAAATTCGTGCAGCAGCAAGGAGTCTTAATACAGAAAAATAAAAGTCCAGTATATCTGAAGCTAGGAACATTTACTGCAGGGTTGTTCAGGATACAAATAAAAAAAATGGATTCCTAGCAGCATTCCTTTAAGCCTAGACACTGTCTTTTGCTCACTCTCTCTCACACAATTAACCTGAGAAAACATTAGTGGTTTTGTAAGCCTCCATGGTTTCCTTATGTACCAATCTATTTCTTACTATTGACAGTGTGTGAGGCCAATAATGCATGTTCAAAGGGATAAGAGCTATATTTAGAAGCCAAAAGGAACAAAGCGACAAGGGGAAAAACTGCAGCTACAACAGAACTCCCAAGAACACATGCAATATGGAACAGAGGTCACCCTTGTTGGAGTGAATGGTAAACCAGGGAGCATTAATCAGAGAGCTTACAGGAAAGTGTAAGAAATGAGACCACCAGTTCCAGAGAACATGCAGGCTGAGCTGCAAGTTATCCATTTTTCACTTGCAAAGTGTTGTACACATTACAGGCATTTTTTAAAATTAATTCCCTTATTTTAAAGCTGGTCCCTACAGCTCATTTTGATGCCCAGTAGTACCACCTTTCTTTAGTTTTCTTTTCACTGTTTTCAGGTGATTTCTTTAAACATCCTCCATTTGATTTAGTTTGATTTCTGCTTTATATTCTCTTTCTTTTCCTACTAATACCACATCTCTGTATTTACTCTTCTCCCAGATGCCTACATTATCTCCTTTATCATGGAATTTATCTTTTCATCCTTGAATCTACTGATTTTCTCTCTAGTCTAATTCCTTTTTGCTTTCTGTGATGCAGACTGACCCTTTTATCAGCTATGCCATCACTTTTCTATCAATCTTCTCTCTCTAAAATAACTCCTGAGAGACTGCAGTCCTGAAACAGAGATCCCCTGAAGATCACCAGCATCTGGAGAAGAGACATTACAGTTTTTGACATCAAAAAGACCCTGTTTCAAGGCTCTTCCCTCTTACAGAGCCAAAAATTTTACAGCACCATGAGAGTACTCCGCTGTTGCATTTGATATTCTTTTGGGGGATGTGAGGACTTGAAAACTCCTCTGCGACCTGAAAATCTAAGTAGCTAAACAATGAGAGGTGACTCATTAGCCTCTCACAGGAGGCTGGAAGAATAAGGAACGACTAGAAGAAAGAATGCTTGTCTACCATCCTCAAAACCCGGGCTGTGTGGACATATGAAAGCCTGCCAGTCAACTGGGCATGAAGAATTTTATAAATAACCTGAGAATGGAATTTCAGTGTACAGTCGTGAAATGTGAATCCAGCTACAATAAAGCCAAAATTCAATAACAAGCCTCAGAAGTGTCTTTAAAGAGAGCATATATTTGAGATTACAGTGAGTTACAGCTGTAGCCAAAGTACAAGAGAACTTCTTTTGATGACTTAAGGTACATACTAAATTACAAATTTATGGATGTCAATGAATATTTTCAGAAAATACCTTCAATATCAATCAAATCAGTGCTGCCATTCTGAAGAGATGTTATTTCTCAACACTGAGAACAAAATCATTCTTAATCCTCACCATAGCTTCCCCAGCTTAGCTGTTAATCACTGTGTTGTGACATATATCTCTCTATATGAAAGGCTGAATTATCAAAAGAAAACAAAATAAAAATCATAGTTAAATGCGTAGTTGAGCAGAGATCTGCTTTGAAATATCCCCACTTGAGGTCTAAACCAACTGCACTTGTCAGTCAGCTTTTTTCCCTTATTTTATGGCACATAATAGCTAAGAATCCAATCCTTTCAGTTTCTCATCTGGCTGTTCACTGTATTATCTTTTAAAATGTCACCCATACTAAGCCAGGGGTACCAAGATACCACTTGCTAAAGGACCCAAAATACCATTTGGCTATTTTCAACTTCACACAGAGCAACGCAGATCCATCTTGGGCACTGTGACCTCTTGCCAAAAAGTTAGAAAATGTTGTTGGGATTTACAAAACCAGGAAACCTAAAAATAAAGTGAAATGTTCATCCTGACACTACCACCAAAACTTGCTGGGGGAACGTGGCTCTTCCAGTGCGCCCCAAAGCCAGAGCTTGCCAAGGGGCCTGCTCACCTCCCACCAAAGAAAAGGACTTACAAATATAACCTTGGGCCTTGTTTTACACCATGGTACGTCAGACAGAAAAAAAGAATTCCTCAGAGAGATTCAATGCCACTTACAGCTTCACAGTCAGAAACTTATTCAGTCTACCCCATAAGCCATTGCAAAAGTGTGAGTTTTAATGATGCTCACACACACACACACCCCTCTTCAACAAATTAAACAGCCTTAAAATAAACGCCCCATTAAAACTGCTTTCTCTAATCCACTTATGACAATAAACAGTTGCCAATACTTCCTTTATTCTATAAACATCATCCTTAGTTTCTTCATCCTTCAAAGACTGACCAAGGCCTTTCAGGTTATACCACAGTGGAATAAGGCAAACCATCCATAGCATGTTATGTTCACACCATAAAGTTGTCACTGCTAAATACTACTGACATTATACTTCTGGTCATAGAAATATTAATTACTAAATGAGAAAATGCATGGATTTAATAATATATTAATAAAATATGCTAAATATTTACTTTAAATAAATGTTTTAGCATCAAGTGCTCCAGAAAATGAAAACATGCAATGCTAATCTAACACAATGAGAAGTATTTTAGGATATGGGATCAGCATCTTACCTAGAAAAAAGCCTTATTTCAGGACTTTGTGCAGTAATTTCTGTCCCCAGGATCCACACCACGATTCTGCTTTTGTTTCTCAGGCTGCAGCACACTTTTAAATATCCTGTGAATTGAGAGAAAAGCTTTTACTTGAATATTCTTTCAAAAAGGTGAAAACAGTTCACATTGTAAGACAATTTTTGATCCATGCATAATCACCCACAGTACTCCCAAGGGGTCAAGTCTTGTATATTAAAAAAAATTACATCTCTTTGCTAATATTGATTAAGATCATACATTGATTTTTGGGTTGATTAGCAGACTAGCAAAGTGTTGGGTTAGACAATGAAGTCATATAATGTGGAGAAAAACACGTTCTGCATACTGTAGCTATTTTTCTGCAACAATTACTTCCAGGTGAGCAATTACAGTCCTTCAAGTTCCATCTATAAATTTATCAGGATTAAGACAAATTATCTGGTAGTATCCTGACACAATTTCTCCACTGTGCAAACAGTCTTGGCATGCTTGCAACTAAACATCATTTCTAACACGGACATCTGCCTTGCCACCTGTTCTCCAGCTACACCAAGGAAGTGGTTATTAATATAAAAAGCTTCCTTGAAGTTTCATGATTAATAAGAGGAAAATCAGATTACTTTTTTCTCTTTACATTCAGATTCCTTAAAGTATCATGTTTTGAAGAGGCTTTTAACCTTCAGTTGGGGTTCATTGTTACTGCTGCCAGCTGGATTTTTCAATTCTCTCAAAATATTCTATTTACTGCGTACATTATCTTGTCCTCCAAACACACACGGCACGGTCCTGACCCAGTGATCAGATACAACAGAGCTGAAAGGACTGCAAAAGCTCCCTGTAAAGCTTCCTAATCACTGCACTATCTCCTGAAAATGTAATAAAGATTCCCTTTGAGCTGCAGGAATAGGATCTGTAGCTACTGCAAAGGCTGAAGCTACTCTAGACGACAACCAAGTGACAAGAGGAAGAAGTTACACGTGGTGCTGCAAGGTCAACAACACAAGATGAAAGAGAGAGGGAGTAAATATAACCTCAAAGATAAATCATTGCATTATCTTCTACAATACCACCTAATGTCCATGCACACGATTCGAGAAGCAGTTTCTGATTAGGAATTCCTTCAGGTGGGAATTGTTCCACTGTCAGGTGTTCCCTACCAGGTAGCTGCAAACTCCAGCACTGCGAGCAGGTGTCCCAGCTGTGCAAGCAACACAGCTCCTGGCAGACCTCCCTCCTGGAGGAGCATCTCCAAATAGAACATTGCAGGGAGTATAACTGATTGTTTGTAACAGAAGTCATTTCTGCTGCAGCATTTAAAAATTGCACACACTAAAAGAAAAATCAAACAGCCACCATCTTTCCTCTAGAGCAAACATGAAATTGGAAGAATTAAGGGTAGGGATACAGAAATCCACTGTATCAGGGATTTAGGGCAGGCAATGCACCCAGGGAAGGATCTGGCTGAGATCAAGGAGGAGACTGCCATTAATGAAGAACAGGGCAAGTAGTTGTAACACAGAGAAATATGAGCTGCGGCACAAACCCAGGGCTCCCACAGATCCAGCTCCATGAAATGGAGGGTTGGGAAGCACACTTAATGGTCCTTTTCACCTCTAAACCACCAGCAACACTTCTGCTGAGGAAGAGGCACATTCAGCTGGTTTTTATAATGTAACACAATGGATTTCACAACCAGCAAGAAGTCATTACATAACAATAAACTTAACTCACAAATGCTTTCTTTCGTTTCCTAGAATCACTCCACATACTTTCTATTTTCATCGTGCATCTGAATAACCTTTATGAAAAGTTGCACACTCCACATGCCATTCAGGGAGAATCTATGCAATCAGCATTTCACCAGGGCTAATTTCTTTCTTCTTTCTGGAACAATGTCAGGTACCAATTAGACCTCTCTTTCTCCGAGACAGAAGCTGCTTCCTAAAGTTTATACCTGAATGGTTTTCCTTGGCAGAACTGACATGAAAGAACTAACCATTAAAACCTTAGTTATTTTACCTGTATTCTTGCCTACAGCACTAAACTACTTATCCAGTATAAAACCATGATGCAGCTTAGAATATTGTTTTCCTGCTTTTGTATATCAACCTCCCAAAGAGAGAAGCATAACTTAACAACCCCCTAAAACATAAAAGTGTGGTCTTTGCATGGTCATAAATACAGAAATGAGTGCTTGCTACCCTTGGGGGTGCCAAGAGATTTCAAATGTACAGTATTTCTTTCACTTCATGTAAAGTATTTTATAGCATTATCTGTTTTTACAGTGCCTCCTAAAGATATTTAAGTTTCAGCGTGCTTTGCAAAAGCCAAATGACAGCTTAGCAGAGGATTACCTGTTCTCCTCTCTGCTGGTTATTTCTCCTTCTCACTCCAAGGAACATTACTGGCAGCACTGTGCAAACATTAGTGATTACTTTGCTCCGCTGCAGCGCCACGCAGCAGCCCCAGCTCTGGCAGTCACGACCAGACAGTCCTGCTGGGGTATTCCCCAGGGGCTGGGCACAGCAGCCTCACTCCCAGCGCCATTAGGATGAGGCAGTGGGCGAAGCAGAGGCTGCGCTGCCCAGCACGGCAGAGGAGCGAGCAGCACAGCACGTTCCGTACCAGCGACTCTCACCAAGCAATGCCTCTGCATCACAGAGCAGCTTAATAAGGGGCCTATCTTGCACAACACAGCTGCTCATGACAGCCCTCCTGGACTCATCTGACAGAGAAATTAAAACAGTGCAGTGCAGAATGATGCAAAAAGCCATATGCCTCTTTCTATCCCTAAACAAAGGACATCGCCATTTTCAAAAAGGCCTTTTCCAAATCTGCCTGGCTGCTGGATGGATGATCATTCATGAGTAACTTCTGGATGCTCACAGGTAGTGCAAAAAGCATTAGAGAGAGCTGCAGAGTTCTGCATGAAGCCCATAATTAAGCAAACTAATGATCTGAGATGATGATCAGTGGCAGGACTGGTTTGAGTTTATTTTGAACTGGCTTTAGAATTCTCAAAGAAATGTTTTGCTTTAGTGGATAAAAGGCCCTGGTAAGTAATTTGTGCTTGCTGATAGATGTTAAATGCCTCTCAGAAAGCATATAAGAAGTCCCTGAAATGCTACAGATTATTACAGCCAGCATTTCTTCCAGTTAACATATCCAACCAACAGCAGAAAATCAGAGAATAATTTTAAGGTTGAAAGGGACCTTTGGGCTTCATCTGATCAAATCCCTTACTTTAAAGCAAAACAAAGGTTTGTAAATCAGGACCCTGGAGCAGTATTTTCAGTCCAACCAAAGCTCTTGCAGGACTGGAAACGATGATGTCCACAAGTCTCAAAAATGGGTTTAAAGGAGTAAGATTTTCAAAACCAAAACTGGGTTAATTTTATGTGGCATTAGTCACAGCAGCTCTAGCCCTTAAAACCGCTTCAAAAATGGGATATGGAGAACTGACATTCTGCTCACACAGACTGTATCACTCGGCACTTCTAGAAGCCTTGAATACCCTGATTTGAAATGCCCCAGCTGTACCTCGCAGCAGCAAGGGCTCAGCTCCCCCCCGGGCTTCCCTTTTGCTCAGCCACCTCGGGGGGTGACACTTCCAACAGCTCATCCTCCCTGGATGAGCGAGCGCCGCACGCCACAGGCACCGCAGGGCCGCGCATCAGCGCAGGGGCTCTGACCCAGAAAGAGAGAAGGGGCTGACGAGATAAACTGTGTCTGTCCCGAGTTAAACACCAACACAGCTACACTGCACTCGCAGCATACCCAGCAAAAGTATCTGTGCTTTCGGAGGATTTATTTTTGCCCAGCATTTCCACAGTAAACAAACACTCCTGATGGAAACTGTGTCACCGGCACTGTTGAAAAATGTTAGACCAGACACCCTGATCACATTTTCAAACTCCTTTATGTTCTTTCTTTACAAAAAAAAGAAGCTGTCAGGATTTATTTGCCATCTGATTATTACCTCCGTGTTAATTTTTACTTATTATTTAGCTTAGTTTTTTTATTGAGACCTATTCTAGGTGGAAACATTGTCATTTGAATAGTTGTAATCATGAGACAGTATAAAATAATGTTTTCTCTAACATCTCCCTTTCCCAGCCAGATGCTCATAAGCAGGCTTTACTTCCATTGGAATATTCATGGGGTATAAATAATAAAAAAAGCATGAAAGCTGCTGGAGTGTAGGTAGAAAATTTACTCTCCTTGCTAGTTCTTAACTTTCACCTAACTTCCTTACAGATGGTCCAATAACTTGAAGCAAAACCTGTCCTTTGAGAGAAACTTCTAAGCAGTTAACAATGTACTCTATCTTTTAAATCCACACACTGCCACAGGATATTAATGTAACAGTCTCATCTCTGATAATGTACACTGCTGCCTATTAAGAGCAGGAGCTGGGGAAGCTGAAGAAATGTTTTTTCAAAATTAAGCAGAAAGGAAAACTTTTTTGTGCTTTAGCAGACGGTGTACACAGTAAATTTTAGAACAAACTTATTTCCAGTCTCTCCCAGGACAGTTCTCTCTCCACCAAACATAGCCTATTTTCCAAAACATTGTTCTCATTTACCTCTCGCTAACTGAGTAGTTTTCCACAGGCTCTTGAATTTCCTTTGAGCCTCTACATATATCATGCATTTAGTAGACAAAGTCTTGAGCTAAAAAACCCCAAACCACAACAGTAAGAAATGAATATTTATGTTCTAAAAGTTATGGCTCATTATTAGACAGTATTTCCCCCCAAACTGTTGAGGTTTATTTTAGTAACTAATGAGCAGACATATATTGCCTTTTAAACCATTGCTACTCCATCTGCATAATTAATAGTATAGAGAGCATTCTTGAAAAAGTACAGCTCAAGGTGCATTTACTAACATTTTGTGAATCATGTAAGTACTAACCCTTTCAGCTGCAGTTAGGTTTGCTATTTATAGAAACGAATATTGAAATTGAAATAACACAGCTTTGTTTGGAGTTTAATGGCTACAGTTCCTTTGCTAGCCACAGAATTTTCAAAGCAGCTACCAAGCACTGTAAGGAGGAGTTGAAAGAACTGGAATATTGCAAAACTCTTCTGTATAAACTTATTTTGCTTCATGAAACTTTGGTATGGTATTTCAGTTTTATTCTGATTTAGTTTGGTTTCCTTTTAAGCCACTAATCAAAATACAATGGACCCTCTTCAAAGTCCCAAAGCCTATCTTTCAGAGGTAGCTGTTAGCAACCTAGTAAGGTTATTTATGTTGTGGATATTCTTTCTGGGAGATTTCAGAAGTTGACTGTACATCTAATCCACAAAACTTCTTTTGGAAGACTGCTGGTGAATGTTTTTGCCATGTTTGACCCTTCCCCGGCAGAGCCAGCACAACAGGACCTGCTATTTAATAAGTTAGTCATCTTGAACATCTTTGCCTTTCAGAGCACAAAACATTAAGCTAAACTAAGGTTGCACTGAAAAAGGCATCAGAGTTTCACCAAGAGCATTTTACAAGATGCACTCAACACTTTACATTATTTGTCCTTTCTTCAACTCCTATGTTTTGACATTATATTGCTACAGTGGAATCAGTCACCCACATCTCTTTTTAAGCTACCCAGGTTTAGAATCAGGAGATACTTTCATTACTATAAATCAGACTCGTTTAAACACAGCAACAAGCAAGTGTATTATTAATTCATTCTAATAAAACAAATATGCTTTCAAAGCAGTGACCCCAATTAATTGGGTAAATGGAAGAGAATGGTAAAACCCCAACAAAACAAACAAAAAACCAAAACCACAAGAAAGATTTGCAATGGGTTTGTCATTTCTTCCAAATGCTTTGGACCGCCCACAAGGCCTCGTCCGACCCAACCCAGCTGATTAAAGTCCCCAAGGCATTGAGTTTAGTAGACTAAAGTGTACACTTAGCATGATTCTGACAGTTCTCCTATGCCTGGAAGCATTCCAAGATGCCCCAAGTTCAGGGTAATATTCAGCTGGAAAGTAATATCAGCTATCCTGCTTCATGCCATCTGAGAAAGAAAGGCATCAAACCCCAACTACTCTTGGTAGCAGGGTTTTGGGTGGTGTTTAAGTTTTAGAGCTAAAATATTTCAGACCAGTTTGTAGAATGACAGAGTCACAAACCCATCACTTCATGGAGTGGTTTGGGTTGGCGAGACCAACATCCCTTCAAAGAGCAGGGTTGTCTTCAACTAGGCCAGGCTGCTCAAAGCCCCATCCAACCTGGCCTTGAATATTTCCAGGGACAGGGCACCTCCTTGCTCCTGTGTTTCACCACCCTCATTGTACAAAATTTCTTCTTTATATCCAGTCTAAATTTACCTCTTTCAGTTTAAAACCATCACCCCTTCTCCCATCACAACATGCAATACTAAAATGTCTGTGCCCACCTTTCAGCCGCCCCTTAGGTACTGAAATGCCACAATAAGGTATCCCCAGAGCCTTCTCTTCTCTAGGCTGGATAACCCCAAACTCTCAGCCTTGGCACAGGGGCTGACCTCCACACTCCCCTGTGGTCCCGGCTCAGTCCCACTCCTCAGCCCCAAACTGGATACTGTACTCCAAGCCTTGCAAGCCCCGAACAGAGGGGAAGGGTGGGAAGGATGCCAGCTTCACTCTTACTAACACAGCCCAGGTCACAGCTGAACAGCAGGAAGAAACTAGAACATATATTAGGATCCTACATTTGTACTACATTACAAACACACGTTGTTGCTGAACCTTCAAAAATGCATTATGTGAAATAAAGCTACAGTTTGTAATTAATGTGAGCAGTTACATTAAAAAAAAACCCAAACACATAGAAGGCAATGAAAAAAATCCAACAGACAAAAGACTGAGCAGCCTTTTCCTCTTGGGCATAGTTTTTAATAACAGAATCAGTCAATCATTCTTTGAAATTCTGCTATCAGGACAAACAGAAAATGTCTCCAGGAAATTTACGATGATGGTGTCTGGAAAGCAAAGAAAAGAGCATTTCCAAAGCATTCATATCTCCACACAGCATTTAACAGATGCCTTGGTAAGGCTTGAGATGCAAGGACTGGAGCAAGATGCTCTGTGCATTATTTTCTCACCTCCCCTGTTGAAATCGCTGCCTGTGGTCATATAGGTAACAGATTTTATGTTCTTACACAGAATCAAGGAGGTTTGAAGTACAATGGTAGTTTTTGCGATACTTATCCAACCTAACGGGAATTCACGCATGCCTCAGAGGAAGTTTTACTGCCTTAGACAGAAGCAGTGTAGAATGTGGTTAACACCATTTAGTATTTGTTGACCATTAAACATCCCCGCCCGCCATCACAAACTGGTATTTTAGGGACACATGGGCCCAGTGTCTTCACCATTTTCCCAGTGCCAAAAGTGAGCTGCACACAAGCCAAGTAAAGACGTACAGAAAATATGGATTAATAAATTATGCCTATTCAGATTATAAAGCATTGCTCACCTGCAGGCACATTTTGATGGCTTTTGATGGTCCAGCAGGTCATCTTTGGATTCTAAAGAAAGACACTGAAGATTCCTGTGCAAGCCAGCCTCAAAGGCAAAGATTTGCCAAATCTTTCTTACACATATGAGAGAAAGTAGTTTCAGGAGTGCGGGGTAAGAAGAGAGAGAAGCTGACAATGTAGAATAGAAGGGAAAAAACCCAGCAGTTTTTTTTCCTAACAAGACTCCATTACATACTTCTAATTATATTTACTCAGAAATAATGTAGGTATTTAGAGTGATAACAAAATTACAAAGGCAGTACATTGCAAAGAGCGTTTCCATAGCTATTTCAGTGTTCCTTCACAAGATGAATTATTAACATTAGTACCACTGCATTTTTGAAGGCAGGGATGTGGAATCATGAATTCACCACCGACAAGACAGAGATGCTGCACACATTTGCATACATCTTAAAATGGTGGCCAAAAAAGCAACAGCACCTCTTGTTTGCTATTGTGAGGAGTTATGTATCATCCTATCAAGGAGGAACAACACATAATTTTACTTCTTTCTAACCCAGGTAGTTCTAATTTGCAATGAGAAATACAGTCACGAGTTATTTACAAGTGGGTTGTACAGAACTTCCCTTGCCAAAATTATTCAGCAGATATGTAAATAATTTGGAAAAGCATCTGGCTCCAAGTTACCAGGTTTTGCACACGGATGTCACTTTATGCAAATTATCCCGTAAACACGTCAGTGTGTTTCAAAATAAGACAGAGCAATGGACAAACTGTTCTAACTCTACCAGTTGTGGCAGATGGCAAGATACAGAGTGTCTGGAGCCTGCCAGATCCATGGCTTCATCTGGAGAGGACAGCCTCGGGAGGTGTGGCAAGAAGGATGCCAATGACCACTATTTCCTTGCCCCCACCATCCTTTTCTGTTTATACCTTCCCCACCCAAATCTAGTAGGGATAAGTGTCAAAAAGATTCAGGTATGAAAAAAGGACATTCAGACCTAGCCAGGCAGTCCAGCTAAAGACAGGTAAATGCCTCAGCACAGAGTTATAATACATATATTCATCAGATGCTCTCCAACAGAGACCAGCAGCATCTTTGAGGAAAAAAAAAATTACAAAAACCAAGGTGGGTTTTCTTGTCTAGGACAACTTGCTTCTGGAAATCTGCTGTTTGGAAGACTCTTGAACCTCAGATGACCGGGCTACTAGACACCATGGCTCTAGGTTTTATTCCTCCATAAGTCTATCAAACTTACTTTCTGAACTCTTAGTTTTGTTCCCTATTGCATCCTGGAAAAGTAAATCTTACAGCCTAATTAACTGTTTTAGAGGAAAACCAAGACAAAACATCCTCAAGAGCTCCAAATTTTTGTTTCAGCAGTATTGCCCAGGAATTTCATATCAAAGCCCCAGGAAAAGCAGCATTGCCAAAAAAAAAAAAAAAAAAAAGAATTACAAATTACAAAAGAACANGCATTGCCAAAAAAAAAAAAAAAAAAAGTATTACAAATTAACAAAGAACATCTCAAATTGGAAGGGCCCTATAAGGATCACCAAGCCCAACAGCCCAACTCCCTGCAGTCCAGACACTCTTTGAATTCTGACAAGCCTGGTTATATTCCACATTTACAACTGCACATCTATATAGAACTACTCCAGCATAGCCTTGTGCAGGAGACAAAAAAAAAACTAGATATTAACTCCAGAGAGAGAAAGTTTGTAGCTAGGGCCCAAAAATTATGCTCTTTTTTCAATTTTAATGGTATTTTTTCCCTATATGCACTCAGATTATGCATATTTCTAAAGTACATACCAGAAGTGTCCAGCACAGAGCACTAAAATATTTAAAAAACCTTCCCACACTTGGAACCTTTTAAGGACCCTTGCAATGCTTCTCAGTCCATGATTCAATATGTTGCAGTACAGAATAAAAATTATAGACTTAAGAGCAATATGAAGAAATAAAAAAAATTTCAGTCAGCATTGAGTGGTTGTCTCCCAGTAGAGTTTTTCAACTTCATCCCACACAGCTGGTGCCAACAGCTCAAGAGGGAATTAGGCAAGACAAAATTTTTCCAAGGACTTTGTGTACTTTGAAGTCAACGTAGCTATCATATGCTATTTCTTCATTCCTGCTTTCTGAATGTCTGGGAGCAGCCACTTCTGTTTGATTCAGAAACTGCCTTAAAGAGAAGGGGAAAAAAAAAAAAGAGAAAAGAGAAAAATTTCATTGTAATGGAGAGCAGCACTTGAATCTGATGACTTTCAACTTTTACTACCTATTTACTGCACACCGCACCCAACTGTCTGCATGGGGAGGTTTGATCTTGATATACAGCCCATCTTAAAGTAATGAAGGTCTTTTTTTATTCATTAAAAAAGACCCAGGAAATTGTGCCAGTATTTTAGATCTTTTCCCCGACTCTTCAGCAAATGCTCTAATTCTTGATACTTTTCATATTTATGTGTGCCTAATGGTGGTTTATGTGCATATAAGAGACCTACTGGAAGTCTCCTACCATGCTCCAGGAATGCACTGCTCAGATTTGGTCTAAGTCAAATCCAGATAACATTATCCAAATAACATTTCTCATCTAATGATTCCTGACTGGTCATGATAAATTATAGAAAGTCACAAGCAAACTTACTCCAGGAGATTGGTGTTGCAAAAATAACTGCACTTGTTGCCACATTTATTTTCACATGGCAAGGCAAAAGAAGAAGCTGGATGCTATGTTAATGCACTGGCTGTTTCCCAACATCCTCTTGAACACATCTGTTGTATCTTTCCCCTGCAAAAATACTCATACAAGTAGAATCAGCACTTCCATTGCTTCTTACTTAGCAACTTAATCTGGCACTTTTATTCCCCAAAAATGGATTCTAGCAAACAGCCCCAATTTACTGTTCTTACTTCTCTTTTTAAAGCAACAAGAAAGATTAATCTAATATTTCTAAGAAATAGAATATTTTCTAAGTTTTTGTAAAACCAAGACTGGTTTCACAGGATATGCAACAGTTAGTAAATGATCTTCTCCTGGCACTACAGTAGCAACAGCAAATAAACTGGAATGATTATTAAATTAGTTGTTTTATTTGGAAAAGCACCCCAGGAGATTTCCCCAGTGATCTAACAAGATACTATTTGTACATAGACATTGTTTTAAAAAACCAAAAGTTTCAGAACTGACCATTTGATTTAGAATTTATCAGACTGTAGAGCATCAAGTGACACAAACTAAGTAACGGGTTGACTGATATAATAGATATATATTTCTTTCAGACACTATTAAAACTTCATACATATCCCTTAGGGCCATAAAAATATGTGCATAAAAATGCACATATGCTCCGAAGACCTTTAATCTATGAATAGTTTATCAAAGTCACCAAGTTCAAACAGGGTAAAAACCTTTCCACAGAATGAGGGCTTCCCAGCCTGCCTTTCCTACACGCTTATATCTATTACATATGAAACATGAGAAGTTCTGCATTAAATTTTACATTCTAATTAATTTCAACTGTATTCACCTCGAGCATTTTGGAGAGAGCTCACTTGCAGTGTCCTGGAAAAGCTTTTTAGAGATATGCAAAATCTCTCAAAACCTAAGTATTAGGCTAATCCAATAAAACACCCAAAGCATCCCAATTAAACAAAAAAAAAAGTTTTATATTGAAAATTCCACCTTGCTGATAAGTAGCTTCATGTAAACCTGACTCATGTAAATAATTCACAGCATTATATGCAGGAAGTAGTTTAAAAGTTACAGGGTTTTTATAAACTCCAAAGAAAACTATGCATTAGTATTAGAACAAAATGTTTGCTTTTATTTTTCAGCTTCTTTTCCCAGTTCCCTCTGGGTCGAATAAAAATATTTCAAGCCAAGCTGCAGTTAGCTACTAACATAAATGTGCATACCAAAGAAAAACAGATTCATTAAAATACATCTAGCTGTAGACATCCTCCACAAAGAAAAGATCTACCACAAGTCATAAAGTGCTGACTCCAAAATGAAAGCAGAGCTGCAGTACACAAACTTTATCTTCAGGTAAAACTCAAACTATCATTTCAGTACTCTTCTAATATGTAACATCTTTAATTCTGTTATTAATGCTGCTTTCTTTATGCTGTTGAATACTCACAACAGTACCATGGACACAAACTGAAAGTTGCTAAAAACTTAGATGCATAAAGCTAGAGTTTTAACTGGAAATGAAGGAACATCACACCACCTACAGCCAGAAAAGACTTTATTAGCCCATCTCAGCTCCACTTAGTGCACCCATTCGGCTTTCAGTATTAGTCAGAAAAATTAAATTAGTCCTCACCAAACCACTTTGATATAAGTTATTCCAGGGCTCATTAGATCAATCCCGAACCATTAAAATGCTTTAATACCGACTGGGAAAGAGTGAGACAATTCACAATTGATTTCCGTGGAAGCTAAATTAAATTACATGGAGTTCTATGTCTAGTTCAAAAAGGGCAACAACAAGTCAATGCTGTGTCCTTTTTAAAGAAAAAAATTCTCTAATCTCCACTTCCTACAATAGTCTTTTCCAGTTTCCATAGAGAAAAACCCAACTGATACAGGCATCCAGATGCTTTTATAGTAGTTTGTAGAGATTTTTTTGGGGGGGCAAGTATTCAGTGAAAAATTTCAGGCTTTTGATCTTCCTTTCCAGAGCGGCCTAAAAAGGTAAGACTCTACCTTGGGCCTTATAAATTCTGCACATAAGACTTCCCTTATGGCAATTTCAACTTTATTTGGACCATATACAATTTACATGCAGTCTTTTGTTTATTATTGCTTTTTCATTGTAAGCTTCCACGGCATTTTCCATCAGCCGTGCAATTGGCTGCCTTCAGATTTGTTACTTTTGAAAATATCTCCCCGACATCTCCTCAGAGCCGTGCACCAAAATTTGACCTAACATTCTACAAACACCATGTTACCTGCCCCTAATGGGGTTCCCCACAGCTCCATCCTTGGCCCTGTGCCCTGCACCATCCTGAATGACTTGGACATAGGACTTCAAGGGATACTAAGTTTGGAGCTGATAAAAAATTGGGAGTAGCTGGTGACTCCCTTGAAGGCAGAGGGGCCTTGCAGAGAGACCTTGATAAATTAGAGGCCTGGGCAATCACCAACTGTGTGAGGTTTAACAAGGACAAGTGCTGGATTCTGCACCTGGGATGGGCAACCCTGGACAGACTAGGGAATGAGGGGCTGGCAAGCAGTGCCAGGGAGAGGGACCTGGGGGTCCTGGTCGATGGAAAGTTGGGTATGAGTCAGCAGTGCCCTGGCAGCCAGGAAGGACATCCCTGTCCTGGGGGCATCAGGCACAGCATCGCCAGCCGGGCAAGGGAGGGGATTGTCCTGCTCTGCTCTGGGCTGGGGTGGCCTCACCTCGAGTGCTGGGGGCAGTTTTGGGTGTCACAGTATAAAAATTATAAAGGTACTAGAGAACATCCAGAGGGGGGCCTCAAGGATGGTGCAGGGTCTGGAGGAGAAGGTGTGTGAGGAGCAGTTGAGGGCACTTGGTCTGTTCAGCCTGGAGAAGAGGAGACGGAGGGGAGATGTCAGCACAGTATTTAACTTCTTTGTGAGGGGAAGAGGAGGGGCAGGCACTGATCAGTGACAGAAGCCAAGGGAATGGCCTGAAGTTGTATCAGGGGAGGTTTAGGTTGGATATCTGGAAAGGGTTCTTAACCCAGAGGGTGGCTGGGCTCCCCAGGGCAGTGGTCACAGCACCAAGCCTGGCAGAGTTCAGGAAGTGTTTGGACAGCGCTCCCAGGCACAGGGTGTGACTCTTGGGATGTCCTGTGCAGGGCCAAGAGTTGCACTTTGGAGATACTTGTGCGTGCTTTCCAACTCAGAATATTCTGTGATAATAAAAATCAGGGGATGTTTAAGACAGGCATATCTTTCTACATTTAGTGCTACACAATTTGTTATTCCTTGTTATAGTATCAGTCAGGAAAAAGAAGCAGAAGTAACTTTTTCACGTAAATAATAAAAGACCACAATTTAGTCATCATGCCCATTCCTGTCACTTTGAAACTCACTAATGGTTAACCACAGAAAAATACTGCCGAACATTAAATGCTAATAGAAACTCGTGTCCATTTCTCCATAAATAAATTTATCTGAACACACAGAAATCCCTTAACAAGCTTTGCATTGCACAGAAAGACACAAAGTAGTTATTTCATATTTTTGGTCCAGATTACAAAAAGCTTCCCTTCAGGAGCATCAGTGTAGCACTGAAAGCTGGGCTCCAGACACTGTTTACCAGGACACATGAAAGTAACCAAAAATCAGGTCCTGAGCTGGAAAGTCAGGGAAAGAACATTTATGTGAACTATTCCAATGCCAAAACAATTCCTTGCCATCTAACATGGGCCATGCAACTTGCCCAAATACCCAAATTCACTTTCAGATCCACCATTTTCCATCAAATAATTTCTAGCTCTGCAGTGACCTGCTCCAAGCAGAACTCAACAGTGCAAAGCCTGAAATTCCAAATTTCAGTGGACGTAATCACAAGAACTTTGATGATGAACAGCGGTTGGTGGGCATGGGGACAGGAGAAAGTCTGCTGACCAGGAAAAATTGGGAAAAGAGAATCAGAATGCTGCTGGGAGCAGTCTGTCTCAAACTCTGTCATCACCAACAGCCTCCAAGAGCCCAGTGAAAACAAGGGCATACAACAATAGTGGAAAGGAAACACACTTTACCAGCTAGGCAATTCCTCCTAATTTTTAGTAGCTCAGAAATTTAACAGAATAGAGCAGCCTTGGAGACTGCATTTTCCACAGGAGACAATGTGGATTGCATGTTACACTAATTACAAATCTGTTATTAGTACTGGAGAAATAACCTGCCAGTTGGACAGCCTAAGCCCACAATGAAGTGCAATGTGTGAAATAGGCAGCTCTAGAGGCACATGGGACAGTATAAACATAGCTGCTGTTCTAGAAGGGTGCAACACACTCCTGGCATTTAAACTGGCTGTTGCTATAGAAAACATTCAGCAATTCATTTGTAGAAAAAAAGAAAATATATCCTTTCCCACAGACATGCACAGGTTCTGTGCGAGTTTGCTCAGCAGGAGGATTTTCAGACTGTCTTAGCAGGTGATTCCTCTGAGCAGATTAATTTGATACCAGATTTTTGGTCACCTGGAATTTTCTCAAGTCAAAAGCCATACCCAATACATTGCTCTGCTCAGTCCTGAAAATGGATTTGTTCTAGTTCTCCTAATAGTCGAGTACAGAAGCAAACATTGTGGTTTCCCCTCTGTAAGCAAAGTAGGGTTTAGAGGAAATTAGGAGATAAGAAGCTCAGGCTTTTGCTATGTGACACCCCACAGGCAGCACCCAGAGATGAATCAAAGATGCACCACAGGATGAAAAAATGAATTTTTGGCATGGCAGGAGCAATGTTATGCTTTAGAGTACACGAGTTACACCATATGTATATGTAAATATTATACTGAAGAAAGTTCCCATCACACTCTTATCTTTCTAAAGCCTGAAACCAAGTCATAAGGTCAACAGCTGTGATACACATCAAATCCAATTAGGCTCCCCCCAGGTCGTCATTCTTCCCTGCACTAAACACTGAAATGTACAAGAAATTGTCTAGTAAATAAAGATGCTTAGAGACGAAATCTCCTCAGACCACATCTGTCTAGTTACTGATTTTTACCACAACTCCATTAAGTAAAAAAAAAAAATCACTTGTCACACTATATTTATCTTTTAAAGCAAATATACTTCTTCAGTTTTATCTCCTAAAAGTTTCTGACCTACAGTTCCGACTCTTAGCACCTTCCCATGTTCCTTCTCCTTGCAGTGCAGCACTAGTATCCCCATAATAACAACTGCCTCAGTGACACGGATTATGAATGAGCTCTTTACCAATAGAAGTCTTAAGTTTTATAGAAATAACGTATTCCAAAAAGCTTTTATTTAAAGCATTTGCATAGAAATAACCTTGCACTGAAGAGAAGAGTAGACAAAAGACAGAGAAACTCCACAAACGGTCAGCAGTAAGAGGTGAAGGGAACACCTTGCAATGCTTTGATTTCTAATTAGAATGCAAGATGCTTGAAGCAAATTGTAGATCTGAGATGGTCAATTAAGAGTGCTGTTATTGTTCTTCCACTGTAAGAGCCCCTCAACCTTGCAGAAGACAGAAAATCATTACGAAATGGTTACGCTTCAATGTCTAGGTAGCTATCCTTTGGAGAAGAAAAAGCTTATTTATAACAAAATACAGATACAACTAGAGTAATTTTATCTTCTGGTTTCCAAGGAGACAAGTGACCCCTATATACTTCTCCTAACAAGTGTATCAATGTCATATCATAGCAAGTAAAGCCCTGAAAGCTATAAGAAAGTAGCTCAATGCAGAGACAATCTGCTGCTCAAACCTGAAGTTTAACAGCTTGGGTAGTTGTTGGGTAG
Source organism: Machaerirhynchus nigripectus (assembly GCA_013397975.1). NCBI lineage: Eukaryota > Metazoa > Chordata > Aves > Passeriformes > Dicruridae > Machaerirhynchus > Machaerirhynchus nigripectus. The sequence continues at coordinate 624,447 of VZRQ01010231.1, read as the reverse complement.
TTTGCCAACACAGCTCTGCTATTGGCGTCGCTTTCCAAGCTTCCTTTTAACAGAGCATTCTCTGTAACAGATATTGCCAGTCTTTACTTCAAGGGAAAATAACAGGCAGGAAAAGCTCCAATATGGAAGCACAGACAGTATATTACAACCAACAACAGGGGCAATAATCTAACTTTAGCACTCATGGGGCAAACCTTCCTGAGATCCAAAATCCATCCTTTCACAGCCCATCAGCAACTCTTTGAAGCCAACATTTATGTTGTGTCAGCAATTCTCTATTTTAGTATTCCAGAATCTCAGGAGGATTCTGCTTTCTTCCTCAGCCAAGCTCAGGAAACCTACTGGAGCCCACAGTATATCTAATCACATTTTCACTGCCCTCCTAATCTACAAAAAGCAGATTTGTTTTGGCAAAGTGCACAGTTAAAGAGATTCGCTGTCTTTCCCCACATCCCCACTGAGTTTCACTCACATGTTCACAACATACTAGGGAAACACTGAACCAGCTTTTTCTTGGAGAAACTGCCTCAAGTTTCTCCAGTTAAAGTTCACCATCCATTTGCAGGTACCTGCACACATTTTGACTTCCTTGTGTCGCTCACCCTCATTTTCCTGCTGTTGTTCCTCCACGTAGTCACTGAAGGCAGAATGCTGTAAAGCTGACATAAAGATGGTGAGCTGCAGGACTCCGGAGTGCTGCTGTGAGCAAAGAGCATGCCTGGGGTAATTTATGACTAATCTCAGCCTGTCCTGATCTATCTCAGCTGACAGCAATAAAAGGAAGA